>CM076966.1:5548280-5858280 GCA_039105355.1 Benthosema pterotum
AAATGGTAGCATTTTATGCTCTCAAAAGTTTAATTACATTTAAACATCTGAATTATGTACCAGTAATGTTCATGAATGTACACAATTACAACTTAGGGAATGTAGAATAATTATTTTGACCAATGTTTTTTTTTTTTTTTTTTTTTCCTCAGTTTATCTCTCCTAAAGAGTGGACAAAAACTTGAAAATCCTTAGCTTTGGGTCTAGTGACTAAAAAGGGCTATAGGGCTGTTTTCTTGTTATTTTAACAGCTTTAAAAACACAGTAGGAAAGCCAAAGCCATCTACAATGTGGTACAGGGTCTCGATATATAGATGGTGCATTTATATAGCGCCTTTATCCAAGGCGCTTTACATAGCTTGTGCATCACATTCACAGTCATACACCGATGGCAGTGGAAACCATGCAAGGTACCTACTAGCACATCAGGAGCAATTAGGGGTTCAGTGTCTTGCTCAAGGACACTTCGACACTCTGTAGGAACCCGGGATCGAACCGGCAACCTTGCGGTTACCATCCGGTGACTCTACCCCTGAGCCACGGCCTCCCCTTCGGTCGCTTGTGAGACAGACAGGGTCTCAATATGTGGTGTGCTTGAAAGGTATTTGAAATCAGAGGCTGTCCCAACACAAATGGGGACTGTCTGGTCACCCTACCACCACCTAACCCTAAATCCCTAAGCTAGCGAATCTACATTTTCAAATATTTTAAAATAGCAAATAAGTCTAGGGATATGGTGTAACAGGTGGCACAAGATATGTCTGCAAACATTGCCAAACAAAGTTTAGATTTACAAGCTTGTACTAGGTCTGCTATTATGAGCAGAATGGTGATGCTATAGTGACTCAAAACAAGTCTCAGTAACATTTCCTATGACACCCACATCTATAATGCATTATGAGGGCATTCATAGTGCATTATAATGCATTCATAATGCTTTATAACTACACTCATTAGCACACATGATGCTTTCTTATGCACTATATCAACAGTCATAAAACATTGTAATGTCACTTATAATGCATTAAGTCTCAGTGTGGCCTTAAATACAATTGTGTCAAAACGTGATTTTGCATGTGTATAATACTATGATACAGAGTTGTAGCTAAAATTATTTTGTTTAAATGTATAAATGACCAGTAGATCTGCAACATATTGTTGCAGATCTACTGGTCATGGGCTTGTAGATCTCCTATTTTCAAATAGCCAATAGAGCTTAAAACTAGTTCAGCTGTGGACCCCTGGGGGTCACGGACCATACATTTGAGAACCTGTGGTTTTAAGAACAAGGTTTGACGGTAGCGTAGGTCACCTCATTACCATCATCGTCATCATTATCATGGGTCTTGGCCCCTCCCCCCTGCACCTCAGCCGTCGTCTGATTGGTGTGGACCACAGACACGTAGGTGAGACCGTCATCAGGGCTGTCGTGATTGGCCGATGAACCGGGTTGGCTCACCACCGCCGCAACTGCACTCTGATTGGTGGAGGTCAGGGGAACGTCGTCCTGGGTGGGCGTGTTCTTCCTCTTGACCAGGCAGCAGATGACCAGCGCCGTTGCCGTGGCGACTACGACCACACCCACCACGATGATCACCACGAGAACTGAGGAGAGGAGGGGGCAATAGTTATATATATTTTTCTAGTAATCAATCTATTAATTGGGGTTGCCCCCACGACCAGACAATGGATAAGCGGTTGAAGATGGATGGAGACTGTGATGCCGCACGGTCGCAACCGTTTCATAACCATCAATGATGATGCTACAGAATTTTAAAAATAACATAAATTTGTCGCAACAGTTATAAATCTGTCACAACCACTTTGGCCATACTGTAGGTCGCGATGTATTTCTGCATCGCTGTCGCAAATTGATTTCGCACCTCCTGAATACAACGAGCTGTATGACAGCGACTGACAGAATCTCGCTTTCTCTCCCGTGACTCGTAACTCGGGGTTAGAGAACTCCACCCTGTGTCTTCTCACCTACCTGTCTTCGTGTCTCCTGGCACCTTGACGCTTATCTTCACATCGCCATGCAAAGTCACCTGACATGTGAACGTGTTGGTCAGGTTGTGGTCGCTGCTGGTCAGAGTGATAGAACATCCACGGCTCTGAGAGTTGTTTGTTATCAGAGTACCGTCCTCATTCAACCAGTGCAGAATGTGTTTGGACCCACATTGCATATCGTTTCCAGACATAAAACATGTCAGTGTGTATCCGGTCTCAATTTTTCCTCTGGTGATGTCCACTACATACAGATAGGTCTGTTTATCGTCTCCATGGTGTCGTCCGTTTATGTATTGTTGACAGGTATAAACACCAGCATCTCCAGCTGTGACATGTTTAACAGTCAGATCACAGTCAGACTCCAAACTCATCCTGCTTGCTTTAGATTTGTCTACGTCACTTCTAATCTTACCACCTGCGGCCACTTCAACAGTTGTGTTGTCTTTTCCAGTATAATTCCACGTAGTATAATTACAGCCACTATATTCAGGTGATAACATGTTAGATGGCAGCCTGACAGTATCTCCAGATCTCTTGTACAGTTCCACTGGGTCCTGTAGGGTGTCGTAGACTCCAAGCAGCAGAAAGAAAACCACTTGAATCCATTTGATCCCAGACATTGTGATCGTTCGGTGTGTATTTGCCTCAATGTCAACGCTCGGTCTCTGTGTCCATTTGCCTCTGTGTGTGTGTGTCAGACGGTGAGGCTGAACGTAAAGCAGGTTGTTGTGGTTGAGGTCAGTTCCTCAATAACTCAAACTCTCTCGGTGTGACTTTTCAACTTCCGTGACATCGTTTTGTGACCGTGGCGTAACTCACACCCAGACGCTCTGCTGGTTTCAACAGGTTAATGATAATGGACACTAACATACCGTTATGTCCAGGGGCGTTTCTAAGCAATTTGGAGCCCTAGGCAAGATTTTCCCTGGACCCCCCCCTCCACCAAATGGACCGTATATTTATCCATGATAGTCTCATTAGCCTGGTATTCTTTTAACCCTCCAAGGCCCGGACTTATTTGTACGTGAAAAAAACAGTTTTCAACCTTACTACTAGGTTGTACTACCATGCTCTATTAAAAAAAGCAAAACATTTATATATATATATATATATATAATATATATATATATATATATATATATATATATATATATATATATATATATATATATATATATATATATATATATATATATATATATATATATATATATATATATAATTATGCTAATGAATGAATTAATTCATTCATTATAATAAATTAAAAAAATGTTTTTGGTGATATCTTTTAATATAATGAATGTACATGTAATAGACATTCTAATAATCACAAAAATATATTTATTGCAGTCATTTTACATGCTTTTATTAGGGTTAAAGGCTAAAGGTCAAAGGTTAAAAATCATCAAAAATTGCACTAAGTCCAAAGATTAATTGAAGAGGCTAATTGCAGCCTCTGTGGGGGGTATTGTTATGCAAATATCATGACCAATTTCAATGAAATTCTAAACAATCAACCTCAAATAATTAAAGGGTTAATGTTGCTAAAAAGCAACACTGGGCCTTCTAGGGTTAAAGTATGTGCCCCCCCATCCCCCCCCCCCCCCCCCCCCCGCCCCTCCCCTCATGGAACCCTAGGCAACTGCCTAGTCTGCCTAATGGCAAAAACACCTCTGAGTATGTCTTGCCAGTGGACAAAGAATGGAGGAGTTGGGAATCGAACCAAGGACCATTTCTGATGCCATGATCGCAATTCTAAAGAGTGAACGATGGTGTGTGTGTGTGTGTGGTGTGTGTGTGTGTGTGTGTGTGTGTGTGTGTGTGTGTGTGTGTGTGTGTGTGTGTGTGTGTGTGTGTGTGTGTGTGTCTGTCTTTCAGGACAGGGAGTGCGATGGAGCGCAGAGCCATCACCCCCCCGGTGGGCTCCCCGGTGGGCCGGCCCCTTTACCTGCCGCATCACGACAAGGCTGTGCTCTCATTGGACAAGATCGCCAAGAGGGAGGGGAAAGTGTTGGTGATGGACAGCTAGGAGACAGACAGGCGCACAGACAGACAGTATTATTACAGACAGACAGACAGACAGACAGACAGACAGACAGACAGACAGACAGACAGACAGACAGACAGACAGACAGACAGTGTTATTACAGACAGACAGACAGACAGACAGGCAGGCAGGCAGGCAGGCAGGCAGACAGACAGACAGGATTATTACAGACAGACAGACAGACAGACAGACAGTAACCATGTCATTACAATATTCTATGCTCACTGTGAATGTTCATGGCATTAAAATACGTGGAATAAATTAACCAATCGGATGTCAGCATGTTGGATGACATCACGCCAACAATAAAGTGTTTTAAGGTAACCCTCAGCATGTGTGTTTGATTTAAACGTTAACACCATATGGACCTGCTAATTTGGACTCGGAGCTCTCTTGTTTAAAACAGTACCAGTTCCAGGGGCGGATCTAGGCATGGGCATGGGGGGGGGGGGGGGCAATGCCCCCTAAATATCCAGTCTGCCCCCCCCCAAACACGATGCCATGCAAAACAACCCAAGATATTTTAAATAAAGTGCTTATATTTAAAATGATGTGAAACACTACTACTGCTACTAACTAACTACAGTTATGTCACCACTAAACCAACAGCATTTCATCATTGAAAACAGAAAACTCTCAGACTCTCAGAGAGTCAGACCTTTAGCTTCATGCATGCTGTGTGTCTGTTGCAACTTCAACAACAACTGCTGTTATTTTTGATGCTTTACTTGACTAATAATAGTCCTGTAACTATTATTAATAGTCCTTCATAGTCCTTCATCGCCCGTGGCGCTTTTGGCGATGAAGCCGCCCCCATACCATTTTCTCTTGCCCCTCCAACATGTTCTCTTGCCCCCCCAAATGGGGCATGTTACATCGGCCCCTGACCAGTTCTCAAACAGGTTCCTGTCACACACACGCACACACACACACACACACGCACACACACACACACACACACACACACACACACACACACACACACACACACACACATACATGCACGCACACACACACACCCTTCCCCTATTCGAACCACTCTTCAGTGCTATTTTGTATTTAGATATAATGTGGTCAACACATTTCAACATAACGTCGATGATCAAATTGAACACTTCTGTATAACTTACTTCTCTAGTAACTTATCTTTTCTTGTCATCTGCTTCTTCGCCGACGCCTGGTGTGGGAACAGAGCAAAGTACAGGCTGAAAATATCTGTGTGACGCTTTGCAACGTGTTGTGAACTTGTACTATAGGTACTTTCCTCCATGTAGTAAATGTTTCCTTTAATGGAATTGTATTGTTTAAAGAAAAAAAAGGTTGAATTTGTCCCTTTTAAGGGGGTTAGAATGGACACAAATAGAGCCCTATGTGGCCCAATGGCAGCCGCTCACATTTTACTTTTATTAGGGTTAAAGGCTAAAGGTCAAAGGTTAAAAATCATCAAAAATAGTAAAGTCCAGTGATTTTTTTTTAAATTGGGTTAGTTGCAGCCTCTGTGTGTGTGTGTGTGTGGGGGGGGGGGGGGGGGGGGGGTATTTCTATGCAAATATCATGACCAAACAAAGTAGGAGGTCCTTCAGCAGAATGCCAGATGTATTTCACCATTTTAATGATTTTTTTCAGACCGCCATTTTTAGGAAATACAGAATTGGGGGAACTTTTATTAATGACAATATATCAATATATCAATATCAAAATGTTGGAAATGGGTGGAGTTCCCCTAAAGGGATTTCAGCCCCTGTCCCTCTAAGCCAAGGGCCCTGATACACCTAGCAATGTTTTGAGCAACATCAACAAGCAACGTCAACTATCAACGTTGACTTTTCACCTTTCTATAGAAAATGATCAACTCCTGGTTGTTCAGAAAAGTCAGATCATTAGCGCCCTCTACTGGTCAACATTTCGGAATCCTCCAATCACAGCCCTCCTTGGCGTCACCTGATCCTTTCTCCTAGACTGAACACAAATAAACTTTTCTGAAACCATGGCTGCTGCTGCTGCTTCACTGCGGTGGACAAAAACAAGGCTTTTTATTCCGCTAAATCAACATTTTGAGTTGGGTGGCAGTTGGGTGAAAATGATTCAATGCAAACTAAGGCTTCCTTTTTTTTCTGAGGGTCCATTTGGTTCATATTTGTACACTCTGAGGAAAAAAGAAGCCTGTTGTGTTGCCTGTCGCCATGTGTCTCATCATGTTGCCCGTTGATGTTGACATTGCTAGTTGATATTGATCAAAATATTGCTAGTGTAGCAGGGCCTTAACACTCTCTCCAACGTCTCCATGTCCCTGCTGCTATTGTAAGTATTGATCCTGATTCAGATGATTGTTAGATTTCGATCAGTGTATTTGCTGTGTTAGCATGTGCTGCTCTGCTTACGGCGAACGCGTCTGCTAAATGCCCAAATTTTAAATGAAAACATTTATTGCATTTGTCCTTGTAAGATGTATTTTACCTGCAAATTATATGTTGCACTGATGCATCCATATTATAGACAATGCACTAAACAAGTGGTTGTTTAGTAGTATAATGCGTTTTTATTAGGGGTGGGACTCGATTAAAATCTTTGATCTAATTAATTTGAAGCTTTGTAATTAATTAATCTCAATGAATCGCATACCAATATTTGCCCCGAGAATCATTTTTTGTATCAATTAAAACAGGTTGGTATTGTGTGAGTGAGTTTTTCTAAATCAATACTGTGTCCACACTGCAACGTGTTAAGTTGAGGATGAAGGTTAGAGATAATAATAATTTCGGACCAATGGGAGTACGGAACAGTGGGAGTTGGGATCAATGGTGGCCTTTTATTGGTTACCCTGATTTGCTTCTTTAAATGGTAAATGGTGCATTTATATAGGCGCTTTACATAGATTGTGCATCACATTCACCCATTCACACACACATTCATACAGTGATGGCAGTGGAAACCATGCAAGGTACCTACTAACACATCAGGAGCAATTAGGGGTTCAGAGTCTTGCTCAGGGACACATCGACACTAACTCTGCAGGAGCCCGGGATCGAACCGATAACCTTGTGGTTACCATCCGGTTACTCTACCTCTGAGCCACTGCCGCCCCTTCTTTTCCCATTGCATGCACCGGTACGGCTGGTACCCCTGAAATTTGTCCAGTGCAACAGGTTCTGTGGTGCAAAATTTCTGTGCGATTAAAATGAGTTAAAAAATTAACTCATTTTAATCGCACACACACACACACACACACACACACACACACACACACACACACACACACACACACACACACACACACACACACACACACACACTTCCCCTTCGAACCACTCTTCAGTGCTATTTTGTATTTAGATATAATGTGGTCAACACATTTCAACATAACGTTGATGATGGAATGGAATACTTCTGTATAACTTACTTCTCTTGTCATCTGCTTCTTCGCCGACGCCTGGTGTGGGAACAGAGCAAAGTACAGGCTGAAAATATCTGCGTGACGCTTTGCAACGTGTCGTGAACTTGTACTAGATACTTTCCTCCATGTAATAAATGTTTCCTTTAATGGATTGTTTTAAAAAAAAAAGGTTGAATTTGTCCCTTTTAAGGGTGCTAGAATGGACACAAATAGAGCCCTATGTGGCCCAATGGCAGCCGCTCACATTTTACTTTTATTAGGATTAAAGGCTAAAGGTCAAAAATCATCAAAAATTGCAAAGTCCAGTGATTTTTTAAAATTGGGTTAATTGCAGCCTCTGTAGGGGGGGGGGGGGGTATTTCTATGCAAATATCATGACCATTTGCAATGAAATACTAAACAATGAACATCAACCATGATATCCATGTGAAACAAAAAAAAAACAAAGTAGGAGGTCCTTCAGCAGAATTTCGTGCTAATGACTGCGGAACTAACTTTACCACTACCACAAATACTGTCTGTGTCCTGCAGCCGTCCTCACTGACACACTGACAGAGACACCACTCAGAACTCACAGACCAACACAGAGAGAGAGAGAGAGAGAAAGACAGACGGACACGGTCCAGAAAGAGAGACAGCTCAGAGAGATATTTATACAGACAGACAGAGACACAGCTCAGAGACAGACAGGCCGACGACAAAAGTTCAGATCAGGATGTCTGGGATCAAATGGATTCTAATGGTTTTCATCCTGCTGCTTGGAGTCGACAACACCCTACAGGACCTGGTGGACTTGTACAAGAGATCTGGAGACACTGTCAGTCTGCCATCTAATGTGGTAGTGTTACGATCTGGATATACTGGCTGTAATTATACTACGTGGCTTTTTAACAGAGCAGGTGGCAGTGTTGTTGCTGTGGCTGATTATGGTCAGTTTAAAAGTGATCTAGACAAATCTAAAGCAAGCAGAATGAGTTTGGAGTCTAACTGTGATCTGACTGTTACGCATGTCACAGCTGAAGATGCTGGTGTTTATACCTGTCAACAGTTCAAACCCAATGGTGGACCAAAGATGGGGAAAGATAAAGTGACCTATCTGTTTGTAGTGAACGTCACTGTAGGAAAGAGTGAGACTGACCACACACTGACATGTTCTCTGTCTGGAAACAGTATGCAATGTGGGTCCAAACACATTCTGAGCTGGTTGAATGAGGACGGTACTCTGATAACAAACAACACTCAGAGCCGTGGATGTTCTATCACTCTGACCAGCAGCGTCCATGACCTGACCAACAAGTTCACATGTCAGGTGGCTGTGTATGAAGAAGTGGAGATGAACATTGACGTACCAGGACAGTTGAAGACACCGATCCCACCAACCACGCCTCCATCTGAATCTTCCACGAAAACACCACCTAAAACTATGACCACACCTCCACCTGACGCCTCCAGCAGACCTCCACCTGGTGCTACGACCTCCTCCCTCCATCCAGCCTGCTCTGATGGTCTCTACATAGTGGTGACGGTGGTGAGAGTGGTGGGGACGGTGGCCATCTTCCTCATGCTCCTCGCCGTCATTCTCGTCAGCAGGCGAACGTCCACCGAGACACCGACCATCGATCCCAACGCTGTGATAGAAGACTGAATCGTTTTTACCAGCGGTACCCCAACCCTTCTTCCTTTTTGCTAGCGGTTCAAATCCCTTTTTTCTCCTCTGCCCTCAACCTTTTGGCTCTTGACATCAGAGAATCTCAGCCGTTTTCTGGATCCATGTTAAGTGTTTTCAGATCATGTTTATTTTATCTAACAAGCACATCAGTTATTTTAATAACATCTGACTGAGTACACTCTGTGTCTCATTGGCCAACTGGGGATAGTTTAGGTTTCTCATTTCAAACAAAATATCAACCTTTTTTATGTTTTTGATATTAATGCAAGAGGCATGACTGACCGATGAGACACAGTGAGTAAAGGGAAATGGTGTCATCTTAGGGGGATTTGATTGTTTATGAACTGTTGAAGATGCATCTTTTCATGTGATCAAACATATTTCGCTCTGCATATTATATATATATATATATATATATATATATATATATATATATATATATATATATATATATATATATATATATATATATCGCTCTGCATATTATATATATATATTAATATTGTAATCAAACATTTTTTAACATGACGGCATATTATTCATGTAATGATGATGTCTTGATGATTCTTCATGATTCATTATGATGGATTAGTACTTATAAAATATGTTAATAATCATACAGTTTATTATCTTGCTTAATCTATCTTGCTTCATTGAATTCGTAAAAAGTGTTGGCTTTTCAATTAATTGGAATAAAGAAATAATTTGATTCATTATTTTTTCTTTAATATGTACTGCACAGCGAACACAATGTCATCTATCGTATCGAACGGAAAGTGTTGATCAAATGGTTCAAATCATGGTGTAAATTATTACGCACCATAGAACATGAATATTAATACGCACTAAAACGGTACCATACAAGTGAACATTTAACAAGCAAAAACAGGCACAGAAACTAAAAGTAAATCGTCTTTTCGTTATTATTCTGTTGCTTTATATGCAGAAAATACGACCCACTGAGACAGAGGAGGTTGTGTGCATATACAGCTGTGCGTGTGCACGTGCATGTGTGTGTGCGTGTGCATGTGTGTGTGCTTGAATTTGTGCATTCAGTGCAGGGTTCATCACAACGCATTGTGACCTCGTACATTGTCTATTTTCACAAGATTTACATGTGGAACAAAGTCAAACGAAAGGTAATCAACTCCTAGTTCAAATATGACACATTTGTCATATTGGGTGGTTTTATCCTAGCCTTGCTTTACAAACAGTGTTGGGAAATGTGCACTACTTAACTTAATATATTACATAATATATTACCAAAATGCAGTAACATGTAAAACCCCAATTCCGTTGAAATTGGGACGTTGTGAAAAATGACAATAAAAACAGAATGCATTGATTTGCAAATCGTTTTCAACCTATATTCAGTTGAATACACCACAAAGACAATATATTTAATGTTCAAACTGATAAACTTTATTGTTTTTGGAAATTATACAATCTTTTGTAAATTGATCCCTGCAACACGTACCAAAAAAGTTGGGACAGGGGCAACAAAAGACTGGGAAAGGTCATGAATGCACAAATAACGCCTGTTTGGAACATTCCACTGGTAAACAGGTTAATCTTAAACAGTTTAATATCGTGATTGGGTATAACAGGACCATCCCAGTCGTTCACAATCAAAGATGGGGCGAGGTTCACCACTTTGTGAATAATTCTGGGAGAAAATCATCCAACTGTTTAAAAACAATGTTTCTCAACATTCAATTGCAAGGAATTTGGTGATTTCATCATCTACAGTCCATAATATAATCAAAACATTCAAAGAATCTGCAGAACTTGCTATACTAAAGCGAGAAGGCCGAAAACCAACACCGAATACTTATGACCTTTGATCCCTCAGGTGGCTCTGCATTAAAAACTGACATCATTGTGTAAAGGATATTACTGTGTGGACTCAGGAACACTCAGAAAACCATTGTCAGTTTACATAATTTGTCGCTACACCTGCGAGTGCAAGTTAAAACTCTACCATGGAAAGCAAAGCGATACATAAGAAAGGTTGGTTTGAAAAACAACCAGAAAAACAACCAGAAATGCCTTCTCTGGGTCCACTATCATTAGAAATGTGGACTCATCAGACCACAGCACACTTTTCCACTTTGTGTCTAACCATTTCAAATGATATTGTACCCAGAGAAGGCATTTCTGGTTGTTTTTCTGGTTGTTTTTCAAACCAACCTTTCTTTGCTTTGCATGGTAGAGTTTTGACTTGCACTTGCAGGTGTAGCGACAGGTGTATGTAAACTGACAATGGTTTTCTGAGTGTTCCTGAGTCCACACAGTAATATCCTTTACACAATGATGTCAGTTTTTAATGCAGAGCCACCTGAGGGATCAAAGGTCACAAGTATTCGGTGTTGGTTTTCGGCCTTGTCGCTTTAGTATAGCAAGTTCTTCAGATTCTTTGAACGTTTTGATTATATTATGGACTGTAGATGATGAAATCACCAAATTCCTTGCAATCGAATGTTGAGAAACATTGTTTTTAAACAGTTGGATGATTTTCTCCCAGAATTATTCACAAAGTGGTGAAGCTCGCCCCATCTTTGATTGTGAACGACTGGGATGGTCCTGTTATACCCAATCACGATATTAAACTGTTTAAGATTAACCTGTTTACCAGTGGAATGTTCCAAACAGGCGTTGTTTGTGCATTCATGACCTTTCCCAGTCTTTTGTTGCCCCCGTCCCAACTTTTTTGGTACGTGTTGCAGGGATCAATTTACAAAAGATTGTATAATTTCCAAAAACAATAAAGTTTATCAGTTTGAACATTAAATATATTGTCTTTGTGGTGTATTCAACTGAATATAGGTTGAAAACGATTTGCAAATCAATGCATTCTGTTTTTATTGACATTTTTCACAACGTCCCAATTTCAACGGAATTGGGGTTGTAATATAAATATATTGCTTAACTAAAAGAATCTAATATATTATACTTTTCTTTCTGCATTGCTCCATTACTTTAAATATTACTTTCTGTCAATCTGTCTCATTGAAAATGTTCTTGTGAAATTATATTGACAACTGCAGAAGTTAAGAAGATGTTTTTTCAAGGTGATTTCATATCGATTTGGCCAGATAGCAAGTGTGCTTGCTTTATTGTAGGTATGCCACTGGTCTACGCAATATTTGATTAATAGTGATACTAAATATTTCATTATATATGTTGTAAAAAGCTTTTTTAAGTAATATGTAATAGTAATATTAATATATTACACTTGCTCAGACAGTAATATTGTAATATAATATATTGCTTTAAAATGAAGGTAATAATTAATAAGTAATATATTAACAAGGTAAAGTAATATTCCCAACACTGTTTACAAACATGTCATATACATAAAGTACATGCAGAAGCTATACCGGTAACTATAAAGTATAAGTAACTATTCACAAAACACTGCGACTTGTGCGTGGGGTATGTGAAGTCGTGTCAGTCATACAGTCAGAGGTATGGTGCAATACAGAAGTACGTAATATGTAAATTAAGTCACGCCCCCTTGGCCTGGCCTGCAGGGCCTGTGTTGTCCTTATACAGTATGGAATACTGCCCTGTGCATCAGGTGCGGATGTAACAGGACAGTTACAGGACTTTTATTAGTCAAGTAAAGCATCAATAATAACATCCGTTGTTGTTGAAGTTGCAACAGACAAGCAGCATGCAGCTAAAGGTCTGACTCAGAGAGTTTTCTGTTTTCAATGATGAAATGCTGTTGGTTTAGTGGTGACACAGCTGTAGTTAGCTCATTGACCGCTAGGGGGACCTTCTTTGTTTCCTCTCCATTGCCGCGGGTCAAACCAGTTCGATCGGTAAAAAAGCCCTTATTTTGAAGCTCAGATCTCCTAAACAGGATGTGCTGTTTCTGTTATGCTGTGTCTGTTGTCTTGCCTAATCGATCATCTGGCGATGTACCCAAAAACATCCGGGTCACAAGTCAGGAAGAGCTGTGTAGCCCTGGCTGCTTAACCCATGCGCCAGCGACATTGAGGGGGCAAACCGGAGGAGAGCCGTTTGAATGCATTGGGTTGAACGCATGTCAATGGGAGGGGAAAAAAAAAAGTTGTCCCCAATTCTGTCCCAAATGAAAGTCAGCAACGGGATGATCATCAGACGATGCGCACAGACTAATAGTTGGATTAAAGAATGAAATCTACATCTCGTCGTGATACGAGCCGTCCGCGTGACCGGCAGTGGGGTTCTCCACGGGAGGTCCACGAGCTGCGCGTCTTCGGCAGGAAAACTATTAGTTAGTTAGTTAGTAGCAGTAATAGTGTTTCACATCATTAAGTATAAGCACTTGTTGTTGTTTTTTTGCATGCCATCATGTTTGGTGGGGCAGTCAGGGCAGTCAGGGCATTTAGGGCGGCATTGGCCCCCCATGACCATGACCATAGATCCGCCCTGCTGTGCATGGTTCCCCTGTAGATCCTGTGGGTGTGTCCTACCTGAGACTCCTCCATTATAGGTGCATTAGGACCTCCTGGAGCCTCTATTAACTCATTGACCGCGATCGGATCTTCTTTGTTTCCTCTCCATTGCCGCGGCTCAAACCAGTTCGATCGGTAAAAAAGCCCTTATTTTGAAGCTCAGATCTCCTAAACAGGATGTGCTGTTTCTGTTATGCTGTGTCTGTTGTCTTGCCTAATCGATCATCTGGCGATGTACCCAAAAGCATCCGGGTCACAAGTCAGGAAGAGCTGTGTAGCCTGGCTGCTTAACCCATGCGCCAGCAACATTGAGGGGGCAAACCGGAGGAGAGCCGTTTGAATGCATTGGGTTGAATGCATGTCAATGGGACGGAAAAAAAAAAAAGTTGTCCCCAATTCTGTCCCAAATGAAAGTCAGCAACGGGATGATCATCAGACGATGCGCACGGACTAATAGTTGGATTAAAGAATGAAATCTACATCTCGTCGTGATACGAGCCGTCGTCGTGACCGGCGGGAGTAATCTAACGGGAAGTCCACGAGCAGCTCGAGAACGGCGCTTTAAGAATTAAAGAGAGTGACTCTGTCTCTTATATGGCAGCAGCCTTCTGTTTGTTTCACCTTATTGTTTAGGTTCACACCACACAACACTCCACACCATATGTGACACAATCTGGTACTTTCAGGCTCAAGTAGGCCAAGGTCTCTCTCTTTTTTTTTTTTTTTTTTTTTTTTTTTTTTACAGATTATTAAAGTATACAATGTAAGCTTTCATAGGATGCATCACTCAAGGAAATTGGAGCTTTTTGTAGGAGCTATGAGCATTTAAATCCGGCTGTCTGGCCGCCCCCTCCCCTGGTGCCCCCCCCATCCCCTCATGGCACCCTAGGCAACTGCCTAGTCTGCCTAATGGCAAAAAACGCCCCTGGGTATGTCTTGCAGTAGACAAAGAATGGAGGAGTTGGGAATCACACACACACACACACACACACACACACACACACACACACACACACACACACACACACACACACACACACACACACACACACACACACAAACTTCCCCTATTCGAGCGTGCAGAGAACCACTCTTCTTCAGTGCTATTTTGCACCGTGCATAGGTGGCGTGAGCTATAATGTGGTCAACACATTTCAACATAATGTTGATGATGAAATTTCTGTATGACCTCTCTGGTAACTTATCTCCTCTTGTCATCTGCTTCTTTGCCTGGTGAGGGAACAGAGCAAAGTACCGGCTCAAAATATCTGTGTGACACTTTGCAACGTGTTGTGATACCTTGTATACCGGTCTACTATAGGTACTTTCCTCCATGTAATAAATGTTTACTTTAATGGAATCCTATTGTTTAAAAAATGGTTGAATTCGTCCCTTTTAAGGGGGTTAGAATGGACACAAATAGAGCCCTATATGGCCCAATGGCAGCCGCTCACAGTCACACTCCTGGGGGATACTGAAGATACTGAATCGAGCAAACACAAAAGCTGGAACATGTTTGTGCAATGAACTGTCCCTTTAATTAACCCTAGAATGCCCATTTCTACTCGAAAAAACTGTTTTCAACCTTACTACTAGTTCTTAGCTCTCTCTCGCTCTAAATTAATACAAATATTTTTGGGATGTATTTCAATATAATGAATGTACATGTTCTAATCTAAACATTCATAATGATAACAAAAATATATGTATTGCAGACATTGTACTTACTTTTATTAGGGCTAAAGGCTAAAGGTCAAAGGTTAAAAATCATCAAAAATTGCACTACAGTAAGTCCTACTGTACGTCCAGTGACTTTTTTAATTGGGTTAATTGTAGCCTCTGTGGCGGGAGGGGGGGGGGTATTTCTATGCAAATATCATGACCAATTGCAATGAAATACTAAACAATGAACATCAACCATGATATCTACGTGACACAAAAGACAAACAAACAAACAAACAAACAAACAAACAAAGTAGGAGGTCCTTCAGCAGAATGTCGTGCTAATAACTGAGGAACTAACTTTACAACTACCCCAAATACTGTCTGTGTCCTGCAGCCATCCTCACTGACACACTGACAGAGACACCACTCAGAACTCACAGACCAACACAGAGAGAGAAAAAGACAGACGGACACGGTCCAGAAAGAGAGACGGCTCAGAGAGATATTTATACAGACAGACAGAGACACAGTTGAGATCAGGATGTCTGGGATCAAATGGATTCTAGTGGTTTTCATCCTGCTGCTTGGAGTCGACAACACCCTACAGGACCTGGTGGACCTGTACAAGAGATCTGGAGACAATGTCAGACTGACATCTAACATGTTAGAGTTACCACCTGGATATACTGGCTGTAGTTATACTGTGTGGAATTATCCTGGAAAACGCAACGTAGCTAGAAGTAAAGCAAGCAGGATGATTTTTGAGTCTAACTGTGATCTGAATGTTAAACATGTCACAGCTGAAGATGCCGGTGCTTATACCTGCCGACAATACATAAACGGACGACACCATGGAGACGATAAACAGACCTGGCTGTATGTAGTGGACACCACCAGAGGAAACAGTGAGACTGGATACACACTGACATGTTCTCTGTCTGGATTCAATATGTGGTGTGGTTACGATCACATTCTGAGCTGGTTGAAGGAGGACGGTACTGTGATAACAGACAACTCTCAGAGCCGTAGATGTTCTATCACTCTGACCAGCAGACACCATGACCTGACCAACAAGTTCACATGTCAGGTAACAGTGCTTGGAGAAGTGAAGATGCGGATCGATGTCCAAGGAGACGCGAAGACACCGATCCCACCAACCACGCCTCCATCTGACCCTTCCACTAAAACACCACCTAAAACTACGACCGCTCCTTCATCTGACGTCTCCAGCAGACCTCCACCTGGTGCTACGACCTCCTCCCTCCAACCAGCCTGCTCTGATGGTCTCTACATGGTGGTGACGGTGGTGCGAGTGGTGGGGACGGTGGCCATCTTCCTCATGCTCCTCGCCGTCATTCTGGTCAGCAGGCGAACGTCCACCGAGACGCCGACCGTCGATCCCAACGCCGTGATAGAAGACTGAATCGTGGTACCTATAAGCTTTTTTACCCGCGGTACCCTAACCCTTTTCCCTCTATGCTAGCGGTTCAAAACCTTTTTTTTCTCCTCTGTCCTGGACCTTTTGGCTCTCTACATCAGAGAATCTCAGCCGTTTTCTGGATCAAGGCTCACTGGACAGTCCAGTCTGATCCCTTAACATGTTAAGTGTATTTTGAGATTATGTTTATTTTACCTATAACTAGCAGATCAGTTATTTTAATAATATCTGACTGAGTACACTCTGTGTCTCATTGGTCAACTGTGGATAGTTTAGGTTTCTCATTTCAAACAAAATATCAACCTTTTTATTATGCTTTTGATATTAATGCAAGAGACATGCAGGACCAATGAGACAAATAGTGAGTAAAAAAAAATGGTGTCGCCTTATAATGAGTCTTAGGGGGACTTAGGGGGATTTGATTGCTTATGAACTGTTGAAGATGTATCTTACTGCGTATCTTTTGTGTGATCAAACATATTTCACTCTTACTGCATATTATTAGATCAATCATTTTTTGAATCTGAATGCATATTATTCATGTAATGATGATGTCTTGATGATTCTTCATGATTTATTATGATCAGTACTTATATAATATGTTAATAATCATATAGTTTATTAACTTGCTTGATCCTCATTGAATTTGTAAAAATGTGAACTTTTCATTTAATTGGAATAAAAAACACAATTTGAAAAAAAAAAATGTCGTAATTCATTTTCTTAAGATGTACTCAGAGCTAACATGTGTACTTGCATTGGTTCTGTATGGAACGGAGAGAGTGTTGATCAAATGGTTCAAATCATGGTGTAAATTGTTACACACTATAGAACATGAATATTAATATGGTCTAAAACGGTACCATACAAGTGAACATTTAACAAGCAAAAACAGGCACAGAAACTAAAAGTAAATCGTCTTTTCGTTATTATTCTGTTGCTTTATATGCAGAAAATACGACCCACTGAGACAGAGGAGGTTATGTGCATATACAGCTGTGCGTGTGCACGTGCATGTGTGTGTGCGTGTGCATGTGTGTGTGCTTGAATTTGTGCATTCAGTGCAGGGTTCATCACAACGCATTGTGACCTCGTACATTGTCTATTTTCACAAGATTTACACGTGGAACAAAGTCAAACTAAAGGTAATCAACTCCTAGTTCAAATATGACACATTTGTCATATCTGGTGGGTTTATCCTAGTTATTAATCCTTGCTTTACATGTCATACTGTATACATAAAGTACATGCAGAAGCTATACCGGTAACTATAAAGTATAAGTAACTATCCATAAAACACTGTGGGTCGGTCATACAGTCAGAGGAATGGTGCAATACAGAAGTACGCAATATGTAAATTAGGTCACGCCCCCTTGGTCTGGCCTGTCCTTATACAGTATGGAATACTGCCCTGTGCATCAGGGGCGGATGTAACATTTACCAATTGGGGGGGGGGGGGGGGGGGGGGGCAGGAGAAAATGGTATGGGGCCCGTGGCGCGAAGCGTCACGGGCGATGAAGCCGCACCCATACCATTTTCAGTTACAGGACTTTTATTAGTCAAGTAAAGCATCAATAATAACATCAGTCGTTGCTGAAGTTGCAACAGACACGCAGCATGCATAAAGCTAAAGGTCTGACTCAGAGAGTTTTCTGTTTTCAATGATGAAATGCTGTTGGTTTAGTGGTGACACAGCTGTAGTTAGTTAGTAGCAGTAGTAGTGTTTCACATCATTTTAAATATAAGCACTTGTTTTTTTTTTTTTTTTTTTTTTTTTTTTTTTTTTTTTTGCATGGCATCATGTTTGGTGGGGCAGTCAGGGCATTTAGGGGGCCATTGGCCCCCCCATGACCATGACCATAGATCCGCCCCTGTTGTGCATGGTTCCCCTGTAGATCCTGTGGGTGTGTCCCACCTGAGACTCTTCCATTAGGTGCATTAGCAGCACCTGGCCATGCAGCGCTCCTGGAGCCTCTATAAAAAGAGAGTGGCTATGTCTCTTTCCATATGACAGCAGTTTTCTGTTTGTTTCACCTTATTGTTTAGGTTCACAGCACACAACACCCCACACCACATTATCCACATTGACTGGTTATTACTGACTTCCACACATCGTACAATATGTAATCGTTATTTAATTTAAGTTACGTTTTGTTAATAAAGTATTAAAGTAAGGCAGGGATTTTCAACCAGACCAGTGGTCCTTGAGAGAGATCCAAGTGGTGCCCAGGCTAAATGGTGAAAAGTTGGTTAACCAGAACATGGGTCCATTTGAACATGAAACCAAATGGACCCTTGGGGCTCCATTCGGTTTCATACAGTATTTACACTCTCAAGAGTTAAAATACTCACCATGAGAATTAGCCAGTGATGGGCAAGTTACTGGGAAAATGTAGTAACCTACACTACTTGTTACTCTCGAAAAAATGCAGCTAAGCTACTCTACAAGCTATCGCCAGAAAATTGTAGCAAGCAACACTACAAGCTACATGACAAAAGTAGCTTGATGTAGCTTGCTACATCATCACTACATAATATAAATATATATCTCATCTTAATGTACAACTTTCTAAATACTAATCATAATAATAAAACAATATGGGTAAAAATCATAATGATAATAATTTAGCGGAGGGTTTGAACATAGGATGGTGGCATGTTTAAGTTTTGGGATGTATATTAGAGGTTTTCTACCCATTAAAAATGGGTGGAATTTGAAAATGTGTGTGGAAAATGTAGTAAGCTACAATCCTTGTTACTCGAAACAAGTAGTGTAGCTTCACTACAAGCTACTCGAAACAAGTAGTGTAGCTTCACTACAAGCTATTCCCAGAGCAAATGTAGTAAGCTACACTACAAGTTCGGGAACCAGGAACCAACAACCACAACAGCTCTGCAAGACGCAGCATCACTGATTAGGCCTTGTGTTTTTGCGCAAACGAACAACCTTTAACACAAGATGCCATTTAGGACATTTGAACCTTTTGATAAAATGGGCTGGTCTGAGCCAAATTTACGCATTAAAATGCCCCCCCCCCCCCCACACACACACACACGCACGCACGTACACGTCTTTGTGCATGCATTGTACGCAGACTTGCATATGAGCTATATGGCGTCTCACATCATCTTTTAGTGGCCTAAACGAACATTAAAGGCCATATTTGTGCTGGATTTACATCATGTGAAAATTGTAGACGAACGCAGTAAAAAAAAAAAAAAGCAATTTAAATTGTCTTTTCATGATTGCTGCGTGTGGCTAAAAACCTTTTTTTCTCCTCGACCTTTTGGCTCTCGACATCAGAGAATCTCAGCCGTTTTCTGGATCAAGGCTCACTGGACAGTCCAGTCTGATCCCTTATCATGTTAAGTGTATTTTCAGATCATGTTTATTTTACCTATAACTAGCAGATCAGTTATTTGAATAATATCTGACTGAGTATACTCTGTGTCTCATTGGTCAACTGTGGATAGTTTAGGGTTGGTCATTTCAAACAAAAGATCAGCCTTTTTATTATGTTTTTGATATTAATGCAAGAGGCATGAATGACCGATGAGACACAGTGAGTAAAGAGAAATGGTGTCGTCTTAGGGGGATTTGATTGTTCATGTACTGTTGAAGATGTATCTTTTCATGTGATCAAACATTTCACTCTTACTGCATATTACTATTGTAATCAAGCATTTTTTAACATGATGTCATATTATTCATGTAATGATGATGTCTTGATGATTCTTCATGATTTATTATGATGGATTAGTACTTATAATATGTTAATAATCATCCAGTTTATTATCTTGCTTGATCTATCTTGCTTCATTGAATTTGTAAAAAATGTCGGCTTTCCAATTAATTGGAATAAAGAGATAATTTGAAAAAGTTGTCATTATTTTTTCTTTAAATGTATTCACAGTAAACACAATGTCATCTATCGTATCGAACGGAAAGTGTTGATCAAATGGTTCAAATCATGATGTAAATTATTACACACTATAGAACATGGTTATTAATATGCACTAAAACGGTACCATACAAGTAAACATTTAACAAGCGAAAACAAGCACAGAAACTAAAAGTAAATCGTCTCATGTCGTCTTCGTCTTCATGTTATTATTCTGTTCATTTATATGCAGAAAATACGACCCACTGAGACAGAGGAGGTTGTGTGCATATACAGCTGTGCGTGTGCACGTGCATGGGTGTGTGTGTGTGTGCTTGAATTTGTGCATTCAGTGCAGGGTACATCACAACGCATTGTGACCTCGTACATTGTCTATTTTCATAAGATTTACACGTGGAACAAAGTCAAACTAAAGGTAATCAACTCCTACAATGTAGTTCAAATATGATATATTTATCATATTGGGTGTTTTTTATCCTGGTTGTTAACCCTTGCCTTAGAAATATGTCATATACATAAAGTACATGCAGAAGCTATACCGGTAACTATAAAGTATAAGTAACTATCCATAAAACACTGCGACTTGTGCGTGGCGTATGTGAAGTCGTGTTGGTCATACAGTCAGAGGTATGGTGCAATACAGAAGTACGTAATATGTAAATTAGGGCAGGAGAAAATGGTATGGGTGCGGCTTCATCGCCCGTGGCGCGAAGCGACACGGGCGATGAAGCCGCACCCATACCATTTTCAGTTACAGGACTTTTATTAGTCAAGTAAAGCATCTATAATAACATCAGTTGTTGATGAAGTTGCAACAGACACGCAGCATGCATAAAGCTAAAGGTCTGACTCAGAGAGTTTTCTGTTTTCAATGATGAAATGCTGTTGGTTTAGTGGTGCCACAGCTGTAGTTAGTTAGTAGCAGTAGTAGTGTTTCACATCATTTTAAGTATAAGCACTTGTTGTTGTTTTTTTGCATGGCATCATGTTTGGTGGGGCAGTCAGGGCATTTAGGGGGGCATTGGCCCCCCATGACCATGACCATAGATCCGCCCCTGCTGTGCATGGTTCCCCTGTAGATCCTGTGGGTGTGTCCCACCTGAGACTCCTCCATTAGGTGCATTAGCAGCTCCTGGAGCCTCTATTAACCCATTGTAGACTATCCCGATTCTAAAAATGTCTCTGAAATACTAACCTAAGTGTACTGGAAAACTTCAAACTATTGTGTAACACCATCAAATTTTTGACATTTTTTGATACTGTACATTCTGTACAGAACCCCTATTGGGGTTCCCGTCAACTAGGGTAAAACTACCACTAGGGGTTCCCGTCTACTATTAAAGAGAGTGGCTCTGTCTCTTATTATGACAGCAGCCTTCTGTTTGTCTCACCTTATTGTTTAGGTTCACAGCACACAACACCCCACTCCACATTGACTGGTTATTACTGGCTTCCACACATCGTACAATATGTAATCATTATTTAATTTAAGTTAGGTTTTGTTTAAAATTAGGTTTAAAGTTAGGTTTTGTTTAAAATATTGTTTTAGAAAATGTAGCCGCCTTCATACCCAAATGAATAAAACGATATTTTAAAAATAAATAAAAACTGTAAATGAAATTCCACGGTCCTCTCACGTATTCCGAGGACAATATCAGTCACCAGAAAAAAAATGGTTTTCGAATAATCTGTCATGGTTAAAATGGAGTTTTAAGTTATAATGAGTTTCTATGGGAAGGAGCTGGAGGTGCTAAAATGAACATCAAATATCTAAATACTGAAAGGAGTAACTTATAAATTGTCTGGTGTGTTCACATGAGGCTGAGTAGACCATAAAATGACCAAAAGTTTTTTTGAAAGTGGAATACCCCTTTAAGTTTTGGGGTCTGTGGGGCTAAAATGTCCTAAAATGATGGTCTGTGGCTCAGATACTGAATAAATAGTGGGTCCTGATATCAAAATGGTAAGATACAGCATTTCTTTATCCCCACCCACTCCCTCCTCCTCTCATCACAGGGAGGCAGAATGACAAATGTATTCTGAAGAGGAACCAACAACCACAACAGCTCTGCTCTGCAAGACGTAGCATCACTGATCACACCTTTTGTTTTTGCACAAACAAACAACCTTTAACACATGATGCCATTTAGGACATTTGGGCATTTTTTTCTGAACCACTCTTAAGCCTTATTTACAGACAGATATTTGTCAAACAGTGATAATATATCCATCCAACCCTATTTGAAAGATGAATTTTAACTTCTTGTTAATAGATTGCATCTCTATACCGACCCAGAACAGGAACTAACAAGTTGACAGTGATAGTGACTACCCAGTGCGCATTCGGACGTTGATTAGACGTCTTTTTAGGGTCATTTTTGGACGTCGGATTTTGGTCCCTGGGGGGTGCAGAACGTGGGTTTTTGTTACGTCTTTTTTTGACGTCTCCTGGACGTTCAATTCTGACGTCAACAGGACCACTATATAAGGTCTAATTTTAGTCCAAATGTGGTCTTTATGGACGTCTTTTAGACGTCAAATTATAACCAATTCTAGACCGTTATCATGCTGCTATAGACTTAGCCCTGATACGTGACGGTCGGTATACATCTATACGACCTATACGTATAGATGTATACCGACCGTCACGTATCAGGGCTACTATAGACTCTGCATAAACTGTAGTCCTTATTTTCAGGTTGTGGCCCATTTCCTGATCATTTTCCTTACTTTGATTGTCTCAACAGCAGTGTTAATTGTTGCTGAGCCAAACAAGAGTAAGGAAAAAAATGAACTGGACTGTCAAATTGGTGCCACCTTCTGAAAACCAGGATTACAATTATGCACAGGTTCATAAAAACATCACAATTTAAGGATTACAACAGTTTACAGAGAAAAATCAAATCAATGCACTCAATTTTATTAACTTTTTCCACAGAAATCAAAATGTTTTGAACACCTCCCTTCCAATCAAATAATTTGTACAGTTACACTCCAACATTTGCTGCATTTTGGTAATAGCCTATATTATGTTACGTAGTGCGTATTACCCAACCCAACACTGCTTACTTCAATTCAATGGGCTTCACCGGCCTGAAAAAACATATGATTACATTGGCAAAGCAAAACAAAGTACAACAGTACAACAATCACGACAAAAATGATGTACATTTGAAGGTCAGAATCTTATAATATCAATTTCTAGTTACCAAGTTCACTTGATGCAATAATAAACACAATGCTTATTCTTTAGGGTGGTCGTGTTCCATCTGCTGCATCTTCTCAGACACATGCAGAGGGCCAGGGGCCACAGGCCCACAGCACAGCTTTGACAGACACAGTGACTCCAAGGCGAGATGGGTTATTGGGTTTGCATGTGCTGTCAAAGTTGTGAACCCCCATAGATACAGTACCAGACTAGTATATGTCGCCCCCTATTGGTTACTGTATATAGAGGAAAACATAATAAGCCTATTACATAACATGCAGTAATACTGTGTAGCTATCACACGGGAGAGCGTATCCTGCATATCGGAACAAAATCACGGAATGGTTAATAGCCTACAGCTTTGTCACGAGACCAAGCCTTACATGCTGTTTATTTAAGTAGATAGCCTATTGCATAGAACAAACTAGAGGCGAGTAACCAGTTTAACTTAACCAGTGGAGAACCTCCCTTCCAATCAAATAATTTGTACAGTTACACTCCAACATTTGCTTTCAAGATGCATACATTTGCATGGGATGATAGCGTTGTTTCTCTTTCAAGGTAACAAAATGGTCCAAGAAGGAAAGCACAAGTTTTTGATTTAATACCACAGGAAATCCTCTGTTTAGCTAGGTCAGGGGTTTTCAACAGGTGGTCCGGGGACCACCAGTGGTCCTTGAGAAGGTTCCAGGTGGTCCCCAGGCTAAATGATGGAAAGTTGGTTAACCAGATGTAACTCTTGAGAATGTAAAAATGAAACCAAATGGATCCTTGCGGGTCCATTTGGTTTCATTTTTACACTCTCAAGAGTTAAAATATTCATTATCTGAATTAGCACCACTTAAGAAGTTTACACTGTTTTGTTGGCAAAATCCAGCCTGGAATTGTGGACGAAATCAAAAGAATTCTTTAATTTTAGGTCTGAAAACGTAATCAAATGGTGGTCCTTGGCTCAAATGCTGAATAAATGGTGATCCCTGGAGTCCAAAAAAGGTTGGAAACCACTGAGCTAGGTGATAAAACAATGGTGCTCTTCTTTGTGTAGGCTCATATCATACGCTATGAGCTTGTAGGTCTATTTTTGAGAAATCATGAAAGAGTCCCAAATCTTTGAACATTATGTCCACACAATGTTTTAACTCAAATATTTTGCTTTTGAACAAGAACAGATCTTATTTATTTATTTTTTTTCTTTTACACAAATTACAGTGCGTGATCCTCGCCAGGTGCACGTCCCTCGCCAGGTGCACGTCCCTCGCCAGGTGCGTGTCCCCCACCCGGCGTACGATCCTTCCTGGCTGGAGCATGTTTTAGGTGGTCTCCTGCATAGTGTTTGATCCCTTGCTCTGTAGCCTCAGGGTAGACCTTCAGGACTGCATCTGTAGAGTACAATAGCTAAATTACATATGTGCAAAGGCAACATGCAGTCAGACAATCCTCATATTCATGCAAAAGGCGTTGCCTGAAGCATAATACAGTCAGCTACCTTCTACATTTAACCAGCACAGTATTTAAAATGTTATGTCAAACCCACAGTAGACCGCAGTTTTAAAAAAGTCAACATGGATATGTTTTGCTAGTCAACTCTTTTACAGATACTAGGTGGCAAATTTTCTGTCCTTGGAGAACCTGAAATATGCGGCTTACCTCGAGCTGCTCTATACAAGTTCGTCTTCGCAATAGCATGCTTGCCTTTATTTCCCTTCCCCCACATGTTGCACTGGGCCTGCATGCCGTTACTGAAGAGCCTGAAGAAAAAACACAAATTACATTTAAAATAATATTAGGATTATTTGTTACCATTCTAGGTCCCCCAGAATGGTCTCTTTTTAATGCCATTACAACAAATCTCTTCACCAAGAACAGGTACACAAGCTCACACCAAATAACCTTTCAAAACCACAGCTTACACAAAACATCAGACAAAGGCTTATATAGAACCCTTTGTGTTGTAGGCATATATTGAAACACACCTGTCAAGCACCTTGAAGACACAATCCTTTACGTCCTTCCCCCCAACACGAGATAGCTGCAGCACCTGTTGAAATAGGTTAATGTAAACTTTGACATACCAGAGAGGAACATATAGTGCAAATGCATCAAATTTATTAGCGTACCAGGGTATTATAAGCCTGGACATCACCAATCCGTTGCTCCTCTCTCTCGAAGTCCTCCATGCTCTTAATCGTCTCGACACAGCTGGCTGAGGAGTTTGCTGAAGACATTTCAGCTTTGGCAATGCGTCTCACCTCATTGCGAATTTCTAATAAGATAGCCAACGACTTCTTCTGGTATACTGAAAAGAGAGATAAAGAACACACATGGTATTGATAAAATTATTATAGACACCACCCAACAATGTTACACTGCTATTTGAAGAGCAGTTTGTGTTCTGCTGAAAAAAAAGGGGGGCAAGAGAGAAGAGATCAGAGAAGTCTTGTCCTCATTGAAATACTGTAGCTCAGAACGTACCCGCTGGTGCCAATGGGAACCTATCAGTCACTGAACCTTCTCCTGTAAAAGAAAAAAAAAAAAGAATGGATGTTTTAGAAATGACTAATATTTTTTTGCATTCAAATTCTCCAGATGACCACAGAATTGATTTGAAAATAAAAATAAAAATAATAATAATAATAAAATCTGACATAGTCAAAACCTTTAAATGTGACAACTCACCATGCCCGGTGGTGTCCCTGCACACCCTACTATGGCTGGATTTGTGGGCATGTCTGGACCAGACATGGTGAGTAGAGCCATTGCTGGAGCGGGTGCTATGCCGAGACTCGTGGCTGGTCGTGGAGCGGTGCCGGTATCTGACATCGTGTTGGGAGGTACTACTGTGCCTTGAACTGTGTCTGGATCTGGATCTAGATCTAGATCTAGATCTGGATCTAGATCTAGATCTAGATCTGGAGCTAGATCTGGAGCTAGAAATGTATTAGACATTTAATTATTGGTTACTACGACAATACCATGTCACTGAAAAAGACTAGATCAATCACATATCCTGATACAAATATAGTTCAATGCCTAGACCAAGCTGTGCCTTAGAACATTACACTGTACCTGAAGTGATGGGCATGCCTTTTAGAAGCTCTGGCTGTTTCCTTGTTTGCTTGTGGAGTTCCTGAAGAACACAAATGTTCTGAGAATTAACATGGCTGATAAATTATTAAGCATGACGCGAGCCTCAAATAGAAGAATAACGTTAGATTACAAATATTGACTCCTAAAACAGCAGCCTGCAGAGAAGAATGTTTAGATTACACATTTTCTTTTAAGAATAACATTGTTTTTTACTTTAGACACAATCCACCAATTTCTTTGGTATTTACACTAACATAAGTCACATCTGCCCTCTCCTAGGGCAGATCAAAGTCACAATTCAAATGTGATGGTACTCACTTGGAAAGGATAGGTGCCTGCGCAGAGAGGATTCTGAACTCTGTTCTCTGTCTGCATCTCTTCTGCGAGGTTCTCTGTGTACTGAGCCTGAAGACAAAGAATGTCGTTAGATTCAATATATTGATTTCTAAGGTCACCATTAAAAATTTGGCACACACTCACCGTGTGTAGACATTTTCCTGTGAGGTGTCTCTTTCTGTTGAGATGTGTGAGGTGTGGACATGGCTGTTCTGCGATGGTCATGTTCTGAGACTGAAAAAAGATCAAGAATGTTGTTAAAGAGCGTCATTAGATTCGATACAATGATTTTCAAAAAGTACACCACTGTTAAAATGTGATACATGACGCGAGCCTCAAATAGAAGAATAACGTTAGATTACAAATATTGACTCCTAAAACAGCAGCCTGCAGAGAAGAATGTTTAGATTACACATTTTCTTTTAAGAATAACATTGTTTTTTACTTTAGACACAATCCACCAATTTCTTTGTTATTTACACTAACATAAGTCACATCTGCCCTCTCCTTTAAAACCAGAAGGTCACAATTCAAATGTGATGGTACTCACTTGGAAAGGATAGGTCCCTGCGCCGAGAGGATTCTGAACTCTGTTCTCTGTCTGCATCTTTTCTGCGAGGTTCTCTGTGTACTGAGCCTGAAGACAAAGAATGTCGTTAGATTCAATATATTGATTTCTAAGGTCACCGTTAAAAATTTGGCACACACTCACCGTGTGTAGACATATTCCTCTGAGGTGTCACTTTCTGTTGAGATGTGTGAGGTGTGGACATGGCTGTTCTGCGATGGTCATGTTCTGAGGCTGAAAAAAGATAAAGAATGTTGTTAAAGAGCGTCATTAGATTCGATACAATGATTTTCAAAAAGTACACCACTGTTAAAATGTGATACATGACGCGAGCCTCAAATAGAAGAATAACGTTAGATTACAAATATTGACTCCTAAAACAGCAGCCTGCAGAGAAGAATGTTTAGATTACATATTTTCTTTTAAGAACAACATTGTTTTTTACTTTAGACACAATCCACCAATTTCTTTGTTATTTACACTAACATAAGTCACATCTGCCCTCTCCTTTAACACCAGAAGGTCACAATTCAAATGTGATGGTACTCACTTGGAAAGGATAGGTCCCTGCGCCGAGAGGATTCTGAACTCTGTTCTCTGTCTGCATCTCTTCTGCGAGGTTCTCTGTGTACTGAGCCTGAAGACAAAGAATGTCGTTAGATTCAATATATTGATTTCTAAGGTCACCGTTAAAAATTTGGCACACACTCACCGTGTGTAGACATTTTCCTCTGAGGTGTCACTTTCTGTTGAGATGTGTGAGGTGTGGACATGGCTGTTCTGCGATGGTCATGTTCTGAGGCTGAAAAAAGATAAAGAATGTTGTTAAAGAGTGTCATTAGATTCGATACAATGATTTTCAAAAAGTACACCACTGTTAAAATGTGATACTGACTGTGCGTGGACTTTGCACTGCTGTGAGACACCTCGGCATGCTCCAACTCCAAAGACACAGCATTCACCGTGTTATCCAATAGACCTTCCAGGGCTGAAACGTGAATGAGTCTGTTCATGTATACTTAAGAAATCACAAACTAAATTAATTCACAAGCATCGTGTGACACCTTGTCCTGAGTGGACTTAAACAACAGGAGAAGTGTACTCACATGGAGACATTTCCCTGCCCTGGGAACAGTCTGTATAATCCACTGGGAAAGACATGACTTGACTTTCAGTTTCTGAAACATAAAAATCTGCTTGTAACTGCCTTCATGTTGTGTTAACCCAATATACCATTATACTAATACACTATACTTAGTCTTTTATAAATTGACAGCAATACTCACCATTGCTGAAAAGTGTTTGGCTGGACAGCACTTTGTTTGGTGGGACAGGAAAGGAAGGCAGCCTGGCACCTATGGATGGAATATAAAGTAAAAGCATTAAGAATAGACCTCATAATCAAATATTTGTTATTTTGACAATGGACTTATAATTTAGATAGTTACCCTTCACACTCTCCTCCACATCCGATTCTGTTACAGTACAAAACATTAAGGAAACATGAATGACTACAACGTAGGCCCCATCACATTCAAATCAGATTCAGGAATTATTTGGGAACCATACCGTAATCCTCTACATAGTCCTCAAGTCTTTTTTTAGCATGTTTCCTCTTCCCTCTCATGACTACTTCCTCCTCTTCCTCCTCCTCCGCTTGGCTGGTCATGTTGCAGTTGTCACAGTCACGAATTTTATCTAAAAGTTATACAGAGAGTAAACATCAATTCAAGTCAGTGTTCTTGGCAGCCAATTTCAATTTTAGTCTTCTAAATGGTTCTCATTTAGTCTTAGTGACATTTTAGTCACCTGGAATGTGTTAGTCTAGTTTTAGTGAACTAAATAGGATTTCGGTCAACTAAATCTACCATTGATTTACTCGACTAAAATGTGTTTTGGCAGTCATTGATGCCTTCGTAATGACTGATTTCAGTGCTGAAAATAGCTGATCTACAAGCTCGCAGCATGGCGCATTCTGAGCTTGTAGATTGGCTATTTTTAGCAAGAAACTTGTTTTTTATTCATACTGGATCTCTTGTTCACTAGTCCCTTCCTAACATCTTAGTCTAGTTTTTATTTGTTGACGAAGTCAGCTGTAGTTGGTCATTATAGGTTAGTTTTAATTTAGTTTCCATTTAGTTTTTCGGCAGTGAAAAATGGTAGCCGACGAAAACTTTGTTTTAGTCGACAAGAGCACTTTTACTTAAACTAAGGAAATTATCTAACAATACTTGCCTGAAGTCATCTTTATCTTCACCAACGGGTATGTAAGCCACTCATCTTGGGGATCCAACTTCTTCCTGTAGGCCTTACCCGCCGTTTTTGTATCATTTGGCCATCTAATGGTTTTCTGACTATGGTCAATCCAATTGGAAGGAATTGTACCTTCCGTCTCCTTTCCATCTTCTATCCAGACAGCTCTGGCATACATGACCTGAAAAGGACAACACACGTGTTACTAAGCAAATTACGCATGAAAAAAAAAAATACACCATGAAACATATGAATCAACAGATAAACGGTCATGTCAGTACAGGGCAAGAACTGGAATTGGCCTGGACTGATTACAGAAAACAGATCAGAAATAACTACATTAGAGTGCAAGCCAGCTAGGTGAGGTTAAAAGTGAGGTTAGATGCAAGAGGGGTGAGGTGAAGATTATCTACGGCAGAGGGAGTTGGGGTAGATTGGGATATGTGATTGGCAACAGAACAAATCAAAGAAGTACATTAGAGTGCAAGCCAGGTGAGTTTAAAGGTGGTGTTGGATGCAAGATGGGTGAGGTGAAGACTGTTCATCTGCGGCGGAGGGAGTTGGGGTACATTGGGAAATGGTATGATGCATGCAATTAAGAACAAATAGAAGATTTATGCGTTTGCGGAGACATGCAGGCGATTGGGGAAGGTGCAGCTGTGGTTGTGACAAGCGGCAAGAAAAATAAATATAACCTTCAAATCTTCAATATTGTTGTTCCCGACCATGGCGAAGGGGTAAGAGGACACAGCCATTTTCCTGTGGGAGGCAAGCCACTTTGCGGAGAAGATCCGTCTCCCGCAGTAATGCTTTTTTTTTCCTGCCCTGACCATTTCCTGTCCAAACTATGTTAAGTAGTTTGGAGCTACATGGTTGTTCAAACAGTGTTGATGTGTGCCGCTGATCCAGAATCTCACAAGCTAATGTCCCGTCTACATTCTTCTGTCTGACAAAAGCATATCGGTCATCGTTCAAGAGAAAACAACAGTCCTTTTCCTTAACAGAAACTATTACTTTAGGATGAACCTGGCCACTGTTCAACTTGGAATGCTCAATTTCTGACAAACGCCTGGTGACTTGCTCCAGAGGACTTCTACCACTCCTGACAAGTTTCTTGATGGTTTGCAGGTAGTTTTCAAAGGGAAAACAGGAAATGTCATTTAATGAACATTTAAAGTGGCTGACATCTTCATGGAGATGGGTTAGACCATGTATGTTGTAAACAGTAAATGTTGTGCCATAAAGGGCGGGACAACACTTGACAAAGTGTTCAATGAGTTCTTTAGCATAGGGGAGGTAACTAGTCCGAGTGTTCTCATCTGACTCGAGCATTATCGATATGGCTACCGTCAAGGACAAGAAATGCTTGTATATATCAGGGGACACAATATTTCTCAAAACCACAGGTCCTGTGTAGAGCAAAAACTGACGTAGTTCAGTGGCCTTCCACCTATCCAACTCCTGTAAACCCCGGGGTTGACGAGCAAACTCGCTTGGCATCTTCCCTCGCAATGCAATTAGTCGTTGGGATATTGCCTCCTTCTGCCTCACAGACAAACGACAAATCTTTGGGCCACGGGTTAAGAACATTAAAATGCGTCGGACTACGCCCAAGCTGACCATATGCATATAATCTAAAACGAATGTGCTAACACATGGTATTCCTGCCGCAATGAAGGGGCTGGCACCAGTTTGGTGGTTGCTATACTCCACTCTAGAAAAAGAATCATCGTTTCGAGCAGCACAGTCCTGGTCTGTGAAAACGATTCTATTCTCAACATAATCACCTCTGACAACACATCTTTCACAACTGTTATAGGCATTATGATTCTTAATACATTTTAGGTATGACCTTGCTGGCGCATCACAAATCAGAGCTTCAATATGGACGTTGTAGGTCCGGCCTTCAAAAACAATCCCATTGGCTTTAAGATGCCTATACTCACTCAAAAAGTCATTAAGATAATCCTCAATTGGACTCGGCTTGCTAACACCACTGAAAATAGCAACAATGAACGGTTCAAAATGACCCAACTGTGCCAATATTGGCCAGAACTGGACACCACTACTTTTGTAAAGCGGGATGCCATCAATGTTAATCTTGAGCTTTACATCATTGCCTTCGATTCGACTTAAAAAACGGCAGATGCCCTTTTCTAAAACGTAATATTTGTACTGCCCCCCACATTTATCTTCAGTCGTATTACGTTTTGGTGTCGCAAGTAGTGTCCTGGCATCTGCAGGCAATAAGTGTCCTTGTTTTCTTAATATGGACAATAGCTCATTTAGTGATCTGTGTGTTTCTTTGTTTTTTATGGCCCACTGCCTCAACTCCTCTTCAAAACCAACAGCCACTTGAACTTCATCATTAATTTCCTGTTCTGTGTCAGTAGACCAATAATCAATGTCAATGTCTGTGTTGAGGTCAAAACTCTCTGGGGTCCCTGGAATACTGTCTCTGTTATCAATGTTTTGAGTAGCAGGAACATCTATGTCTATGTCAGAATGAGTTCCCATCTCTGGAACAACATCATCATCGCTCTCTGAGTCCTGTAGAAGTAGATCCATTTCTCTTTTGCGTTTTCGCCAATGCCTCATGTAAGCAGCCATCTGTAAACAGACGGGAGTCTATATGAGCTTAATGTAATTGCTTGTTGGTCAGTCGTTACATTTCTTTTTTAAGGGGAGGGAGAGAGAGAAGGGGAGAGATACGCAGCAAAGGCAGGGCTTGACACTAACACTTGCCCGCTTGCCCGGGGCAAGTAAAAAAAAATGGTGGGGCAAGTGAAGACTGCTACCTGGTTGCCCGATCAGGCAAGTGTGCAACATAGTGCACTATAACACAACACAAGGTAAATTTGTCTTGAAGGCAGACATTGCACTCACCCTCTGTGTCTTTCCCTTCTTTCTAGCTGTCCACAATTCCAGGCTGGATCTGGGAAACAAAACAGGCAAATTAACATACACATCAAAATGACCATTAATCTTCTACATTCTCTAGTTGCGTAGACCTGGACTAATTAAGATGGTGAATTTTATAACTCTTTTTATAACTCTTGAGAACGTAAAAATAAAACCAAATGGACCCTTGCGGGTCCATTTGGTTTCATTTTTACGTTCTCAAGAGTTACATCTGGTTAACCAAGTTAACTGGGGACCACCTGGAACCCTCTCAGGGACCACTGGTGGTCCCCGGACCACCTGTTGAAAACCCCTGGTTTAAAGCACCCAAGTAGGAAGTATACTTAAATGCAAAATTTACTATATATATTTTGGGGGGACTTGAACACGCAGCGCACTGTCAGGCCATCTAAAGTTATTATTATTATTATTATTATTATTTGGCTAGAATCGTTTTTAGTACTAAGATCAAAGTTTCTACTTTTTTAATATGATTAAAAAACTATTTTAGCCAAAAAAACGGGAAATAATAATAATAATAATAATAATAATAATAATAAAAAAAACAAATACTTTAAATGGCTCTAAAACAGGGGTTTTCAACCTTTTTGACACCAGGGACCACTATTTATTCAGCATTTGAGCCACGGACCACCAATTGAGGACTTTTTAGCACCAAAGGCCTAAAACTAAAGAATTCTTTTGGTTTTGTATCGAATTCCAGGCTGGATTTTGCAAACAAAACAGTCTAGCCTTCTTAATTAAATAGTGCTAATTCAGATGATGAATATTTTCACTCTTGGGAGCGTAAAAATGAAACCAAATGGACCCTTGCGGGTCCATTTGGTTTCATTTTTACGCTTGTTAACCACGGATTTATTTATTTTTATATAGTAGCCTAATGCCATGTTGCGTTTGTATTGTGAGAGCTATATATGTGTGAAAAATCTCTAGAAACACACACTATAAGGAGCTAAATAGAGTCTCGCCACATGTAATGCATACCAGGGAAACCGGTAAACAGATAATTGTTAACAGGACATGCAAACTAAAACATGTCTGCAAACTAATTCTCACCCCTGCGACACACGCAGGCCTGCACATTGACAAAGCTAGCCGTGGGACAGTGGGGGAAACGGGAAAACAAAAAGAAAGAAAAACATTCACAAATTAACATACATAACTACTTTAGCAGCTATGATATACTTCGTATCTCTCGCCATCCATATACATTTGTCTGGGGCCAGCTATATTTGCTTCACTCGACCGTGTTAGCAGTACGGTACCATAGCATTAGCTCAGGAGCATTAGCTGAGCATTAGCTCAGGAGCATTAGGCACAGGAGTGTATCAGGCTCGGTGCTTGGCGCTAGCTAGCTTAGTTAGCATTAGCTAAAACTAGCGATTCCCAGACGGACAGTACCAACGCGGGACGCTCCCCGGTCGGCACACTCCCACTAGCCAGACTATCGAGCCCACCGACATATAACGGAGCTAGTTATCTTTTTTATGTTAGTTTTTTGTTACGTACGTGTGTATTTGACATATAATTAGTGGCATATTGTTTCAAACACACCTACAGTATGACTATTAGCCTATGAATCGACTTTGTCGTTACGTTTTAACAAGTGGTGAATAAATCCTCTTTCCGTTTCCGGTCCAGCATTAAAACGGTGTGTGTCCCATATGTGACCTACTTGCTCAAATTATTTAACTCTGTGATAGAGGCCTTGATGGTATTTTGTGAGTGATATTTTTCCCCATGTCTCCTTGTCAGGCCAAAACTACATTGGGGATTATAGAGGGTCCCATATGTGACCTACTTGCTCAAATTATTTAACTCTGTGATAGAGGCCTTGATGGTATTTTTGTGAGTGATTTTTTTCCCCATGTCTGGAGGGGTTAAATACTTTCCCATTTGGAAGCTTTTGTTTTGGTTTTGGTCGCTTGGTTTCCGCATGGTACCCTCTTTCCGTTTCCGTTAACAACATTGCTAACTTGTACCGCAGAGCTAACGAAAACTCCGGACCATTTCTATAACTCCCGACCATTTATGCTTGTAGATTATGCTATAAATGATACGAATACGTGAAATATAATCAGGGGACAGTGTATATATAGGATAATACGTGAAATATAATCGGGTGGGAGCGATCGTATATGATAATACGTGAAATACAATCGGGTGGGACCGATCGTCTGAACCACCTGGGACTACACGTCCGGGAGCGAAGTCACTTGGGACTGTCCGTCTGTCACCCAAAACTACACATTATATTATCGACCGGACAGGGCCATGTGTTATTTGTTTGTTCATTTGTTCACCTCAACGTTGCAGTCGTGTATATTTAACTTACCTTAAATTGTAGACGGCAGTTTCTAAAACCTTCTTCTAATAACTGTTGCGTGGTGCGTAGTGTAGAAGGGGACTTTCCAGTGACCGTGTAGGAGTACTGCTGTAGGCCTACTGTTCTTCCGGGCGATACCGCGTGGAATTATGGGTAAACCAGTCCTCATCCAATAACAAGCAGTGCATTATTTGCTCAGCCAATCAGAGTGGTCTTTAGAGTGACTGGATTGGACCACACAAAGATTTATTATTTAATAAATATAAACATTATAGAATGTGTTGTTCATTATTTTTCGAATGAAAAATGATAGTAGTATAGTATATAGTATATCCTAATTTAATGGCTGATGTTATGCCACATAGAAAAAAATAATAAGACAAAATTTAATAAGACATAATATGTTAATTATTTTTCAAATCGCAAAAACGGCGGTAATATTTTCTGTTTGAAAAAAAAAAATGTTTTCTTTCCTGGACCTGTTTAAGACGTGCAGTGGACGTAAAAAAAAGACCAATTCTAGACCGTCAAAGAATGACTTAAAATCGACCAATATTGACGTCTTTATTGGGTCAGAGTTAGACGTAATAATTACTTCCTATATTTAGACGTCATATGGACGTCTAAATCTGGTAGATGACCGACGGACGCAATATCAACCTTAAAATGACGTCACGGGGACGTCGAATGTTTAGTGGGGAACGTGAGACTTAAAAACACTGTGCACACAAAATGCACACACACACGCGCGTGCGCATGCACGCACACGCGTGCACAAAGACATGCCCGCAGACTGGCATAGCGGCTATATGGCGTTTCACATCATTTTTAAGTGACTGAAACAAACATTAAACTTCATATTTGTGCTGTATTTACATATATGCAAAGTGTAGACGAGCGCAGGAAAAATATATACAATTTAAATTGTCTTTTGATGATTCTATTTCTTTATATACAGAGAATACAATGCATTATGGAGCAGGTTGTGCTCATATGGGGTGTTGCGAAGTGTGTGAGGGATAAAGGTATTATATACTGTAAATGCATCATTTACCATTATAGTAAAATACTGGGTGAACGTAATTGCCCTTTCACGTTTATTGAGCATGACAACTGATGTTTTTTTTTCCCACAGGAAACAAACCCTCAAAAAATCCTGCATGTGCTAAACTGACCTCAACCACAACACCATGGCCTGGTTTCATATCAAGTGTGAACCTTCACTTCACACAATTTCGGAAACACACTGGTAGAGAGACAATAGAGACAGATTGAGACAGACACAGACAGAGACAGACAGAAGCGGCACAGTCCAGAGAGACAGAGTTCAGTGGACGGGTGAGAAAAGCCACGTCAGAATTCACCAGGACAGACATTACAGCACTGCACCTGTGCTTCGAGGGGCTCCCCGGCTAAAGAGCTGATATAATGTGAATCTTGGTTCGCAGTATAACAGGTCGTATCTGCTTTTGATCATTTACATTCATTCATTCATTCATTCATTCATTCATTCATTCATTCATTCATTCATTCATTCATTCATTCATATCATCGCATATCAATAAATATGTCTGGGTCCCACAGAAGGTACATCTACAGCCTCTTGTTGGACTCTAAAGGTGGTTGAACTTATACAAGACGCATCAGTGGCGACCCCTGTATGGTCCTTTTGACCGTTTCTTAGCAGTCCAGTGTTGCCAACTTGGCGCATTTGTCGCTCTTTTCCAGACCCCTCTAGCGCCAAAATTAGTGAAAAACTCCTGGTGTAAAATCTGGTGCTTTTTTGCTGGTGAGTTGGGGTGAAATTGGTTGACAGGCGCCAGAAATAAAACCCTTGTTTTTCACTATTTTTCCTCCTATGATAGTCCTCCTTCGTTCCTAGAAAGGACCATTGGTATGGTAACCCTTTTAGATCTGTAACTCTTGAGATCGTGAAATGAAACCAAACAGACCCGAAAGGGTCCGTTTGGTTTCATTTTACACTCTCAAAATCGCAGTGGTGTAAAGTAACGAAGTACAAGTACTTCGCTACTGTACTTAAGTACATTTTTTGAGAATTTGTACTTTTATTTATATTTTTCTTTCCATGAATTTTTACTTTTACTTCGTTTCATTTTTGAGCAAAAAATCGTACTTTTTATCCGCTACATTAAAATTAGAGCCTTCGTTACTCGCTACATTTTCCGCGCAAAATATACGATAAATGCCGGCTTTATCCCGTGTATAAAGTCATCGTCTTCCCTCGTTCATTCACACCCACACAGAGAAGCGTCCGTGCTGCTGCGCCGCCTCTCTCTCTCTCTATCCTCTCCCTCTCCCTCTCTCTCTCTCTCTCTCTCTCTCTCTCTCTCTCTCTCTCTCTCTCCCTCTGCCTCTGTCTCTCCCTCTCTCTCTCCCCCCCTCTCTCTCTCGCTCGCACTCACACACGTGTGTGTGTCGGCATTTTGGACCAGCTCATCATCACAGCTTTCTGTGTTGTAGAACACAAACACAGATCGTTTCGGGAAAGTTACACGACTGACCCACGCAGGTGATGGCAATATAATAATAAGATAAGTCCTGCCGTGGACTGCACGAAAAACTATATCCTCGATCTCCAGGCTTAGATCTGCGCTGTGACGAAAAACGGAGTTATCTAGTAGAAGAGTTGTGATATTCAGGGAAAACTCGCGCCAACCCATAGACTCCAATGCATTACATAATTCCCGGTTGTCCCTATTCTCAATAGAAGTATATAGAAGAGCCTCTATTGGACTGGCACCATGAAGTGAATGGAGTTGTCGTGACTCTATATATGATATGAGTCTCTGATGAAAATGCAGGTCGAACCGGACGGTAGTTAAAATTGTTAAATTGTTTCAGCTTTCTTCATCTACGTGTTTTAAAAATGTCATCAACATTTGCCCAGTGCACTGCACAGCCTACTGCAGCCTGTGCATTTCAAGTCCTTGCTATACTGAAATGACCGATTATTTATAAAGAGAACATCCTATCACTGAACATAGGCTACATCTTGGGGGTGACAAAATCACAGCTTGTCCTAAGAGTATAGTGGGTGAGGTGTGAAGGGCTAATAGGCCTATGGTGTCTGTTTTGTTTAACAATAGCTTTCCCAATTCAGGGACCTCTACTAATATGCATTTGACTGGACTGTATGTAAACACAAGCATTGTCCTAACACAGACATTAAATGCCATTGATGAATGGCCAATTAGTATAACCCAAATATTTAAAGCACAGTTTTGAGTATGAAGTGTAACATGTAAATTTTGAAGGCGAACATTAGAGACAAATTAAGGAGTGGGGACAGAAATGGCTCTAAATATCATTTTGTATGATGATAATGATAAGCGTGCCCCTCACTTCTGGGTATGGGGTTTTATGCATAGCCTATTCTGTAGGGGTTCTGTAATTTAATGCCATTGGTGTAGACAGTGGTGTACACTATTTCTATATTGCAACATTTGAAATAATTTAAGCCACTTTTGACAGGCTTTTTTGTAGGAAAAAGCATCTTGTACTTTTTACTTGTACTTTTGTACTTTTGTACTTAAGTACATTTTAACACCCTGTACTTTTGATACTTAAGTACATTTAATTTTAGGTACTTTTGTACTTTTACTTAAGTAATTGTCTTAATGGGCACTTTGTACTTTTGTAACTTTCAAGTGGAAAATCTGTACTTTTACTTAAGTAATATATTTTTGTACTTTTTCCACCTCTGCAAAATCGGAATTACCTCATATTCAGGAATCTCCATATTTAGAAAATGCAGAAGAATTGCTATTTTCACCAACATTTCACCAAGTATTTCTCCTAAATTAGTTGGAGAGACTAAACTCGGCATCAAATGGTGGTCCAAAGCTAAAATGCAGAATAAATAGTGGGCCCTGACATGATAATGGTTGCAAACCCACTGCTCTAGCGCATTCTAGTGCGTTTTGGTAGTGCCACTGGTGCATTTTGGATTTGGGTGGTTGGCAACACTGTATCAGTCTTTCCATGGTCTTGGGGTGGTAGACAGGGCCCTAAAAAATATGCATTGTTATGCAGATCTAGCACGCTATGGTTACGTGACCACTGCTTTCTTTTGAAAATGTTTTTTATAGGTGGATGATGAACAACTAGGTCGGGGGTCAGCAACCTGCGGCTCAGGAGCCACATGCGGCTCCAGAACACAGCCCTAGTGGCTCCCTGGCTGTAGCATTATTACATACACACACTGGGGTGATCCGCACCAAAATAATATAAACATTTCAGTCACCCAAAACGCGTTGTGCTGTCTGACAGTTTCCAGTTAAAGTAGCACTTGGCCATGTCAAAAAAGCCCAGCAGTTCAATCTGAACCGCCCATTTTCAACAGTTTACCCAGTTTACTAGAGATTAGAGATGTTGTGTGGACTAGAAAAGGAGTTCTGTAAAACTCCTTTATTATTATTATTTTTTTAGAAACTCCATTTCTGAAGAAAGGTTGTGTTTCACCATGTTAATGATTTTTCTATGAGGACCTTTTTTTCTGAGAGTGTGCAAATGGAACCAAATGGACCCGCCAGGGTCCATTTGGTTCACATTTGCACACTCTCAGGAAAAAAAATAAAAATAAAATGCGGCTCCAGACAGATTTTGAATTTAATTTTGGGTCGAAAATGGCTCTTTCAACATCTTGGGTTGCTGTCCCCTGAACTAGGTGATAGGCTATGAAATGAACAGCATTTGGAAACAAAATTCTGACAGTTCTACTCGTTGCTATTGCTGTGCTAAACGCTTCCACTTCCCCCTGCCTATACCCTCGCTGCATGTGCTATTTCAATGCTGGTTGTTTCTGAATCTTGTGGCGTTGTTTTGCTGTGGGTATGGAGGGTAATGTTATATTGGCTATTCACTCTGTATCTCGTATCTCATCCAAATGTGTGCGGGTGTGCACAGATGTGTCCGTGTGTGGGTTGCATGTGGGCAGGGGCGGATGTAACATGTCCCATTGGGGGGGGGGGGGGGGGGGGCAAGAGAACATGTTGGAGGGGCAAGAGAAAATGGTATGAGGGCGGCTTCAGCACCCATACCATTTTCGTACCCATACCATTTTCGGTTACAGGACTTTTATTAGTCAAGTAAAGCATCAATAATAATATCAGTTGTTGTTGAAGTTGCAACAGACGCGCAGCATGCATAAAGCTAAAGGTCTGACTCAGAGAGTTTTCTGTTTTCAATGATGAAATGCTGTTGGTTTAGTGGTGCCACAGCTGTAGTTAGTTAGTAGCAGTAGTTTTCCAGTCATTTTAAATATAAGCACTTTAATTTGAAATATCTTGGGTTGTTTTGTCGTGCAGATCAGCTATTTTCACCGCTTGTGATTTTCTGCTTTGCTGCTGAACCAAACACAGTGGATGGTGATATGTATTTGATATATCGATATTACAATATATCAATGGTACAACATCATATAACAGATATATCAATCCAGAGGCTGCTATGCTAATAAATAGCATGAATTACTGTATGTGGTGATCAGTGTTGACAAACATGCTCTGCTTAATGTAGGGTTGCCAACTCCTAGATTTTCAAATTCAGGACACTTGTGTCCTGAATGGGGGGGGGGGGGGGGGGGGGGGGCTGAGAACCATTTATGGTGCTAATGCACCGCATTGGTGCTTTATACTTGGTCATAATTATTTTAGCATGAAAGATTGTTTTTTAAAAATAACTCAATTAAATATCAATAAGTTTATTTGTAATACTGTTTTGAAAGCCAACATTGGGTCTGAACAGTGGTTCACAATTATAATCACTTAAAAAAATAAAAAAATAAAAATAAATATATATATATATATATATATATATATATATATATATTATATATATATATATATATATATATATATATATATATATATATATATATATATACAGTATATATATATATATAAGAAGCTGTTGCAAAAATATGGCAAACCTGTCTGTTAGCCTGTTATGTTCCGTGAAATCACTGGATTTCACTGGATGGCTAGGATAGTGTTGTGGTGACTTTGACACAGAGTTAATTCCCGTCTCTAGGCCTTGGACACAACGAGAACGGTATAGGCATGGTCCGTCCCAACATAGCTCAGAAAGGCGGGATCCACCTCTTCCACTGGCGTCTCTGGTTTCCAGGTGACGCTCCTCTACAGTGGATCTCTCGTCCACGTTGTAACACGACGCCAAAAGCCGCGTTCTGCCGTCGTAGAAGAGGGTCGGACGGCCGCGAGGCTTATGTATCGAGCACAGAGCCATTCATTACTGGCGTCGTAGGTCGGACGTTCTACCTATGTCATATAGGCTATTGTAGGCTGACCATACGTCCGTATTTCCCAGGACATGTCCGTATTTCACATCCTGTCCTGGGTGTCCCGGTTTATTTTTAGAAAATGAGGAAATGTCCCGGTTTTTGTAAAATTACTTTCATTCAGTTCCTTTCCGACACGTCTTTGCTTACATCGGACCAGTAAATCGACAGGCACTAGGACACTGCGCACGATGACCTCAGCCCTGAGCAGAGTCAGTGCAGGCAGCCTTCGTCAATCAGTTAGTAGACACTAGACAGCGTGGTTGTCAGTCTCCACCACCATGCCCAAGCGCAAGTGCACGTTTACAGACGAGTTACAGAAAAAAAATCCCTGTATTCAGACCGGGGCAATTGTTAACCTTTTTCAATAGCCTACAACAGACATTGTTGCATTCATGTCTGAAATTGAGGCTGAGTTTCAGTGTTGCTGTTCAGAGTTGTTAACTTATGTCTGAGAGAAGTTGATTGAGACATCATTTCTTTCTTTGAAACATTCATAAATTGTAAAGCACTTTTTGACTTTTTGAATAAATGCATTTAAATTGCGCATTAAAATTACTTGGGGGGAAAAAGGTCCCCCCCCCCCCCCCTGCTAAGGTGTCCTCCCAGATAGCAAAATCCATTGATTCAACGTTGAATTCTGGTTATCTAACCAGAATTCAACGTTGAATCAATGCATTTTGCTATCTGGGCTGGTTTTCTCCTTTGAGAATATGGTCACCCTAGTATTGTGGGACACTGGCAGCGTTTGAGATCCGTTTTTTGTTCTGACCTGGACTGTGTTATCTGCGCTGTGCACAGGGGGACGTGTTCAATGGTCCAGAGCTCCACTGCTATAGACTCATAGAAGCAGTGGAGCTCTGGACCAGAGCTATCCATCGTATGGTATTTACTATTTTCTGTGACTGCAGTCACTGCAGAATCACCACCATACGCTGTCATTCTTCCATGACCACGAAATGCGGGACAAAGTGCGTTCCGCATCAGTTCAATGCGGGACATATCTTATAGTAGTCAATTGCGGAACAATCCCACTTTTTGTGGGATAGTTGGCAACTCTAGTTTAATGTTATCAAAGCCCCACTAACACATTGTAACACACTCCCAGAGCCCTTGTTAGAATGTTTGGATATTTTACTTTAATTTAAAGTGTTTTTTTTTTTATGAACGTTAAAAAACGTTCATTAAAGGACTAAAGTGCGCTGTGAACATTGCTCTGTGCCCTTATATGTTTCTATGGATGTAAATGTTTTTCTTTTCTGTTCCTGTTTTGCGTCCTGTCAATGTGTGTAATAATAATAATAATAATAATATCTGACACTTATATGGCGCTTTTCATGATACTCAAAGACGCCTTACATGAATGTGTGTAGGTGTGTGTGTGTGTGTGTGGGGGGGGGGGGGGGGGGGGGCATTAAAATACAACATTAAATAAACAATAAAACAATTAAAACAAGGCATGTGGCAAGTTCTTTGACACGTCAGCTTTCAAAAGCAGATCTGAAGAGGTGGGTCTTCAGACCGGATTTGAAGGTGGTAAGTGTGGGAGTAGCCTCGACACCCAGGCTTTCATTTTCATTCGCGTGCGAAAACGGAAAGCCTGGACTAACGCACGTTGGAAAGTGGCCTTGAGGGGAGAGTGAACCTTCCGGGGTGGGCGTCGCTCTAAATGATGTGACGTAGAACAGCAGTGGACGGGAGGGGGAGGGGCCGGGGATGACGACACGTTAGTGAGATCAAATCAGAGCGCAGCTCATCTGCCGTGTGGATGCCACGACACCCCGCCCCCCAAGGCCAAAATCATTGAGGACTAGACCAGGCTAGTGTGGGAGCATCACGTATAGATTTGGGGAGTGCATTCCAGAGGGTGGGGGCGGCCACAGAGAAGGCCCTGTCGCCCCAGGTTTTCTTTTTTATGTTTTTGGGAACCACAAGAAGGCCGGCGTTGCTGGATCTGAGGGAGCGGGATGGGGCGTGTGTTGTGAGGAGAGCAGAGAGGTAGGTGGGGGCCAGGTTATTGAGTGATTTGTAGGTGGTGGTGGTAAGTATTTTGAATTTAATTCTGTATTTGATGGGGAGCCAGTGAAGGTCACGGAGGACTGGTGTTATGTGATCTCTGGAACGGGTGAAGGTGAGTATAGGCGGGCGGCTGAGTTTTGTATATATTGCAGTTTGTTGAGGGTTTTAGCGGTGGTGCCATGGAGGATGCTGTTGCAATAGTCCAGTCGGGAAGTGATGAAGGCATGGATTAGGGTTTCTGCAGCGGAGGGAGTATATGTGTTGCATACAAGGCTGCTGTGTCGCAAGACAAATTTCAGTGCAAACTGACACACTATGCGAATCCCGCCCACTAGATTAGACTAGACGTTAGAGAGAGAGAGAGAGAGAGACAGAGACGGAGGAACAAACCAGTAAGGCAGGGTTCCAAGCAAGACAGACACACACACACACACACACACACACACACACACACACACACACACACACACACACACACCACACACACACACACACACACACACACACACACACACACACACACACACACACAGGTGTCTCATGTTGTTTTATCATCACAGTGACAGGTAGTTCAGACTCCACTTTGACTTGACTGAAAACAACGACTCCATGTCTGGTAAGAGTTTTATGCATGTAACAATGTTTAATAGTATATGCCAATGTTAATATTAGTAAAAACATGTATATGGTGTGTTGAATAGTTTTAACCCTTAAAGGAGTTTTTGACTCCCAAAAAATAAATAAATACATAAATTTAAAGTTTTATTAGTAGTGGTATCTGACCCTTCCATGACCAGGAGAGCAAGGTTACTTTCTGACTGGATTTATTTATCTATGAATGTTAAAACAAGTCAAATTGATACATCAATTATATGGCGTCTGCTGTATTATTTCTGCTGAATTGTTGCAGGTCTGTAACACAATCAATGCTGAATTTCCAGTCACACAAATACACATAGGCACAGGTACCGTGATTTCCGGACTATAAGCCGCACCTGAATATAAGCTGCACCAGCTAAATTTGGTGCAAAATACTGATTTTTCCATCTATAAGCCGCACCGGACTACAAGCCGCACCAGACAACAAGCTTCATGTTAGAGCAGTGGTTTTCAACCTTTTTGATACCAGGGCCCACATATTTATTCAGCATTTGAGCTACAGACCACCATTTGACAACATTTTCACCCCACAGACCCCAAAACTAAAGAGTTCTTTGGTTTGGTCCACAATTCCAGGGTGGATTTTTGCAAACAAAACAGGCAAAACATAGCGTAAAAATGAAACCAAATGGACCCGCAAAGGTCCATTTGGTTTCATTTTACAGTATGTATTAAATTACGGTAGGTATTAACATTTCATAGAGCAATTCTGCAGAAGTAATATAGCACCTAATTGATGTTACATTGACTCTGTTAGCCTAGGCTGATTACTTTTGATGCAGTAATGGTCATTTTCGTTTAAAGCATTGGTTTTCAACCATGTTGACACCAACGCCCACTGTTTATTCAGAATTTGAGCCACTGAACACCATTTGAGGACATTTTAGCCCCACAGACGCAAAAGTAAAGATTTATTTGAGTATTGTTCACAATTGCAGGCTAAATTTAGGAAACAAGATGATGCACAGCTACTGTAAACATGAAAGCAAATCGACTCGCGCTCTTAGAGTCGCACATGTTTAACCATTATATCGTGTTCATTATATCATAAATATATTCATATAATATATAAATATATTATATCATCATTATAAATATAAGCACTTTAATTTGAAATATCTTGGGTTGTTTTGCATGGCATCGTGTTTGGGGGGGCAGACTGGGTATTTATGCCCATGCCTAGATCCGCCCCTGTCGAGAATGCTGCATTACCAGGTTGGCATGTCACATGGGCATATCATTCTAATCAGACAATGTAGCGTACATTCTTATCAGACATTCGTCCGGGCAACTACCAAAACTAAACGTGTCACACAACTCAATCAGGGTCATTGCAAGCCAGGCCAGGGGCGGATGTAACATGTCCCATTTGGGGGGGGCAAGACAACATGTTGGAGGGGCAAGAGAATGACTGGTCCCTGTTGTATGCTAATTCATATATATCATATACTGTATGAATATCATAATATCATAACTCTTCAGAGTGTAAAGATAAAACCAAATGGACCCGCAATTAAGGGTCCATTTGGTTTCATTTTTTGGTTTCATTTTTACGCTCATGCATGTGTACATTGTATTATGGTTATAGTCTGCCTTGTATAAGTTTTGTATTTTGTACAGAGGATCATCAGTATTGCATGGAAATAAAATTGAATGCATGAAAATACTCAGCCTCCACAAGAGTAAAATGTACTCTGTACAATGTTACAGTCAGTCAGTACAGTAACTCGGAGTAATTGTAGAGATGTAAAGATGACGTGTTTGATTGACAGGTGTCACAGGGCCATCAAGATGATGTGTTTGATTGACAGGTGTCACACAGAGACACCAATGATGTGTTTGATTGACAGGTCTTACAGAGACATAAGGATGATGTGTTTGATTGGCAGGTGTCACAGAGACATCAAGATGAGTGATTCTGTGGGGAAAGAGGAGAACAGATCTCACAGACCACAGAGTAAACAACGTCCTCCACACCTCACTGATGAACCTGAAAGGTCTGTGGAATCTACACAAATGGACTTTGTCATTCACATGATAATTAGATCTTTGATAAACCCCAAAGGGATGCTCAATGTCAATCCAAATAGTTTAGCAACTCTATGTAGACTTATAGCATCTCATGTAAACACAGAACTAGTATTTGTATCAGTATTTGTATCAGTTTAATTTTTCCGATATATATTGATTACTGTTATGTTTTTATCTTATGTATGATTAACATTAATTAATCTGTTTGGATATGATGTATCGTCATTCGTCATGCTTTTTCTTTTTTTTTTTCATTCCTTGATGTAAGTTACTGCATGTGGATTCAAATCAGAGCGTCTGATAAATGACTAAATCATAGATTGTCTGCATTATTTCTATGGATAAATCCTGTCATTTAACTGCATCTCTATGGGGTTGAAGGACAGGGTGGAGTGGGCGGGGCTTAGCGTAGGGCTAATTCTGTGTGCCTGCCAGTATGGCAGAAGCACACAGGTTGTGATTCGTCAACTTAATCCATAATCACACACTCATCTATCTATCCGAAATTTTGACCGCTATGGCCGGCCGCACGGTTTGCACAATCCCCGCAATATATACATCAAAACGTGCGGCTCGGCCGGGAAAGATGTGCTTGTGCTTTTCTTTCCGATACGCGTTACCGTGCCAACGTAATTCGCAATAAACGACGCAAAAAATCCCCATTCGAAATGAATGGGGGCACCCCGAAAACATCAGAAAAAGAAGCGCTTATTTGGAGCCACATTACTCTGGCACACTGTGGCGTAGAAACACGATTTTAACTTTAAACAGCAGACGCGGCTCTCGACTTCGTCACGGTTCAGACGGTATTCGAATATGTTGCACGGTTTGTCCGCTATCGCAGTTCAAAGTGTGCATGGTTCGAGAATTTAGCGGAGCTTAGAGGGTCGCACGACCAGTGAGCGAGTGAAACAGAGTGCGAGATGCAGTGTCTCGAGGTTCGGGTCATGACCGAACAAATCGTCCTCACGGCCACAATATTCGCTTTACATGCGTGGTTTTCGGACATTTTGTAGACAAACTTCTCGCCTTTCACCCAATGTGACCACAAAAGCCCAGTCAGGTACAGAACCGGTGCTACAGGCCTCAGAGCGGGATGACGTAACCTCCCATCTCCATATTAATTACATTGTAATGTGCTGCATTTTGACGTTTGATGTTTCTTTTCAAACGCAAATTCTTAAATCGCTCTCACGACCAGGCCTTTTATCGTACCAATACCACGATCGCACACAACATAGTTTGCGAAGTCGTAACGCCCACATCGAAAAAAGTAAACGCTTACGAGTTTTAATTTTCGCGTGAGAGGCCTTCGTTCCAAGAGAGTGCTACCCATTGACTCCCTGTATAAACTAATGGACCATAGTATCTGTACTGAAGCACTGAACACAGGTGTAACAGATTAGGCCCTAATTAGATGGCTGCCACTAGCCACACGCGCGCAGAGACACGCACACACATGCTCTCCTCTCCAGTCTATGCTTTGCTGCATGGTGTACTTGCTCATGGAGTTCTCCATGGGGTAAGACATGCCCATGTGTGTGTGTGCACGCGCGCACACACACACACACACACACACACACACACACACACACACACACACACACACACACACACACACACACACACACGCATGTGCATACACGCATGCGCATGCACACGCGCACACACACACACACACACACACACACACACACACACACACACACACATGCGCGCGCATACACACACACGCACGCACGCGCGCACACACACGCATGCGCATACACGCAAGCGTATACATGCATTCGCATGCACACGCACACACACACACACACACACACACGCACGGACGCACACGCACGCGCGCGTGCACACACACACACACGCATGCGCATACACGCATGCGCATGCACACGCACACACACACACACACACACACAACCACACACACACGCACGCGCGCGCGCACACACACATACACACACACACACGCATGCGCATGCACACGCACACACACACACACACACACACACACACACAACCACACACACACGCGCGCGCGCACACACACGCACGCACGCGCGCATACGCATGCACACACATAGTCCGGGTCCTCCCTGAGGTCACCTGATGGGCCACGACTGGTTATTCATGCATGCAGCAACACACGCACACACATGCACACTCACGCACACACACATTGGCAAATCTCGGGAAATGAGTCCCTGACGTTGATTGGTGTAACTTAGCTCCGCCCCCTATTCTGATTGGTCGATACTATTTCCTGCCATAACTCCTCAATGCTATGTCATAGAGACATATGGGTGGCATCATTGAACTCGGGTAATGAGTCCCTGATGTTGATTGGTGTAACTTTACCCGCCCCCTATTCTGATTGGTCGATATTATTTCCTGCCATAACTCCTCAATGCTATGTCATAGAGACATATGGGTGGCATCATTGGACTCGGGTAATCGAGTCCCTGACGTTGATTGGTGTAACTTAGCCCCGCCCCCTATTCTGATTGGTTGATACTATTTAGGGTTTGCTACTACGTTAGCATAGCATGTTAGCATGCCAACTCCCGCGAAAGTTTGCACACACTTGGCGAGTGGCAGGCACACAGTAAAATTTCTTAGAAATTTTGTTTCTAGTTGTATAAATGTGTTTTATGTTTCCAGAAGTGTTGACCACAGAGCAGAGTGTCCAACTCCCAGCCTTCTGTCTGTGAAGAGTGACTGGTCTATATGCTATCCTCCAAACTTCACTAATGAACCTCCTGGACCTCCTGATGCTAAGTATGACAATCCTCCTGATTATACATTATACTATAACACTAGATTGATTGATTGAAATCCTTTAGAGACCAGCCTTCGAGTAAAATCCAACACTTCTAAAGATTCTCTAAAGTCTGAAACATTATTGATTATGATTAGGCATGCAACGGTACACTCAACTCACAATACCTATAGTATCACAATATATAAAACATGTTTCCAAATGAGATGGATTTTTTTCCTCAAAGAAATCCAATATGATCTCTCACATACACAAACACAAGTGTGTGTGCACACACACACACACACACACACACACACACACACACACACACACACACACACACACACACACACACACACACACACACACACACACACACACACACACACCGCCTGCACAACAATTTTACTACTCTACTACTTTATTTATGTCCACATAAGCTGAAGTACAGCAGACTTACACAGAACAAACACTACCGATGCAGTAATAATAGGCTATAGAATAGTCAGTTACAAGTTGCATGTTTAGGCAGAACAATACTGTTGGCATACTTGTCAGAAAACAACAATAATAGCAGACAGACAGACAAGCAGGCAGGCAGACACAGCGAGCAACAGCCATAACTGCCTTATCATATGAACCACATGAGAAAAGTACCTGCTCTGCTGTCCCAACCTGCATGACATTGCTTACATGAAGTACACAAACACACACACACACACACACACACACACACACACACACACACACACACACACACACACACACACACACACACACACACACACACACCTTTTCATAGCGTTGTCTAACTAGATTGAATATACCTCGCCGTAAAAGAGGTCAGGATGGAACTGTAACCGGATTATTAATCCTAAACCCAAGCAGTTATTACTCGGTTGAGTGTACACATGCATTCCAAAAGTCATAAGAACGTCTTGAACAAACAACCATTTGTGATTTTGTCCGTTTACTGTATATTTATTTACTAAACACACTCATACATGAACAGACACACTTCTCACTACACTTAATTGTGGTACAGTAATACAGTAATTTAGATGGGATGTCCTTAGACTGCCAATGGTTAAATTAAACCCATTAGACCTTCCCGTTAACTTGAAATTCGATACTCCACACATTCCAACTACTCTGCAGTTGTATGCATTTTGGACCTCACACATAATTCATATCATTTACATCTTCCCTGAGATAAACAAATTAGAAACATTTCGAGACTTTATATCCTAGAGAACTATTCTATTTGTAAATGAAACACAGAAGTTACTTTAATAAATACCACATAATGCAATATTTCTGTCATTGGGATGTTAACTTTTACGTAACATCGTCAAAACTCAAACTGAGCTCGACAACCACGCTAGGCTAAATGAATTAACAGCAGGGAATCATCAGCACCAAAAAACGGCACAAGAAATGCTAGAACGGTGGTGCGCCATTCCACTAAACATATCTGTACCTCTGTCTCTCTGTTTAGTGTTTATGCTATAGCCTGTACATGAATGCTGCCACACGTCTTTGTCTTTTTTTTTCTCTCTGCGGTAGTTTAAGTCAATGGCACTCTCTAGTGTTAGTATCGCCATATATCTTTTTATTAAATCGATTTGTATGGCACCATTGCGGGTTTCGGGTAGCGTTAGGGACAAGGCATGGAGAGAAAATGGAGCCCTTGGTCTAAAAGGATTTAACTAACTAACTGACTGACAAACTAACTAACTAACTAACTAACTAACTAACTAACTAACTAACTAACTAACTAACTAACTAACTAACTAACTAACAAATTAACTAACTAACTATTTAGGACAGACTTTGATTCTGACATTCTGACTGCAGGCCTGGTTGACTATAGATTTATAATACGATTTTATACTCTTGTTACTCAATTATTATATACTGTATTATTTCTATGGATAGATCCTGTCATTTAACTGCATCTCTGGGTTGAAGGACAGGGTGGAGTGGGCGGGGCTAAGCGTAGGGCTAATTGTATATTGTATAAATGTGTTTTATGATTCCAGAAGTGTTGACCGCAGAGCAGAGTGTCCAACTCCCAGCCTTCTGTCTGTGAAGAGTGACTGGTCTATATGCTATCCTCCAAACTTCAGTAATGAACCTCCTGGACCTCCTGATGCTAAGTATGACGATCCTCCTGTTATACTATAACACTTTTTATTCTATACTTTATTGGGAGAAATTGTAGAGAGTACAGAGTAGGCCTACACTTAGTCTAAAAGAATTTTACCTAAAAGAGTCCTTGAGGTCTTGTTTACATTCAGGTCCATTCAGGTCTGTCATGTTGACAGATTTACGTCATTAAAGATCTGTTATTAATTAACACATGTCATGGATGTGTCTCTACAGACACATCCATCAGGCCCGCAAATATGATGACCTTGACCATCAATTAGATCCCATTTTATTTTTTATAGCATTTCCATTATGTTTACAATGTATTTTTCCTTGCCCTATAATAATATATTAAACTGTGTAATTTATCTATATTTTATTGTCTTCATCTCTACAGAGAGACATTCAGAAACAAGCCTGGACAGAAGACATTCATTCAAATCACACCTGGACACTGTAAGTCTGGACACATTTTACACTTATTAACATTTGTGACTGGGTCTGGTACTTTGAGGCTCAAGTAGGCCAGGGTCCATTTTGTGTTTTTTTTTCTTTTCTAATACAAATTATTAAAGTATGATGCATCACTCAATGAACTTGGAGCATATTTGGAGGATTTATAACGATTTAAATCTGAGTGTTCCAGAATATCCAAACTGAGACACAGCCCCTTCAAGTTTTAGAAAGATCTCACACCTACAGCAGAGTAGAGATGGGTGTAATAATAATGGGAGGTGACAAGGGTCATCCACTACACCCATAATGTCTCATTTAAATACCCTAACTGTAACTGTATATACATTATGTATAGATTGTTTTGCGGGCAAAAGAAGAAAGGCTTAGATTGGTTTTATATCAGACATTTACAGGCAGATGTAACAATGATTAAAACAACAGTCATGTTATACACATTATAAAAGCCCTGGGTGTTTACTCTTTATCAGAACAAACAACATTATAATTTAAATCTTGAGGTCGTTTGAAGTTTGGATTTTATTTATTGGCACATATAAAAAGATAAAACAAGATAGCGCTCGTGCGCTGTTCATTGCTTTGTGGTGTTTCCTTTCCTTTCTGTTATCAGCTCTTTATAGTGGGATCGTTTTGCTGTGTCCATGAGCCTCTGAGTCTCATTTCTTATTTTCTTGAAAATGTGCAAAATCTTTGTTGGATTCATTGGAAATCGTTGGATTAATTGTCTTTTCATATCAGGTGTCAGTCAGCAGGAGGATTTAAAGGTTTATAAGGTCACTCTGGACGGTCTTGAACGTGTGACATACGTCATTGAGGTGCCCTCCCTCTCCAGCATCTACACAGACCTCCACCTATCAGCGGGAGGGAGTGAAGGGGTTAATCAGCAACATGAGGTGTGGCAGCTTGAGACCTTCTCCAAGATGAAGACCCTCCATGAGGACCTGATCAAGTGCTGTGCCATCTTTAAGACCATCCTCCCTGGCAGAGACAAACCCAGCAGAAGGGTTCTGACCAATGGCATCGCTGGCATTGGAAAGACATTCTCCACGCGTAAGTTCGCTCTGGACTGGGCAAGAGGTTTGGAGAACCAAGACATCATTCTCCTGATTCCCTTCTCATTCCGGGAGCTGAACTTGGTCAGAGATGAGCAGCACAGTCTTCTCTCACTGATCCATGCTTTCCATCCAACGTTAAAGAAGGTCACAGCAGAGCATCTCGCTGCCTGGAAAGTTGGCTTCATCTTCGATGGTCTGGATGAAAGCAGGTTTCCACTGAAATTCCAGAACATTGATGTCAATTCTGCTGCTTTTGACAACAATGACATCATCTCTGATATCATGGTGACATCATCGGTGGGAATGCTGCTGACAAACCTCATCAAGGGGAATCTCCTCCCCTCAGCTCTCCTCTGGATAACCACCAGACCTGCAGCAGCCAATCAGATCCCTGCTGCATGCATTGACTTGGTGACAGAAATACGAGGTTTCACAGACCCCCAGAAGGAGGAGTTTTTCAGGAAGATGTTCAGGGATGATGAGGAACTGGCCAGCACAATCATCTCACACGTGAAGACATCAAAGATCATCCACATCATGTGTCACATCCCAGTCTTCTGTTGGATGACCGCTACCGTTGTGGAGGACCTGATGAAGACAGACGGGGCAGGACAGCTGCCCAAGAACCTGACAGGAATGTTCAGCCACTTTGTGGCACTTCAGCTAAGAAGGAAGAACATGAAGTATGACGAGACTCAAGAAGAAAAGAAAACAAAAGGAAACCAAAAACAAAGAATCAGAGAAAAAAGAAAAAGGGTGAAGTTCACAGAGGCTGACAGGGAGCTTCTTCTGAAGCTGGCCAGGCTGGCGTTTGAACATCTGGAGAAAGGCAACATCATGTTCTACCAAGAAGACCTGGAAGAGTGTGGTATTGATGTGAACGACGCCTCGCTGTACTCAGGAGTGTGCACAGAGATCTTCAAAGAAGAGACCATTCAATCTCAGAGAAAGGTCTACAGCTTTGTTCATCTGAGCATCCATGAGTTCATGGCTGCAGTCTACCTGTTCCACTGTTTCATACAGAAGAACATGGGGGTCCTGAAGACATTCCTGGGAGGAGAAGAAGAAGAAATAACCCTGGATGTCTTCCTGCAGAGAACCATGGAAAAAGCCCTAAAGAGTGAGAACGGCCACCTGGACCTCTTTGTCCGCTTCCTTCATGGCCTCTCCCTGGAGTCCAACCAGAGTCTGTTAGGAGGTCTGCTGGGTCAGAAAGAGAACAGTCCAGAGAGCATCCAGAGAGTCATCAAGAACCTGAAGGAGATTGAACGTAATGATTTGAGTCTCTCTCCTGACAGATTCATCAACATCTTCCACTGTCTGATGGAGATGAACGACCACTCAGTAGATCAGGAGATCCAACAGTTACTGGAGTCATCAGACAGATCAAAGACAAGATTGTCTCAGAGCCAGTGTTCAGCTCTGGCCTACATACTGCTGACGTTAGAGGATCCTCTGGATGAGTTGGACCTGCAAAAATACAACACAGGTGGATCATCATGGCGGATGTTAAGTCTGCTTCCAGCTGTGAGGAACAGCAGAAAGGCTCGGTTAGTACTCATGAAATCTCATTGTATCAATGCAGTAGACTATGAGTATGGATTTATACTGTGATAATACAGTTTAGTGTTACATGCCTATACTGCAAAAAAAGCTAGTTCTATTAAAGTGTAGTAAAACAAAGGCTAAATAAATACATCCAAAAAGATTGTAAAGTTTTCACCAACTGGATCCCAATTCAGTCTCACAAGTGGAAATTAACAATGGACACTTTAATTTAGTCTCCAGTTTAATCTGACAAGGGGAGATACATTAAGTGTCTTACATTAAGGAATGAACAAAAAAAGAACACATGGTAATACATCATATACATACAGATTAGTTAAAGTAAATCTAGGATACCTACCTAGGTTGGTGCTTAGTGATTATCCTGCCTATATACTGTAGACATGATAATCATTCAATCATCATAATCACAATCAAGTGATCTTAAGATGCGGTACTAGAGGAGTGAGATTGACAACCCTTATATGACTTGTCAATATGTCCTTATGACCGGTCAATATGTCCTTATATTGCCTGTTAATAACGATAACAATAACGTTATTTGACCAACTAGCTTCGCTTTGGCACTACATTCACATCCCACTTCATAGTTGATTTCATTGAACATGAACTTGATCTGCTTTGTATTGATAATCACTGATTTTACATCATCTACTGTACATTTACAGACTTGTTGGCTGTGAACTCAGAAAGCCAGCATATGAGATTGTGTGTTCAGCTCTCAGCTCTAATCCTTCACATCTAACAGAACTGGACATCAGTTATAATGAGATAACTGATCCATCCATGGAGCTGCTCTCTGCTGGACTGAAGAGTCCAAACTGTCAACTGGAGATACTGAGGTCACTTTATTACTTACATTAGTTCTGTGTTATTAAATTATTTCATACTATATAATAAAGGTGTGAATAATGTTGACATCCTGAGTATAATAATAATATGGTCAGAGTTTGTGTTTAGTTCACACTCTCAGGGTACAATAACTACTATATGTGATCCATCATGGCTGTTAGGGAATCATTTCCTGTTACCTTTCTGTTTCCTGTCAGTTAACTTCCTGTAGGAAGTGATTCAGGAAGTGATTCAGATTAAGATGATTTACTTCAACATTATCTCTGCCTTTTCTTTCCATCTCTTGTCTTCACTCCCAAACAGTGACATTCACTCCAGATATGTCATGTGTAATTCCAGACTTGCTGGCTGCATCATCACACAGAGAGGATTTGAAGTTCTGCTCTCAGCTCTCAGCTCTAATCTTCTCCATCTGAGAGAACTGGACCTCAGTTTCATTTGCCTGCAGGAATCACAGCTGCTCCAGCTCTGTGCTGTACTCAAGAGTCCCCAGTGTAGACTGAAGATCCTGGGGTAAAGAATGTCTTCTCTCTGTGTGGATCTCTGCTGCAACACCAAAAGCACTTGGTTAAATCTCTCTTTCTCTGCAGGTTGTCAGGCTGTGGAGTCACAGAGGAAGGCCATTCCTCTCTGGCTTCAGCTCTGACCTCCAACCCCTCCTCCCATCTGAAACAGCTGGACTTGAACTTCAGCCACGTAGTAGGCTCTGGTCTGAAGAAGCTCTCTGCTGTCCTGGAGACTGTCAAGTGAGTCCACTATAGTTTTGTGTCCATGTCGGTCAGTCAGTAGACTATAGGCCTGTGACCACGTTGGTCCTTCAGTAGACTATAGGACTGTGTCAGTCAGTAGCCTATTTGACTATGTCCATGTCGGTCAGTCAGTAGACTATAGGACTGTGTCAGTCAGTAGACTATAGGACTGTGTCCATGTCGGTCAGTCTGTAGACTATAGGACTGTGTCCATTTTGGTCAGTCAGTAGACTATAGGACTGTGTCCTTATTGGTCAGTTCAGTGTAGAATGCTTAACACATCTGGTCTGGTAGATCCATAAAGTCCAGATAGAAGTATCAGTGTTCTTATAAATGACATCATAATGTATAATTTAACAGACAGTTGAAGAGTGTTTAAAGTAGAGACATGTGCTCCTCAGAACACAGGTCTCCACCAGGATGAGTAGCTTATTGTGGATGTGGACCTGCAATGTCTTACAGCCAATCAGACGCTGTGTGTTCATGGTCTGAATCATTTTGTTCAAAACAAGATCTATAATTTATACTCCTGCAAAGTCAATCTGATCCAAACCTGAGAGATGGGTCTTAATCACATGACCATAGAGATATGTTGTACCAATGTGTGCGATGTCTATGGGAGAATGATGACAAAATGTGTTTGGTAAATATTGTGTGGGACTAAAACAGGCCGATGTGAGACATGAAGCAGCAGAGGTTTTTACTGATTCATTGTTGTTGTACTTCCTACAGTGTGAATCATGGAGGAGAGCACTGGACTAAACCTCCACTCCTTCCAACATGTGAGTCTGTCTGTCTGTCTGTCTGTCTGTCTGTCTGTCTGTCTGTCTGTCTGTCTGTCTGTCTGTCTGTCTGTCTGTCTGTCTGTCTGTCTGTCTGTCTGTCTGTCTGTCAAACAGTGTTTTAACAGTGTTAGGGCTCCATTTTCGTTACCATCTAAACCCCTTATGCTAAACCCCTTATATATATTTTTTTTTACTATTTTGAAAAACATTTTGGAATAGTTCAATGTGCCAATCTATTGACACATTGTGAGCTTATAGACTGGTCTCATAGCTGGTCTCATAGCGCGCCACTCTGTGGCCCGCTATGAGACGTGAACACCTGCTATTTTTCATTAAAACTTAAAACAGTTTTTAATGCAGGCATGTAGTTTCATTGATTTTTGAAGGGAAATTACTTTTTCGCTGTTTGACAGGGACATCATCGTAAACCGGTGTTGGAACACAGACCGGTATCTCCGGCCCTGGACTTGTACCAATTTTTCTATTTTGGCCTCTGTATTTGGGTTTGACACCCCTGGTCTATGGTCCTAGTGTAGTGAAGACCATGTTCACCAGGTGGTCCAGATCCTTAAAGTGGACGTTGCTGTTACAGGATCTAACGTCTGGTTTCAGAGTAATACAGGAAAATGATCAAGTATTAGATTAACTACATTATCAGTTGATATGTGAATATTCATCCAAATATCATATCTACAAGCTCAACACATCACTAAGACATTTTGTGATCTTCTAGATTGTTTATTTTCAACAGAGATTAGAAGGGTTAAAGTGCTGCAGGTTCTCAATCTGCAGGGACTAAATGTGTAAATATAGAATCACACTCATTTTAAACACTTCACTGTGTGTGTGTGTGTGTGTGTGTGTGTGTGTGTGTGTGTGTGTGTGTGTGTGTGTGTGTGTGTGTGTGTGTGTGCGCGTGCGTGCGCGCGCACGTGTGTGTGTACTGTGTTGTTTCCTCATCAGATTTCCAGCGTCTCACACTGGACACAAACACCGCAAACGGGTTCCTCTCTCTGTCTGAGAACAACACGAAGGTCACACGAGGTCAGGAGGATCAGGATCATTCATACCCTGATCATCCCGACAGGTTTGATTACTGGCGTCAGGTTCTGAGTGCAGAGAGTCTGGACGAACGCTGCTACAGTGAGGTGCAGTTCAGTGGATACGTTACCATAGGAGTGACGGACCGAGACATCAGTAGGAAAGGAAAGGGTCATGATGGTCGGCTAGGATACAACGAACACTCCTGGAGTCTGCGTTGTAGAGATGGTCACCGTGGTAACCTTTACTATGTCTTACACAGTAGCGAGGGCACTTTCCTTCCTATCCGTCCCTCTGGCTCCAACAGAGTTGCAATTTATGTGGACCGTCCCGCTGGGACGCTGTCCTTCTACAGAGTGTTAGAGGACACTCTGTCTCATCTGTACACCTTCCACACCTCCTTCACTAAACCTCTCTATGCCGGGTTTGGGTTGATGCCTGACTCCTCTGTGTCTCTGTGCGAGGACAGACAGGCTGTGAGGACAGACTGGCTGTGAGGACAGACAGACAGGCTGAGAGGACAGACAAACATTGTGTTGTATCATAGGGTTTCCATAGCAACGGGGGGCGGTGCCTCTGACTCAAACAACTTGCAGACGTAGGTTTTAATTTTTTTTGTAGATATTCATTTTTTTTTCCTTTCAAGAGATTTCAAGAGAAGTTATTGTTTGATCGAGAGAAGAAAAAAGGTTTTGGGGCCCTCAGGTTCAGGTCCATGTTTTTGGGGGGTCCCCAGATGACAGAGTTGTGGTAATTTAATGACTGTTATGACCTTTTTTAATAACCTCAAAGAAAGAGGCAGATATTGTCATAAAGTTTGGATCTACAAGATCACAACAACATTAACAGTATTTATGTGTGGAACTAATATTTTTTTTACTCTATTATGTAGTTGTAATAATAGCGTGTAATAATAGCCCAGTTGAACATCAAAGGTTTTTTGAGAATCGTTGTATTTTAACTATCACATCATAAAATATAATAATTTGTCATGTATATTTACTAACATCTTCAATAAGATGCCGTTGTTTACATTGTGATAAAGCTGCATTGATTAATACGATACTGTTAATGAATAAAACATTGAAATAAATCAAACCATTATCCAGTGAGTCTTCCTCTGTGTGTGATCAGATATAAGACTCCATTCCGTTACCACTAAACCCCTTATCCCTTAACTTCTTTGCCTTTTTAAACTATTTAAAACATTTTTTGCAGTAGTTCAAATGGCCATGGGTTGAGAATATTTTAACATGTCAATCTACAAGCTCACGTTGTGATTGACATGTTAAAATATTCTAAAAGCTTTTTCAAAATGGTAAAAACGAAATAAGGGATTTGGGATAAGGGGTTTGGTAAGTAACGAAAATGGAGCCCATAATCTCTATGAAGGTAAATGACAGCATATAATCTGTCAGATTAATCTCAGGCTGACAACCTTTTGACCAAACAACCGTTTGTGAAATGGTCGCGACCTTTTTTGATCAGTCGCAATTAAACCTAACCCTAACTTTAGGAGGATATGAGCTTGTAGATCTGCTATTTTTCAATAGCTAAAACACCAAAACGCGTTCAGTACACAAAGGGTATTAATTAGGGGTGTTGAATGATTAAAATTTTAATCAAATTAATCACACCTTCCAAATTAATTTAATCATGATTAATCACCATTCGGACTATTTCGGACAATATGCCATGTTTTCCTGTGTATTGTTGCGGAAATGGAAAGACAGCAGGGCTATTCAACTAAATTGTTCAGGAGTCCGCATTGCCAAAAACCCAAGGGGCCCGGGGGCCAGACTGCCACAGAGACTACTCTCCACCATGACATGTGTACACACACAGCCACATTTTTAAAGTATTTCACTTTTAAAATGCTCCATTTATAACAAAAGTGCAATGTGCATCTGGTCTTTCTAACATGCATCATATTTGAACCAAATCAAAATACACGTTTATAGTGCAGCTTATGAAAAAGTTCTTCATATCTGCACAACAGCAGCAAATCACAACATCTAAGGCACACTTATTGTGCTCTCTTTTTAATTCTCAAAAGGCTTGCAACAGGGGACAGGGCTAGCCTACAGCCTGCAACTAATGACAGTGATGGCACATCTTTGACTGGCCAGTGGCCATACAATAGGGCCCACCATGTTCATTTCATCAAGACAGACGTACACATATTCACTAATGCAAAGCCAAAACACAAGCAGCAAATCATAGTGGAGGTAAACAGGGAAAGAAATTGGCTCTACCTCCTGCAGCCAGCATGCACTCGACTCTTCATCATCTCAGCATCTCTGGGTGTTTTTTTTTCTTCTTGACAATAATCCATGTAACAGTGGCGTCTTTTACCATCGGATTATTTTGCGACAGCATTGACTTGGTTACAGAGCAATACGTCTGCTTGCGCTCCCTATGGAGTTTCAATTTAGCCATTATTTCTCGGTCCACTCGTTATTAAACTGGCGATTTTCTGAATCAACTTTTCTTCTCAGTTTCGATGGCGACGCGGTTAAACAAACACACCATTCATTCATTCATGCATTCATTCATTCATTCATTCACACCACAATAGTTGGGAGTGATCCGAAAGAGCTGCGTGTTTGGTTTGTTTACATGTCATCTGCATCTGGCTTCACGTGCAGGAAGCAGGAAGTGGAAGGGGGCATAGAGACTAGTGACAGACTAGCGACATTGAGGGGTCACAGAACAGAGCGTGCGCTGCTATTCAGTTAGCTGTACTCATGCTCAGTGGAAATGAAGAGCAGCCGCCATTAGACCATTCCATGGAAGTGAACGGAGATGTGCTGAACATGTCAGGCCACCAGTTTAGTAGCCCTGAGGCCTACTCGCTCGAGCCCATAGACTCCAATGCGTTCCGCAACTTTGTCCCTATTTGTTGTCCCCCTTTAATAGAGTCGCCAGCGAACGGAATCACATCCGAGAAAGAGCACCCGCGCGTGCGCGCGCGTGTGCACGCGCGTGCATGTGCGTTAATTGCGTTAGAAAATTTAACGCTGAAAACGGGGAAATTTAATCAACGCCGTTAACGCGTTAAAAATCAACAGGCCTGGTATTAATACAAGCAGTCACATGCATTTCATTTAGCAGCTGTAAGACAGGACACCTGACACAACATTCCAATGCTCAACTAACCAAATGGACCGGTGAACACTGACGTGGTTGGCCTGGCCAGTGCATGTGAGGTAAATTGTGAGGTCTCTGTAGATTGTAGTTTCTGAAGTTAGATTCCAGTTTTTGACAATAGATTCTAGTTCCCGACTGTAGATTCTAGTCCATGACACTAAATTCTAGTTTGTGACACTAAATTCTAGTCCCGCCTGGTGCGAGGTTCTAGTTTTTCCTGGAAAAATCTCTCTTTCTGTGTCAGTAATGCTTAACATATTTCATAGAAAGGACCCCCAGAAATATATATTATTTACCTGCAGAACCTCATCTGAAAACATATTGTTCTTGGGATCCCCAGAAGCAAAGATTTGAGTTAAAATGTTTGATTCCGAAATAATGTCTTCAAAGATTTGCACCACATTTTCACAATTTTTCAAAAATTGCAGAACAAGCTCATATCGCGCCACTCGGTGGCACGATATAGCTAACTTGTAGATCAGTTATTTTTGGTTATAGTGACGAACGAGCGGTAATTCAACGTGGACAGAAAGCTGCCTACCAGTGATATCATTGGTGGGCAGGTTTGGCACATCTGCATATCTAATTACAGTATATACTATATTTTATTTTTAGTTTTACTTTTGTATCAATGGAAGGGAATGCAAGGAATAACACATTTACATTTGCTTCCTTATAAATTGTTGAATCAATATTTAATCTTACTGCATAGTATTCAACATGATGTCTTGATGAGTCTTCATGATGGATTAGTGTAATCATAGCAGATTGCTATTTCAGGTGAGATTAGGTAAAACAATAATACAATTATAACTTATTTTATTTTATTTTTATTTTCAGAATAAAAAGGGAAAAAAAGCATAATAAAAATAATAAAATGTTGACTTTTCAATGAATTTGAATAAAAATATACAACGTAATTTTAAAAAAAGTAATTTCTAGATATTTAACTGTGTTGATACTTACTGAAAGTGTATGCAATGGTAGGCTACTCTATGTACCGTATTCTGTGCACAACTGAATGGAGAGTGTTGTAAATTATTAGGAGAATATGAATAAATACTGACCACGCATATGTTCACTTGACCATGCAAGTGAACATATAACAAGTGCAAACAAGCACAAAACTTGTGCTTGTTTCTTGTATTGCTTCTTTATTTTATTACTTTATTCACAGATCCTCAGAAAGAGCAGGTTTGTGCGTGTGCATGCATGTGTTCATGATTTGTGTTCATGAGTCAAACTGTGGCGTCTGAACTCTGTCAATTCAAAGCAGGGGCGGATCTAGGCATGGGCATGGGGGGGCAATGCCCCCCTAAATAACCAGTCTGCCCCACCAAACACGATGCCATGCAAAACAACCCAAGATATTTCAAATTAAAGTGCTTATATATGAAATGGTTTGAAACTACTACTGCTACTAGCTACAATTTTGGCACCACTAAACCAACAGCATTTCATCATTGAAAACAGAAAACTCTCTGAGTCAGACCTTTAGCTTTATGCATGCTGCGTGTCTGCTGCAACTTCAACAACAACTGATGTTATTATTGATGCTTTACTTGACTAATAAAAGTCCTGTAACTAAAAATGGTATGGGTGCGGCTTCATCGCCCGTGGCGCGAAGCGGCGCGGGCGATGAAGCCGCCCCCATACCATTTTCTCTTGCCCCTCCAACATGTTCTCTTGCCCCCCCCCCAAATGGGACATGTTACATCCGCCCCTGATTCAAAGTGCTTGTCATGGTGGGAGGTCCTGTGCACTGGTGTTTGCAGAAGGATGTTGGCAACCGTTGCATGACCTATGGACATAGAGTACGCATTCAGAGATGCATTTACCGTACCCCACACCATCTGAGAGAGGAAGAATGACAAACGTATTCTACAGAGGAACCAACAAGTAACCACAACAGCTCTGCAAGACACAGCATGACTGATCACACCCTCGTACACACGCAGATCTAAGGCTCATCGAATGTGTATTGTAGCGCCTAATAGGGTCATTGTCGAGGCTCAAATCACCCTGTTGTGAAAGGCATGTTGTTTTAGCCACTGTGATGCTATCATGATAAGGCCTTGTGCCCCACAATGCAACAGCACACAGGAGGTGTTGAAATCGAGCCATGCTTCACTTCAGTAAACAAGTGTGGAGGTGACAGGTAGACTCCTCTTCTGGCTCTGAGGAGAATGCTCTCAAATGAATGCAAGTTTCTTTTGTTGGGGACAAGGAGCTTTTTAGCTTAGGTTGCATGAAATACTGGCCTTTAATAGAGGTTATTTGATAGTCAATTGGTGGGAGCTTTGCTCTGGTTTTGGCGAAATTAGCTCCAGCCATATATTCATAGGGTCATTCATTAAAACACTCTCCTCTCCTCTCTCCTCTCCTCTCCTCTCTCCTCTCCTCTCCTCTCCTCTCCTCTCCTCTCCTCTCCTCTCCTCTCCTCTCCTCTCCTCTCCTCTCCTCTCCTCTCCTCTCCTCTCCTCTCCTCTCCTCCTTTCCACCTCCTCTCCTCTCCTCTCCTCTCCTCTCCTCTCCTCTCCTCTCCTCTCCTCTCCTCTCCTCTCCTCTCCTCTCCTCTCCTCTATTCTCCTCTCCTCTCCTCTCCTCTCCTCTCCTCTCCTCTCCTCTCCTCTCCTCTCCTCTCCTCTCCTCTATTCTCCTCTCCTCTCCTCTCCTCTCCTCTCCTCTCCTCTCCTCTCCTCTCCTCTCCTCTCCTCTCCTCTCCTCTCCTCTCCTCTCCTCTCCTCATTTTTTCATGACTTTGAGGATTTTCGAAAAATGACAAAAACTGGCAAAAACGCAAGGCCATGGCCTTACGGTCTTGATCAGCATGTTTTTTTTCATCGTTTTGAGCATATTTGAGCATTTTCGAAAAATGTCGAAATTTTGAAAAAAAAAAAAAAAAAAAAAAAAAACATGCAAAGCTACAGCCTTATCGTTTTTCATGATTTTGAGGATTTTCGAAAAATGACAAAAACTGGCAAAAATCCAAGGCTATAGCCTTACGGTCTTGCAGAGCATGCTGTTTTTCATCGTTTTGAGCATTTTTGAGCATTTTCGAAAAATGTCGAAATTTTGAAAAAAAAGAAAAAAGAAAAAAAAGGCAAGGCTATAGCCTTACTGTTTTTCATGATTTTGAGGATTTTCGAAAAATGACAAAAACCGGCAAAAACGCAAGGCTATAGCCTTACGGTCTTTTTCATTGGGCCTCATGCGCCAACCGTTCTTAAGATGTTCTTAAGAGGAAATTTGTTCTTAGGCACATTTAAGAAGTTTTTAAGAACATTTTGGGATGCCTCAATATTTTCTTAGCTGTGATTTGTTCGTAGGTAAGAACAAAATCTACGCACACTGAGGAGGACTCTTAGGGTGCCTTTTTTGTTCTTAAATGCAATCTGAAAAGAAAAGGGAAAACAGCGCCCTCTACAAAATGTGTAAAGTCTGTTGTGGGGACCTCAAGGGGTCCATGAGTATGGGGAGAGAAATGTGTCAATATTATCTTCACAGAAATACGTTCATACGAACGCGTTTTGAAGTTGTACAAATCCTTTACGATATTTGACAAAAGTCTTTTCACGATTTGCAATAGTCTTTTCACGATTTGCAAAAGATTTTTGTATTTTTACAAAAAAATATTAGATTTGTGTGTGTGTTAATCCTTGAAAAACATTTGTAAACCCTCAATTCTGCTTGTGAATTCTAAAAAAACACGTGTGATTCCCTTTTCTTTTTGAATAATTTTGACCCAAACATCATGCTCGTTTATGATAATTTTCACAAATGAATTGTAATTGTTCTGCGATTTACTAGTTTGTATCCAAGATTTACAAAAGTGTCTTCCAGATCTTCAAATGTTTCTCGCTGATTCACAAACTAAATTCCATGTTTGACAAGTATCTCTTTGCGTTTCACAAATGTGTTTTGTATATTTACAAAAAAATATAAGATTTGTGTGTGTGTTAAATCTTGAAAAACATTTGTAATTCCTCAATTCTGCTTGTGAATTTTAATAAAGTATTTGTCATTCTCTTTTCTTGTTGAATAATTTTGACACAGATGTCATGCTTTTTCATCGTGATTTTCACAAATGTAATGTTGTATCCACAAAAGAAATCTTGCTAAAAAAAAGTATAATTACAGGCACTTTCATCATCAAATATGTGTAAAGCTTCAACTCTGTGTGTTGCCACCAGGTGGCAACCATGCATTTGTGAGCAAATCCTATTCTTTTGTGAACCCCATTAAGACACAAACACGCCAAGCGCGCTGTGAATTTTGTGTCAAAAAGATTGATTGGCTGCCTCGTTTCTAGGCTACCTCTAGGCCAATGGGAGACTTGCCATAACACCCATCGTCTGAAAGTCATAATGGCGGCGCCTTGGAAATAGACAGAGTTACGCCAACTCCGTTCACTTCATGGGGCCAGTACATCTACATAGACTTCTGTTGGATAGTGACATTAATAGTGACAGCCGGAAGTTGCTGAATGCATTGAAGCCTATGGGCTCGCGCGAGTACGTGAGCCACGTGACCAGGCTGCTTTCTGACCCCTCAATGTCGCAACTCTTCTACTAGATGGCTCTGTACTCTGTACAGATGGCTGTATAGATGGCTCTGTACATGGGGACAACAAACAGGGACGAGTGAGTCAGGCAACAGCCCAAGTTTATTAGAGATAGTTTTACATTAAACAGCATAAGCACAATACTTTAGAAGCGAAAATAGCGCTTATTTGCGCCGCCCTCCCTCGTTGAAATCAATGTTTTTCCAACTCTAGTTTGTCCTTATTTGGGCTGCATTAGCGGCGGCTCGAGCGCTCAGTTTCTTGCCCCCCGCAATGTCGCAAGTCTGGCTGCTCTGGCACCGTCTCTCCCTCGTTTCCGCTTCCGGCTCCGCTTGGTTCATTGGCGGGTGCCGCTCATAACCGCTGCAACTTTCAGACATGGCAGGACAAGGAGGAAAACCACCACAGGAGGGTCCACCGCCTTCATTAGTAAGTAAACTCGCTTGAAAATGCGTTTTTTATAATAATATTAGTAAAGATAGAAAGGTACGACATTAACTTTCATGCACTGTAAGTAAGGATGCATATCTGCAACCTGCTCAGTGTCTACTGTCTACTACTTGGTGGTCCTTCAATTTTTTAGGCCAACGTCAGGTTCAAACTTTATTGTCTCATACACGTTAGATATCGTTTTGAAAGCTAATTTAGAACGAAGAAAATCAAGCCGCTTGATGATTGTTCAAACTTAAAACAGCCATGGCGTGGGCTGCTCGATTTGGAACTGCGTGGTCAGGGGCATCATGGCGAACAGAGGCGGAGTGTTTGCACGCTGGAAAGGTGCAAGAAATTACATGTTAAGAACGTGGCGAAAATGGACAATCTACAAGCTATCTTCACGGCCCGACCACCTTGTTTGGGCCAGAATCATCAGTGGAGCAAACTAAGCAAATCTTCTGTATTTTCTTGCATCGAAAAGCGTTAATGTGGAAGCGTCAATGTGTCGGTTGTCTGAAAAGTTTGATCGAGGTTAAAGGGGAATTCCACCCATTTTCAACAGTGAAGAAAATCATTCGTGAAAACTTTTGGGAAATATTACTTCGCGCAATTTATGAAAATCAAGAATTAAATCGTTACCAATAAACGTTTTTACGTGTTTCTAATGTTGTCCAATAACGTATACTAAAATCTTATAGGAAACCTCATTAAAAACGGGTCAAAGTCGGGTTACTAGTCCCAACAGGCAAAACAAAATGTCGTTAGTCAGCACATTTGAGCCAAGTGTATGGCCGTTTTCAGTCCAGTGACCCCCCTTTTCTTTAAACCTGTGGTTTTCAACATTTTTCATTCCAGGGCCCACTATTTATTCAGAATTCGAGCAGCAGACCACCATTTCAGGACATTTTAGCCCCACAGACCCCAAAACTATAGATTTCTTTTGTTTTTTCTCCAGGGTGGATTTGGGAAACAAAACAGTCCAACATACAGATCAAAATGACCATTAATCTTCTACATTCTCTAGTTGTGTAGACTAAGTTGGGCTAATTCACATGATGAATATTTTGACTCTTAAGAGTGTAAACATGAAGCCAAATGGACCCGCAAGGTTTCATTTGGTTTCATGTTTACTCTCTCAAAGAGTTACACATGGTTAACCAACTTTACATCATTTAGCCTGGGGACCACCTGGAATCCTCTCAGGGACCACTGGTGGTCCCCGGACCACCTGTTGAAAACCCCTCCCTTAAACTAAACTCTAAACTTAAACTAGTGCTTGGAATGGATTCAGCATGAAAACATTCTAGTTAAATATGCTACATAATGCATGATGACATTTTGCTTGCTATAATTTGACTAGTACCCTGACTTTGACCTGTTATTATTATTCATGGGGTTTCCCACAGGAGTTGAATTAACATTTTAGTACATGTTATTAGACACTATTAGAAACTCGTTGAAGAAATGTATTTAACAATTTAGTTCCCATATTGGGAACTTAGTATCTGAAATGCCCATATGCCTGGCCAGTACTGTAGGCCTATCAGTTGTTAATAAAATGAGAGAATGGTGATCCCTAGGTGGAGTCTTAAAAAGGGACTCGAGGTGGTGTTCTGAATCAGTTCAACATTCAACCCCTGGCCTAAACATCTTGGGGACCATGCCAATAGGCTAGATAACACTCACACACAGTGTAGCCAGTTTGAGTCATGCTTATGTAATTGTTAAATGTGTTCTTGGTGATTGTCATAGCGCGTGAGAAGGCTTTTTTTTAAACACAGGAATGCATGAGAGTTTAATCGATGACGCATAAAAATGATTGTGATAAAATGTTTTCTAAATTCTAGATGGAAACAATTACACATCAGGGGTTGACACTAAGGTCTCTGAGGCACTTGCCCATCGAGCAAGTGCATGTCAGGTTCTACTTGCCCTCAGGTCATGGTCACTCGCCCCCCCAAAAATATATTGTAAATTTTGCATTTAAGTTTACTTCCTACTTGGGTGCTTTAAACCAGGGGTTTTTAACAGGCGGTCCGGAGACCACCAGTGGTCCCTGAGAGGGTTCCAGGTGGTCCCCAGCTAAGTTGGTTAACCAGATGTAACTCTTGAGTGTAAACATGAAACCAAATGGACCCTTGCGGGTCCATTTGGTTTCATTTTTACACTTCCCCGATCGGGCAACCAGGTAGCAGTCTTCACTTGCCCCACTTTTTTTTTTTTTTTTTTAAACTTGCGAGCAAGCAGGCAAGTGTTAGTGTCAAGCCCTGCACATAAAAAGCAACGTCAAAACATTTGGCCTATGCATGTGCACTCGCATGGCATCAAAATATGAACCAGATAAACTGAAAACAAAAAAAATCAAGAATCATCAAAAGCAACTTCAACTTCTCGAAGATTCTTCGAGAAGTTGAACAGTTCAATAGAACTTTTGATGGAGAAACATTTATGAATGTTAAGCCTCTACCTCCTAAATATATTAGCCATTTCTGTTATCTGTTTATGGAATCAGTGTATCAGTGTACATATAGACGCACACCATCTATACTTGCAAGCAACTTATTATTGAGGCAACGTTTCAAGCATCTGATTCTTGAAGGGCATTGGCCGAAACGTTGCCTCAATAAAAAGTTATTTGCAAGTATAGACTGTGTAGGGGGGCTCTATATGTGCACTGGTACATTGATCCTGTTTCAAGCTTGTGCCTACGCACCTGTCCCAAAGACTCTCAGGTGTGCATTAGAGTTTGTTGCCTACCATAACCATATCTGTTGGTTATAAAAGTGTGTTAACATTTGGATGAGCAATATTCTCATATTGGTATTCATTTACATTTTTAATATGAATTCTTTTTTTCATTTCAGAAGGAGGTGGAGACGATGGCACAATCATTATTGGCAGCCTTAAGAAGGTCCCAGCAAGGTCCCGCTGCTCAAAATGGGCACACAACCACACACCCCGCTACCCCTACACGGTAAACATTTATTTCTAATTGCATTCAAATGTGTTATGGAGTGGTATAGCTTAGAGTTCACTAGAATGAGTTGGAATGATGTATCATTATCAATAGTAAATGTCAATAATTACTTTTTATTTCAAACGATGACATTGCTGCTGCTAATGGATGAATAATTACTAATCTCTATCATTTAATTACCACATCATTTCATGGAACAAAATGACTTGCTCCCTTTTGAAATGAACTAACATATCTGCATTTGACATAATACATTGATTATCCTTTATATATAATATACATACAATACTACATTACTAAAATTGTTTTTCCAAACTTTTCACTGTGGTGACTTGGAAAATCAGTGAGATGTCCGGTATGACCTCTACAACACCAATACCTGTACCGGTGGCTGCACAGGTGAACCAAAAGTTAAAGAGGTAAAACATAACTGAAGACAATGGCAACTTCAGACCTGTAGTAGGATCATATCAGACCCTTTCTGTGACCGATCATGGAAGGGTCCGATACGACTACTACTGGCCATCAGTATGAGTATTCATGTTTTTTTTTTTTCCCAATTCTGTTTGTCTTAACCTTTCTTTTTTTTTTTTTATAGGCAGTTCTCAAGTCAGACTATTCAGTCGCTTTCAGAGATGAAGCGAGGAAGAAACCGCTTTACCAAATCTGCAAGTGTTCCTGTCAAGACCATTGACATCCCAATCTGTGTTCTGCCAAGACCTACAGGTGTTACTCCCAAACCTGCCATAGAGCTGGAATTGGCCCAGGCTGGTTTGGGAAAAAGGATTGTGGCCATTCCTGAAGATGGGAAACACACAGAGGTCTGTCATCTTCATAGACCTATGCATTTTGTATCTTGACTGCTTTTAGTTCTATGATGCAACTAACTCTTGGCCATTGCTGCAGCATATGTACTCAATTCTGACAAACTTTAATTTGTTAATTTTAGATTCAGTGCACACATTGTGAATTAGACGTATTTACACAATCTTGGCTTCCAGCTCTTAAAACCCACCACCCATCTGCCAGGGCTTGAAGTTCTCAGTCCTGAGGATTTCTGGGGGGGGGGGGGGGGGGGGGGGGGGGGGGGGGGCTCATGTAAAGCTCTGTATTTAAAGTGTCTGCTAAATTGTAAACTCAAATCTCTTCAGATACAGTCGCTCATTGAAGAGGAGTTCCTCAAACTTCGACCCCTCCAGGGAAGGTGGCTGCTTCACAAGGGCTCAGGTATTTTTATTCTTAATTCAGTCTCATGTAATCCTATAACTTGAGCAGTCCACAATAAAATGATTGGGGGGGGGGGGGGGGGGGATGGTGTACAGTAGAATCTGTTTAGGGCAGGGTGGTTTCATTCTGCTGCCACCAGCTGGTGAAGTCTGGTTATCTCAACCTGGGGGTCATGAAGTTACGAGAAATGGCCAAAGCATTTTCGGGGATCCTTAGCCTTGGATTAGAGCATTAATGAGGAGGTAGTACACAGAGCACTGGAAAGTTCATTTATACAATAAATGGGATCATACTGATGTGATTTGTTTAGGAGGCAGTGGCCAACGGAAACTGGGGCAGGTCCTCATGGACCCAAAGGGAGGCTATACAGAAAAGATCCTGCGTAAAGCATCAAACAACGGTAAAATCACTCTGTTCCTGGTCCCTCTGCAAGAGGAGCTGGACACCAGTCCACTTCCCTTTGATGCACCAGAGTTTGACGGCATGCCACAAGTCCCATGCATCACCTGTGGAACAACTATGCCGTTACAAATGATGCAGCTACACACAGAGCAGTGTAGACCAGGACCAAAGGTGATTTTTTTTTTCTTTTTTCCTCCCTTGATCCAAGTCAATGATAAAACATGTTGACTGTTTTATGCTGCAATATATGCACGAAAAGTACAATCTGAGTTAAAATGTAACAAATACAGGAGCAGAGTGTGGTGGTCCTAGAGGATGACTCCGCCAAGTCAGAGCCAGAAGACCTTGACTCTGAAGAGCAAGGAGTAAGTACTAATGAGCGTACGTGTGTGACAAATTGACAGGTCCCGTTTGAAGAGCCATGCCAGGGATCCCCATAAGAGATTATTATGGTTCCTGCAGAAATTCTCAGCCCACTTAATTTCATGGACCCAGTTTTGTATGCATTAGGCTACAGTCCATTTAATGGCATTTCTATTTGTGAGGGCCCCAATTTATCCATGAAAGTACATGATAAAATGTGTTGCTCTGGTCCTGGTTAAGCAACATTTTAAAATATCTAAACACTAATAAGCTATTGTGCAAAAGAGCAATTACACATGCATGTATTAAATACATTTGGTTTCGTCAGACTTGCAGACCCATAAGGTTCAATTTGTTTCTATTATATCAAACATGTAGGGTGCTTTGTCTACAGATGAAACAAATATCATTTAGCACAACTGCAAGCAAATGATATGTATATATCAAGCTCATTGAACACGTAGGGCAAGATGTTTAGTAAGTTTCTGTCAACATTCTTTCAGGCGTGCCCTATATGCCAACGTGAGTTTCCCATTTCTTGTCTCGAGAGACATGCCAGTGTTTGTGCAGAAATGTAAGTGTTTAAATTATATTTTACCTAGCATATGAAGAAGTTTAACTTTGATCAAGTCGACTTAACTGTACAGTAAAAGGGGGTGATTGGATAGCCAATATTGTACAGAATTGTGTTGCAGATGCGTACAGATTTGTTGGTGACATTGTTATGTTCATGTTAAAGATCCTTCTACAACCCCATGATGGACACAGAGGTCCCAGGCCCGTCATCTTCTTCAGCAGCCCCCGGCCCGTCATCTTCTTCAGCAGCCCCCTGTTCTTCAGCTGCAGCTTCGGCTGAAGTTTCTGCACCAGTAGCAGCTGGTAAGAGGGCAACATTTTTGTGGAGTGAATGCCAAATTTTTCTTCACCTCATGAATGTCCGTTCTACGCATTAATTTTACATTATTTGTCCCTCAGAAGGCTGGAAAATGGCAGAAACCCCTCAAGAAGCCATGCGGCTATATATTGAGGATCTTCAAAGAGGCGGAAGTAACCAACCAGACCTCCTGCTAGCACTAAACGCGAAAGACGACGATGAGGAGCGGGACAGCTGTCTCATCTCTTTTTACAAAGATGTCCGGGACAAGAGGAGGTGGACTGCACAATTCAAGTGCCGTATTATAGGTATTGGTTGAACGATGCAATTTCACTTGCAATTTTTGTGGAAAGTCCAAGGATAATTTCTCTAATGCTTTGATAATCATTGGGTGATCTATTCTGTATGGCACAAATGACACTTTAAAGGACCACTTGTCCACTTCAACTTATCTGCATGTAAAAGCTTCTCAATAATGTACATTAGAAAATACCACTTGAAGGAAAAAGTGGTACAATCATGTACATTATTGATCCGTTATGACGCCTTTAATTTTAACCCCATAGAATGATTTTCAAGGTGTAGAATTCTTTTAAGTAATTAAACTTGGCTGCCCTATTATGCAGGTCCATCTCAATGAATTAGAATATTGTGGATCATCAGTGTGGCTTTGGCTCTGTGAGCAGGTGGTAAATGCTGCTGGAAAAGGATTGCTATAAATCGATATAAAGCTTGTCAATGGACAAAACCGCACAGTGCTGTAAAATATGTTGGATTGTATTGAGACTGGATGTGATTTGGGCCATGTTATCAGCTGGTGGTGTTCCACTGACAGTGAAAATGTAACAATGGTTTCAATATGGCCATCCTTTTAGCGGACATTTTGCTTCAGTACGTTGAAAGGCTTCATGGAGATGCCATTTTTCCTTTCCAGTTCCATTTTGCACCTGCCCACAGAGCCAAAACTACTGGTAACTGGGTACAATGGTATTACTGTGCTTAGCTGAGCAGCCAACTGTCCTGACCTAAACCCCACAGAATCTGGATTGTATTGTCAAGAGAAAGTTGTAACACCTACAGTATGAACAATACAAATTAATTCACTGCTGTTATCAAAGCAAAACTGGGCCTCCATGATTCTTCAACGGTTTTACAAGAGTTTTAAATATTTAATGAACAATGTCATTTGAATGAGAATATGAGGTTTCATGTTTTGGGTTATATTATGGAAGAAAATTAACTTAATTAACCGTCTACCTGTTTTCTTGCAGGGGATGCTGCTGTTGGGGTGGGGGTTGCAAGACATGTACTGTCGTCAGCTGTCTCAAAGTTGAAGCTTGGTTTTCAACTAAACTTGGGTATGTATTTCATTGGCACATTTTAACCCTAGAACACTTGACTATTTTTTGTTACACTATTATTTTATTCGACGTACCGGTATATTCCAGAAATATTATCTAAATATAATTAAGTACAGCAATACATGGCAACTTGATGCCATGTATTGGCATCAAGTTGAGGCGGCGGGAGGGGGTCTATGAAAAGTGCATATTAAAATATTCACCCAAAAAGAGCAATTATTGTAAAAGAGGAAATAAAGATGATTATTTCACCTTTATATTCTATTTTGTTCACAAAATATTACTAAACTGGTAAATTCACACTAACACCTGCCTGGAGGGGTTAAACAAACCTACATTCTATGGTGTTACTGACCCGCCTCAGACATAATTATGGAAAGTGCAAAAATATTGTCTGGGTGAAGATCACCCATGTTCAGTGTTCTGGGGTTATATGATAAGAACTATGGGCTTAAATGACATGGAAACCAGTCTGAACAATATTTTGTCTGTATTGTTCAGGAAATGCACCCGTGACTACCTTGTTTGAGGGACAGACGGACCACTTCATCCCATCTCTGTCCACTGCCGTGGTCGACAGTGACCTATTTATAATGGCCGGAAGGGTGATGGGTCACTCCATAATTCATGGTGGTCCTGCAGTATCGGGGCTTAGTCGTGCAGTCGTGGGCGCCCTAATGGGGAATACAGAACTGGCAATGTCCAAGCTCTGCCTGGAAGACGTTCCAGAAGTGGAACATAGAGAAACTATGTCTCTGGTGAGTCAATATGTTGTACAATGCGTATGAGTTCACAATCACATTCTCTGCACTAAGGCTAACTGGACAAATGCGTGTACAAACATAACAATATCCTTTTTTTTAAACATTTTCTCTTTGGGAGAAGGAAGATCCAAGTCAATGATAAGTGAGGGAAATGATGCAGTTAAAATGAATCAGATCCACATTGTGTATGTTAATGATACTTGTTTCAGTTGCTGGAGGAGGAGAAGTGGAGCGAAGAAGAGACTGAACGAGTACACAAACTGTGTAGGAAGTGGTTTTGCCCGGTACCAACTAAGGAGGCCAACAGGCTGTTATTGTTCCAGCAGCTGCTCTATCATGCCGTATGTATCTTTTTGTTTTGTGTAGATCCCTTGCCATGATATCATCCCACTGAAATAAGACAAAGTTCCAGTGATTATAAATTGATTGAAAATGTACTCCTTATTGACTCTTTTGGTACATAAACAAATGCAAAGCTGGTTCAGACACTATAGAGTTTTACCAAAACTTGTGTAGTTATATTTTCATAAACTGGACGTGCTTAAGAACATACTACAAATTAGACCTTACAGAAAGGCATAATTTCCAATATGACAGGTTTATAGCTCTTATAAACGACTATACTGGGTAACTCAATTGAAATAATATATACATTTTTCACCTGTTTGTACCTGCTTATGAACAAAAGATTAAAGTTGCTGCCTAGAATTATCTCTTCTATCGTTTAATAATAATCATTGTACCATAATCTAATCATGGCCTATATACTATAACCTAATTTATAATTTCAGGTGCTTGGCAGGACAACTGCTCAAATTAGGGACCTGAGAAGAGGTTTGAAGGACACCGGGATTATGCCCCTACTCGTCGGACGGCCAGATGTTGCTCCGCTTGTATTCCCTCCAGAGTCTGCAGTGACCCTCACTCCAGAAGTAAGTTGACAATCGACTGATCACTAATATTCTACGTTGGCTGTCCCTGCCAGCATGCTTTCTCGTCTAGAGCACAAATTCTCAACCTGAGTGCCTCGAGTCCTGGGGGCCCTTGAAATTAATTTAGGGGATTCCTAAAGAAAAGAAATTGAAGCCATTTCTATCTGGGAAAATCTTTATTATCTCATGTTTATGTATACTGGGAGGAAGCTTCACAGTATACTTAAAGCGCTGTAACACTTGCTGCTACTGTGTTGTTCCTTCACGTGTGCACACACACTTTATAAATCTATAGACAACGGACCTATCATGGTCCATTGTCTTGCCACCACCCCCTCGCAGTATGTGGTGTTTAACATCAGAATCTGACAGATTAACACAAGTCTTACTACTTTATACACAACCGCACACCATTGCTAGTGTGTTGTGTCATGATCCCTGCAGTTGCTTCTCACCCATAAGGCATTTTGCTTGTTGTAGTAGTTGGGAGGGATGGGGTCATATGACATGGCCAAAGCATTTTCTTCAGTCCCCAGACAAAACATTGAGAACCTCTGGTCCTCACACTCAGGAATTGCTCCAAATGGATTTTTGATTTCCAGGCATGATTGGCATCATGTTTGGCTTAAAGCCAGGTGGCTCTTCATCAGAATCTTTAATTCTTGTTTGCTGCCCTGCTCATGGTTTGTGTGTATGCTCTGCAGGATATTCTACGCTCCATCAAATGGCCCAAGTCACAGTCTACAGGGGAAGATAGTGACAGTGATGAAGAAGTTGCGCCTGGCACAATGGCTAACATCTGTGCATTTTTCCGAACATTTGTGGAGGAAGGTATGTTTTTTATGCAATCCCAACACAGACCATTCATAACAAAGGGCATCAGAAGCTACCTTTCATTGAGACTGCATTGACGTTTATTTTGTTTCCTCATATGGATCATCATTTTATAAGAATGTCTGGGGTACGATTTGAGAGTATGACATGAATGTATGGGACCTGAGTATTCAGGAAGGGGAAAGCTATAGAAACCCATTAACATGGCCAATACTATTAGGGTCCCGGTACCTTCTGTGTGCTAGGGCTTAAAGATTGTTTCCATAAGTATAGGACTTACAAACAAGCAGGCCCTCGGTTCCATTTATAAAATGTAATGCAATGCATCTGTCTGGTAGTCTTCTATCATTTCTGCTATTGTCGGTGTACTGTGGTCTGCATGTGATTTTTGTATCCTGCTAAAGTGCTTGGTTCGAAAGAATTTTCCAAAAGGACAAAACTATCTTTAAACTAATTGGTCGACCAGTGTTTGGAATATTACTTTACCTTGTTAATATATTTATTAATTACCTTCATTTTAAAGCAATTGTATTACATAATTTAAATATTTAGTATCACTAATCAAATATTGCATAGGCCAGTGGCATACCTACAATAAAGCAAGCACACTTGGCTATCTGGCCAAATCCATTTGAAATCAACTTGAAACACTCACTCCTGAAAAGTCCTTGCGTAGAGTTAAATGTATTCCTTGAATTCATGGAAGACTGTAAATAATTTGACAAATTATAGAAAATAAGTAATTAACTTGCAGTTGTCAAGATAATTTCACAATTGCATCAGTTCAGATTGACAGAAAGTAATATTGAAAGTAATGCAGGAAGAAAAGTATATCGTAGGATTTTTTTTTTTGTTAAGTAAATTATTTATATTAGAAGTTACTGCGTTTTGGTAATGTATTAGGTTACGTAGTGCACATGTCCCAACACTGTTGACCTACGTGTGTGGTTTGTTTTTTCTCCCCTTTCCCAGCATCCCCGGACACTCTGCGGGACCTTATGAAGTTCTGGGTCGGCTGGGAGGTGCCACAAAATTCCCTCAAAATGGAGATTGTGCGGTCAAGTGGCCGCAATCATCTGCCAACCTCAAGCACTTGCGTCATGCGCTTACGGATTCCAGACCACTACACCAGTTATCAGCTTCTGAAAGCGGATCTCATGGTTTGTTTAAGGTCTGTTGAGACTGGTTTTGGCCTTGTTTAATTTTTTTCTGACTGCAAAGACGTGATCAATACGGTCCTTTTCAGTGGCTTTGTTGACACCTGACCACTTTTGCCCAAAAATACTTACTGGGTGAAGGTGAGATCCAATTGCGACCAATGACCAGTTTACAACCCGGTCGTGACTAGATCTAGTTGCGACTAGCTACCCCTCCAAAAAAAAAACCCTGCCCTTACCCTCCCTTGCAACTAGTTGCGACCTGGTCATTGGTCGCCACTGGATCTTGCCTTCCTGGTGGCTCCGTTCCCCAATGAAAGGCAGTTGCAGAATCGGTTTAATTCCTTTATGTATTTCTTCTATTTTTAGCACTTTGGTTTGATTCTGTCTTTAAAGTCAGATTCCCCCCCCCCCCCCCCCCCATTTTCAACTTGGTCAAGTGTCAATAAGTGGTCAGATGTCAATAAATTTAAACAATGGCTTTTCCTGTTCTATGAACCCGCTATGGATCATGAAAAATTGGTTTACATTTTTTTTTTTGCCCAAAAAAATTACCCATAACATCCCATAAGGTAATAATTAAAAATATAATTCTTTCAGAAGCACATGTGACTTGTCAAACTATGGGGTATTTCATGCTTCTGAATCCATCCCAAGCATTATTTTTGCACAAAAACATTCCCAGGGCTAAAACCAGCCATAGACATGGAAAATATGGTGAGGTCAGCACATTTAGGAAAGAATCTATGGGCGTTTTTAGCTAAAGGAATATTTTTGTGCAAAACTAATGCTTGGGATGGAATTCAGAAGCATGAAAAACCCCTAGTTTGACATGTCGCATGTGCTTCTCAAAGAATGATTATATTTTTTTTATATGGGATGTTATGGGTAATTTTCTGGGCAAAAATAAAATGTAAGCCGCTCTTCATGTCCCATAGGGTTCATATCACAAATTGTTTACAAAAATCTTCACATATATATATATATATATATATATATATATATATATATTTAAATACACAATTACATACACTATTATTGACACCTGACCACATTTGCCCAAAAATACTGGGTGAGATCCAATTGCGGCCAACGACCATTTTGCAACCCGGTCGTGACTAGAGTCTAGTTGCGACTAGCTACCTCCAAGAAAATAGATGGTCATTGTGTTTGCTGTTCACTTGTTTACTGCACTTTAAGATGCTGTTTTAAATATGCGTTGTTTACTGCACTTTAAGATGCTGTTTTAAATATCCAATGTTCCGCATCTGAACAACCTTGTACGGTTTTAAGTGTTCTGTCTAACTGTTCACTGCCTAAATGCTTGTCAATTAAATTGACGCAAACAATTGTGTAGATTTATTTTGACTGATTTTTACAAATGGCCATTACTGCCTTGAGTACTTACAGGTCTGTGGATTACAGCAGAAAGACTAGTACAATGTAACTTGGTATTGTGGGGCCAACTGTCTTGGCTTCCGTAAGCAATCAATTCCATAGTTCAGTTTCATAAAGGTAATAGAAAAAGCAAAAATGACATTCTAAGCATGTGGTGGCCCGAGGGGTATACACTTCTTTCCGAAACCTGTTTTGTCCCTTACGGTTGCCTGGGTATTAACCCCCTCCATGTGTGTAAATGACCATCACCACATGCTTTTTAGAACCCTTATGGTGTCTAGTTGAGATGGCTTGTTGCCAGGTCAAATGTCACTAGGGGTTCATTTTAACACTTTCTCACAACCACTATCTGTACAATAGAGATCACAGAAAGGAGCTAAAACTACTCACACAAATTAAATAATTTTCTACATAATTTGAACCCATGGAATTAATTCAAGTGGTTATAATTACAATTCAAGCACATCCCATTTTAGGACAAACTGCAAAAAAGACAACATTCAAACTACATTAGGTTTATCTTTTTCTACCATGTTTTTTGGACCATCGCTTCTAGATTAGTATTCTTGTTGCCAGTTCAAAAGATTTCACAAGGGGTTCATTTTAACCCTTTCTTAGTATCCCCAACAAACCATAAGATAGAGGTAGTACAGACAATACTAACTTGTGAAGTACACAAACATGTTTTTCCATATCATATTGACTTGGAATTTATTTTTTAGCTGTCTTTCAGAACAAACTGGGGAAAGAAAACGTGCTTTTTGGTGTAAATGTGCAATATTTTACTTAATTTTCACTTGTAATTCATGTCAAACTCCACCTCAGCAGTTTCACCATCATCACTGTTAATACCAACAGCTATGGTCAATGAGGGTAAGTAAGTAGCCTTGCCAAGCCATGATGTCAGGAGGCCCGGCTGAGCCATTGAGGCCCATATAGGTCAGGAGCCTATCTCCTGTTTCTAAGGTCAATGAGGGATTTAGGTAAAATTGGTCTCAGGACCAGGTAGCCACGATCTGTCTTTGGCCATCCCTGACCCTCGTCATGGAGTTTCATAATATTTCTCTTTTTATAATTTCGTCTCAAAACGTTTTAGCCCATCAAAAGATTGGCTCAGTTGTAACAGCTGGCCACTATACAGGTCCTTCTCAAAAAATTAGCATATCGTGTAAAAGTTCATTTTCTTCTATAATATAATACAAAAAGTGACGCTTTCATATATTCTCAATCAATTGCGCATTAACTGAACTATTTAAAAACTTTTTTTTTTATTTAATCCTGATGATTATGGTGTACAGCTCATGAAAACCCCAAAATGCCATCTCAATGAATTAGCATATTTTTACAAAACCACTACAAAATATATGTTTTAAATAAGAAATGTTGACCATCTGAAAAGTATATTAATCTATGCAGTTAATACTTGGTCTGGACTACTTTTGAAGACATTATTTCATCAATGGAGCGTGGCATCGAGGTGATCAACCTGTGGCACTGTTGAGGAGTTATGGAAGCCCAGTTTTGCTTTGATAACGGACGTAAATTAATTTGTATTGTTCAGCCTTGTGTCTCACACCTTCCTCTTGACAATACAACCCAGATTCTCTGTTGGGTTAAAGTCAGGACAGTTGGCTGGTCAGTTAAGCGCAGTAATACCATGGTCAGTACAGCAGTTAGTAGTAATTTTGGCTCTCTGGGCAGGTGCCAAATCAAGCTAGAAGGGGAAATTAGCATCTCCAAGAAGGTTATCAACATACTGAAGCACAAGGCACTCTAAAAAGATGGCTGTATTGAAACCACTGACTGTTTTCACTGTTAGTGGATCAACACCAGCCGATAACATGGCCTGGAGACTAGACATGGCATAACACATGGTTTAGGCCATGTTATTGGCTGAAAACTGAAAACACAGCCATCCTTAAGCCATTCCATAACTCCTCAACAGTGCCACAGGTTGATCACCTCTATGCCACGCCCCATTGATGAAATAATGTCTTCAAAAGTAGTCCAGACCAAGTATTAACTGCACACATTAACATAATTTTCAGAAGGTCAACATTTCCTGTTTAAAACTTATTTGTTTTTTTTATTGTTCTTGTGAAAATATGCTAATTCATTGAGATAGTATTTTGGGGTTTTCATGAGCTGTACACCATAATCATCAGGTTTAAAACAAAACGAGTGTTTAAATACTTCACTTAATGCACAATTGATTGAGAATATATAAAAGTTTCACTTTTTGTATTATATTGTGGGAGAAAATGAACTTTTAGACAATATGCTAATTTTTTGAGAAGGACCTGTAGTTCACTGGCTGTAGGGAATGAGTGTTTTGGCAGGGTGCAGGTCCACTCTAGAACTGCTGCTGAGGGTCTCACCTCCCACCATTTTCCTCAGCATCTTGCTCTTAGACAGGTTTACTGATGTTTCGCATGCTTGCTTGTACATGAAGCACGCAATCAATCTTCATCCAATGAAATGAGTTGATGAGCTACTCCCTACACAATTAAAGCAACTGCCTGTGTCACATTTGGACACAGACTGGGGGATGCTGCCTCCTTTAGGCTCAAATGTACTCCAAGGTGGAGTGGGTTTAGGTGAGGTGTTTTCACTGCAGTGCAGTTTTTTTGTTGTTTTCACCGTGGAGTATACAAACTACAGGGTGAAGCATTAAAAAACTACACGTTGAAAACCCTTCAAACCCACTTCACCCTGGAGTATGTTTAAGCCTTTACTCTTCCACACGTTCATAACCTGGCAGAACTACTGACTTCTTTCCTCATTGCCCAGAAATAACTTGGAGGTTTGGGGTTTTCTTGTGGCTGCACCTTTCAACTTCCACTCAAAAAGCTCCATAAGAAAATAATTTCAAAAGGCTTTCAGGTTGGTGTATTATACAGTATATAAATGTGTGTGTGTGCATAGGTTTGTTATGTATTAGAAATCCCAAACGTATCTTTCATCTGCTGTTTCTACAGTCAGCTGGGTGAGTGGTTGTTGAAGCCAGAGGTGGACAAACAGCAGCTGGAAGCCTTCACATACATCTCTATCTTATGGTTTGTGTTGGGGCACTTGTAAGAAAGGTCTCAAATTAACCCCTGTGAAATTATTTGACCTGGGAAACGAGGATACATCTTAGACACCACGAGAGTCCTAGAGTAGAAAAGGACAGATCTAACCCATTTTGTACAAAGAAAGTACAGATTTGATTATTCTAGTAGTTTTTGTGCTGTTTTTGTCCTGAAATAGGGTCAGAATGTGTTTGAATCATAATAACCACTTGGGTCCAAATTATATAGAAAACTGTTGACTGTTAATGCTGAAACAGTATCCTTAAAATACTTAAAATGAACTAAAAACAAATCTCCCTCAACTGTCAACCTTAAATGTAAAGTATCGTCTTTTTCCTGGTATGTAAAGTAACATCTAGGGATGTACTTTAATGGAACATCTTGTCCAAAATCAAATATAGTAAAACAGTTGGCCAAAAAACAATATCTAAATCTTCCTACCAGTGATGTCATGGCAAGACATTATAGCAAAAATAAACTTAAATAATCACTTAAGGATCCATACAATATGTATTCAGCACAAGTAAAAAGGCGATCTGAGCACTCAAAAGGTTAAGACTTTAAAAACTTAAAAAATATATATATATATATGTGGAGAGCGTGAATAGTCTCATAATTTATTGAATAAAGCAGCCTACATGTTTTGACTCAAGATGAGCCTTCTTCAGGGCTAGTATACATGCACACAAACCAACATGGTACATAAATAGAGAAACAGAACAAAGCGACCATCTATTCACTCCATTTATGTACCATGTTGGTTTGTGTGATGTATACTAGTCCTGAAGAAGTCTCATCTTGAGTCAAAACATGTAGGCTGCTTTATTCAATAAATTGAGACTTTATTCACACTCTCAAGTTTTTACTTTGAGTGCTCAGATCACCCATTTACTTTCGCATTTTAGTCCCCGTTGATCTTAGTAGCACCTTATCCAACCTTTTTAACCCACATCTACGTCGAGCACCTGGTTGTCCTTCTCTTTTGTGACCATGTATTCAGCACTTTTGAATATATTAATTGCATTCACTTAAAGGCCACTTCATCATAGCTGAGGGCCACAGAGCAGAAAAAATAGTTGTATTATCATGAACATTAGGTGTGGACCAATTCTTTGAAGGCAGGTTGAAAAGCGATGAAGTGGTCCTTTAAGGCAGGGGTTTTCAACCTTTTTGATACCAGGGCCCACTATTTATTCAGAATTTGAGCCACAGACCACCATTTGAGGGCATTTTAGCCCCACAGACCCCAAGACTAAAGATTTTTTGCAAACATACAGTACAAAATGACCATTAATCTTCTAGTAGTGTAGACCTGGGCTTCAGATGATGATTTTAACTCTAGAGCTCTCAAAGAGTTACATCTGGTTAACCAACGTTCCATCATTTAGCTGGGGACCACCTGGAACTCTCTCAAGGACCACCTGTTGAAAACCCCTGCTTAAGTGATATATTTAGGCCTATTCACGCCAAACCTGAAAATGCATATTCGGTGCATTACTAGTATCCTTCCAATGTTTGTCAACACACTGAAAAGCAGTAGTTAAGGCTTGTTCATTTTATTTAGTTGCGAACACTAGTCTCCCAGCAAACGTTCAACATACTGCACAGTACTCATGTATAGGTCAACACCATTGGATTCTGAAGGTGACAGAGGATCAACATGGTGCTGTAATACAGCTAGTTGCTCAGGTGTCAATTGGCTCTCCAGCTCAGGAACATCCACAGCAAAATGTGCTTCTGGGACCTCCCCACTTTCCTCCCAATCAATGTGAGGAACGTTAATGCCCTAAAGAGTTGGGAAAAACAAAACAAAACACACATGTAGAGAAACACAGAATCAAGTGTACCGGTATATAGAATAACGTTCATATTAAAAGGTATAGTAAGTGATTTGAGTTATTTGGAAAATCCTCCAGTCCCCCTCAGTAGCATGATCTGCACATGCACACGCTCTACAGTGAAGGTTAAGTAGTACAACATTCCAACAGTACATACAGCAAGGCCCACCTACAGTCAACTCTGACTGGACCTGACCTCTCATCTTGATTGGACGAAAGGCCTTTCTGCTGAAGCCTAAACTGAAACTAGGGTTTATTGACCACAGGGGCTCACTCTATAGTAGGGAGAATTAGCCACGTCAATCACATACTATAACTTTAAGAAAAAAAAGAGTATTGAAACAAAAAGAATACTTGACGATAATATACCTCTGGATCTGGAATGGGATGCTGCATCTGACCAATCTCCCACAACTGGTTTGGTGTGAGGTTGCGCTCCGTTCTCATGGGGTGATTATCCCAACCTTCTCTGAAAACATCTAGGCTGGCGTTGACACGTGGCAGAAAAACATAGTGAAGGCAGAAGAAATGCATGGCATTGCTCAGGTCGAGGAGGCCCTCTTCCTCCAGCTGGTGGAAAATGTGGTAGAACACATTGGTGACCCCAGACCAAACATCACGCCAAAGTCTCTCGATTCTGATGACAATAAAATGAAAAATATAAACAGACATGTAAGACAGGTTGATACATATTTGGACATGAAGACCATTTCAATATTTTTGGGCATCACAGTGGATTTGAAGTTTAGATAAGTGCATTACCTTAACACTACCTCACACGCACGCACACAACTAAAGAAGGACTTGTATTAATTTCAGTATGTACCGAAGTGCAGCTATATTCTGGCACTCTGCTCAGTACTGTTTAGTTTCTTCAGAATAAAATACCTTGGGTTCTCAGTCTATTAATACCTCACTTATACTAGGTTGTCACAGTCATAGTTGTCATAGTATAGTTAATATAATTGGCATAGTTTTAGTTGTTCTATGTTGTAGTATGTTAGTTATAGTTGTAGTGTGCATAGTCCTTTATGCCTTTTGTTCGATCTAGTTTTGCTGCTTACTTGTCACTTTACTTATTATAATGGATTGTCAGAGTTAGCTAGCACTTCATTTCCTCACTTGTTGCATTACTGTTACTTGCTGCTCTATTGTCTGTCCTATTGCCTTTGTTGTGGCAAACATTTTTTTCGTCCCGGTATGTGTCTCGACATACACTGGTGTGACAAATAAAAAAACCTTGAATCTACATCAAATTCAGATAAACTGGAATTACAACAATTTGTGCCAGTTGTCGTGGAAGGCCAGGAAAACAGATCTGTACTTTACTGCACATGATTTGAAAATAAGTATTAAAAATCATATAATTTATTAGCCTAATGTTACTTTATTCAATTAGGTTTTGTTCCTACAAAATTAACACCCCAATAGTTCATTTTCAAAGGGACCTGTGTTTTGTGCCCATGTAGGGTCTGCTTAGGGTCTGACCTAGACTCTGGTGAGATTTGTGTTTGTTAGCCTTGACACCCAGGCATTCAATTTCGTCTGTGTTGCACGAAAATAGAAAGCCGAGACTAAATGGTTAGACATGGTGGCCTAGAAGTCAAGGTGGCCTAGGAGTCAACCTTGCAGGTAAGACGTGGCCGGGGCCGGGGGCTGACGGCACGTTGGTGAGATTAAATCAGATCTAACAGATCTAGTGGCGTGGCTGTGCAGTCCCCGCCTCTCTAGGACAAAATCATTTCAGGTTAGGCCAAGCAATGTTTATGTAGACACTGAAGGGCACATTAGAATCTCTGATAATGCGTGCGTTTATCACTTCCCATCTGAAATGCCCTTAAGGCATTCATTTGAATTGCGTCTTTATATCTACATAGGGAACAATAAAACAGGCTCCATAAAGAATCACTGCTGGTCATGAAATTATTTGCTAAGGAATGTGATAAAAATATCCATGAATTAAAGTCTCCATAGGGTGAGAAATCAATAGAAAATGTCATGAAATATTCTTTAAAACACAACTTGATCATTTAATTATCTACCTTTGGTTATGAACTGACTTCCCAGCAATAAAGCTGCCACTGTTTGGTCCATGCACAGTCAACATCAAACGGGCAATACCAACATTCTCACCCCCTCTGTCTGCTCGAACTCTAATGGAAAGATGGATACAAAAAAAGAATGTTGGTGGGCCCTTTTTCCCTTCACATCAAAAGAGTATGAAGTAAAGTGACATCACATGACAGAGAACCTCATTTACCTGCGTGGATATCCAAATTCTGGAACAGCCTCCATGAAGAAGGCTAAGTTGGTGTCAGACCGGTTATTATCTGCAGCCCTCAGATACATTATCTGTGGGCATACACAATTATTATATTCAAGTAAATTAATTAATACATTCAAGAGTAGCAAATGCTTAGTTAATATGTTTAGCTCAGAGATTGTAAACCTTTTTCATTTCCAGCAGCTCCACAAATTGCTATGAAAACTGTTAATTTAACCGGAGCACAAATAGAACCAGGTTCAGGTAGATAGATAGACACTTGGTGGTCATGACTAATGGTGGGGAACGAATGGTGTCTATAATACCCTACAAATATTTAGTATCCTACAGGTGAATAGAATATATTGTACAAGTAATATCTTAAATGCTGTAACACCCATTATGCCCAATATCTGATAAACTGTCAAAATGTCAGGGGAAGGGTACTTTTGTCTGAGATACAGCAGTGGGCAGTACTGTGTGTGTTGTAACCAAACTTCTCTTAATGTGAAAATAAAGACAACTCACCTTGCGTGAATATCCGTCAATGGCCCCAAAAATAACCATGTTGTACCTGATGGGAAAGTGAAAAGAAAAACAATTTACAAAAAGGTAACTACATCTCAGTTGAACTTAGAAGTGATTACTATAGACCTGCGTAGTGACGTCACCAGCCCTGTTCCACTAGTGGCTTCCTCATTCATTTTCCTCATTCGAAAATGGTTAAAAAAAACGATTACGCCGCGGCCAAAGCCAACTCGGGTCGTGACAAATCATAACAAACATAACATCATCATATAATATATAATTAGGAAGAAGTAGAAAACGGCATGACACAAGACTTTTTGTTTCGTTTTTCATCTTAGAAATTATTTTATTGTCCCAAAAGTTTGTGTGTGTCATCATGATTCGTCACGACTCGAGTTGGCTTTGTCCGCGGTGTAGGCCTAATCGTCTTGATATAAATCATGGTTGGTATCATATCAGTATTATGTAAGTACATGGAAACAAATATTTGGCAAACATGTGTAAAACAGTAGAAGTACCTGATGAGTTTGTGATTTGTGTCTATATGCACAAGGTACTTGGGGCATGGCACAGAGTACGTTCGCCTGACAACACATCCCATCCGTGTCATCCGTGAAAGAATCCCCAGGCTGTCCACGCGATGCATGGATGCCTTCACACGGATCCACTGGACTCTATGTCCTTGTGCCCTCAGCGCACCCTTCATCATTTTGTACCCTGCATGTGGCATTGTTTCTTTTAGATTAGAGACAAGACTATCTAGCTCTGAATCAGTACAGGTACTGTACATTCCCCTCACAGACAGGCTGTTGTCAGCCATGCGTCTGTACAGTGTTTTACGAGAAATCCCCAATAAACTGGCAATTGTGACTGCTGGCAGTCCAACTTCCAGTAGATAAGCCAGATGGTCAGTCGGTATTGAAATCCTTGGTCTTCCTCTTCCCATCTGTATTTCAAAAGTGACTGGTGTTGGAGGATGTTCTTGATGCTCTCTCATTGTCTGAATTGCTGTACACAATTGTGTTAATGTGTCAATGACCTCCTGGGATACTGGAATATGCTGGGACACAATGTCAATAAGAACTATTTCCTGTGCACATGCAAATTCCAGGTAGTCCACATCTAGAGGTGCTTGCTGGACAGAATGTAACACCCTGTCATACAGTCGTTCCAAGACCTGATCTCGAAGCAATTCCTACAATTCAAAAACAATAGGACAAATTTGTGGAGGATCAGGCTTCTAGAATAATTTCACAGCAATAGTTTATTTAGCGGGGCTAAGTAAGGTAAAGCTAAGTACAGTATAGCCCCGTACGGTACTCTCTCATCTCGCTGGCGATGCTGGATACAGCTAGGAGGAGAGTCCCGCGCAGCTCGGTTGCTGCTGTGGATGACCGGGGGCTAATTGCTAGCGCTAGCCATTAGCTACATGCTAGCGCTTCCAAAACATAGTACCGCCGTCTTCTAAAATTAAATACGCGTTTTCTGTGTGATCGGGTTTAAATGTTAAGGTCCCAGGTTGAGTTTTTTGTTGTTGTGACTCTATCGATACCATTCCCGTTTGCATTGCTTACTGCTAAAGGGGTTTAATCCAGTGCTTTTGGACGGCTACACCCAGACGGAGCCCCCGGTCAACCACAGCAGCAACAGAGATGCGCGGGACTCTCTCCTCGTAGTTGCATCCAGGAGAGAGTCCCGTACGGGGCTAAGTAAAGTAAAGCCAAACTTAAAAATCGCTAATAATCACGATAATATATACATACCCATCCAGCTTGCTGACTTGTCTCCGTTTCCATATTATGTAGAAAGTAACAATAATGACGAGTCAGAACATACAAACAGCTTGTGTTTCACAGATTCACGTTCGGTCAATAAACCATGTGGAGCCGGAAGCGGAAACGAGGGAGAGACGGTGCCAGAGCAGCCAGACTTGCGACATTGCGGGGGGCAAGAAACTGAGCGCTCGAGCCGCCGCTAATGCAGCCCAAATAAGGACAAACTAGAGTTGGAAAAACATTGATTTCAACGAGGGAGGGCGGCGCAAATAAGCGCTATTTTCGCTTCTAAAGTATTGTGCTTATGCTGTTTAATGTAAAACTATCTCTAATAAACTTGGGCTGTTGCCTGACTCACTCGTCCCTGTTTGTTGTCCCCATGTACAGAGCCATCTATACAGCCATCTGTACAGAGTACAGAGCCATCTAGTAGAAGAGTTGCGACATTGAGGGGTCAGAAAGCAGCCTGGTCACGTGGCTCACGTACTCGCGCGAGCCCATAGGCTTCAATGCATTCAGCAACTTCCGGCTGTCACTATTAATGTCACTATCCAACAGAAGTCTATGTAGATGTACTGGCCCCATGAAGTGAACGGAGTTGGCGTAACTCTGTCTATTTCCAAGGCGCCGCCATTATGACTTTCAGACGATGGGTGTTATGGCAAGTCTCCCATTGGCCTAGAGGTAGCCTAGAAACGAGGCAGCCAATCAATCTTTTTGACACAAAATTCACAGCGCGCTTGGCGTGTTTGTGTCTTAATGGGGTTCACAAAAGAATAGGATTTGCTCACAAATGCATGGTTGCCACCTGGTGGCAACACACAGAGTTGAAGCTTTACACATATTTGATGATGAAAGTGCCTGTAATTATACTTTTTTTTAGCAAGATTTCTTTTGTGGATACAACATTACATTTGTGAAAATCACGATGAAAAAGCATGACATCTGTGTCAAAATTATTCAACAAGAAAAGAGAATGACAAATACTTTATTAAAATTCACAAGCAGAATTGAGGAATTACAAATGTTTTTCAAGATTTAACACACACACAAATCTTATATTTTTTTGTAAATATACAAAACACATTTGTGAAACGCAAAGAGATACTTGTCAAACATGGAATTTAGTTTGTGAATCAGCGAGAAACATTTGAAGATCTGGAAGACACTTTTGTAAATCTTGGATACAAACTAGTAAATCGCAGAACAATTACAATTCATTTGTGAAAATTATCATAAACGAGCATGATGTTTGGGTCAAAATTATTCAAAAAGAAAAGGGAATCACACGTGTTTTTTTAGAATTCACAAGCAGAATTGAGGGTTTACAAATGTTTTTCAAGGATTAACACACACACAAATCTAATATTTTTTTGTAAAAATACAAAAATCTTTTGCAAATCGTGAAAAGACTATTGCAAATCGTGAAAAGACTTTTGTCAAATATCGTAAAGGATTTGTACAACTTCAAAACGCGTTCGTATGAACGCATTTCTGTGAAGATAATATTGACACATTTCTCTCCCCATATGAACGGGATTAATAGATCTGACCCACATTCAGACTGGCATGATTGACTGTAATTACTTAATTGGTTGCACAGCTGTGTAACATTCGATATTTTAACATTTTAAAATATTGTAATATAGCCTCAAACATGTAGCCTACAGTATATTCGTTCAATGAGGTTTTGCCTTATAGAATAGGCCTACATGGTTCTCAGTATCACTAGAATCGCTTCCAAGATCATCGGACTCCCCACTCCTTCACTTTCTGATATGAACAATAATGCTATCACACGGCTAGGTCTTTCAATATCAAATGACACTGATCATCCTCTGTATCGCTTTTTTAACCTCATGCCATCTGGTCAAAGATACAGAACCTTGCCCTGGAAAAAGGTTCGTTTTAGCAGGAGTTTTGTTCCCTCAGCTATTGCAGCTTTAAACAAACTGCCCCGCCGATAGGGTGATCTGTAGTGTTCATGTATGATGGGATGGTACCGTCTACGGTGGGGACCTCATGTTTGTCTGTATTGTTTTGATGTACTGTGCTTGTGTTGTTCAATGTTGGTGTTTGAACAGACTGTGAAGACAAATATCCTTCGGGACAATAAAGATTATTATTATTATTAAGTTCTTAGTTTTTCAAATCAAGCCCTTGATAATTAATTGGCACGCACATGTGGTCTAAGCTGTCTAAGCTCTATAAGCTGCGCAGATAAAAAAGGACGACGCATTAGGCCTATCTCTTTTCATATAGTTTGAAGTCATATAAAACCTATACCTATACCTATACCCAATGAAATATAAAATATATAAAATATACACTGTATTGACACATTGGAATTAAAACAATCGCTTGCAAACTGAGTGAGTAAGGGACAATTGAAATCTCAAGTTTTGACGAGTCCATGCGGAGTTGATGCCTGTTGACAGATGCTTGGATTCATATATGGTAAGTGCCTGCTTACAACGCACACGCACACTTTGACAAAATATGCAGTCTGAACAATATTGTTGTACATAAGCGGTGTGTGGCAGAATTAAACATTATATTTTGAGGTGGAGGACTGCTGTCGCATTGGGACATGCGAGATGCTGAGGGCATGTGCGTCAGGCAGAAATGAGGAGATCTGCAAAGTAACGCCATAAGCTATAATAATAATAATAATAATAATAGTATTAATATGTTTGCAAATAACAGCTCATGGGCGCTTATTTGTACGTGGGCGATTATTTTGACAAGGCGTTATTAAGCAAAATGATGTGGGAACATGGGCCTTATTTAGTAGGCGGTTGTTTAAGTAAGGGCTGTTATTTGGTATTTTATGGTAGGCCTATGATCGTGCTTATATCTTTTTATTAGGCCTATATTATTGTTTACCTTTGCAAAGGTGAGAGTGAGCAATTGTTCAATAGAAAGGGCTTTTATATTTTAATTACCAAATAGCTGAGGTTGAACTAAATACTAAATAAATGCATTTGCATTATATAAGGGGCGGCTTATATTTTTTAGTGCTTGCATTCAATCAGTTGACATTGCAAGTGACTCTTCTGTCAAAATCAGCTGATCAACAAGTCCATGCGACATGGGGGACCACAGAGAGACCACAATGTTCAGTTGTAAAATTTCAGAACTCTGGGCTGCAGCTAGAGTTCAGACAAACTGCTGACTCACGTTTGTTGCCTTTTATGGTAAGAAATGGGGCGTGGAAGAATGAAAATGGGATGGTCCTGTCATTTGCGATCATTCTCACACGCTGGGAATGCTCGTGCACGGGCACCTGATGTACGCTACCTCCAGAGGATTACGCTCAGCGTACTCAGGGTTCTCTGTATTATACCGTTGGTTCGAGTGTAGCGTGTTTACGGGCACTTGGCACCCCCTATCGTTGAATTTGCGTATATTTTCTTTCCTGAATTAGGTCCAATATCTTTAGATTCTTTCACCCTATTTCACCTGAGAAAACAGCCTGAGAAAACACATATTATGTTCTCAGGCTAGGGTGAAAGATTGGGACAGAATCTGCACTTCTGACTGCAATGGGAAGTTCTTTCCATAGTATTGGAGTCAGAAGGGAGAACAGTTTGGGGTTCATGGAGTGCAGGGAGAAACCTAGCATATTATTTATAAGCACACACACCACATTGTGATGCTGTATAAGTGCAAGAGGTTAAATTTACATGCCACAGTAGTAACAATTTTATATAAACGTATTATACTAATTATACCATGAAACTCACACCGCTACTTGAATCCAATGAAACTGATATGATCTCACTGTTGACTGAGTCACTGATCTAATCCTAGAAGGAATTATTGGTATCAGTTGTTGTCATAATAATGCTATCCTGTTGTCAGTTAATTAAAATTAAAAGTAAAGAACATGCCCACCAGTTATCATTTTCATAACTCCAGTGGAATGCCATCGTTGCCATGGTTTCTGAAGTCACTGTGACAAGACCCCACACTTCAATGGACCACAGCCGCCCTTGTTGGGGGGAAGGGAAGGGGGTACACAAAGAGAGAGACAGAGACAAACAGGTTATCCGGATGAAAATCAAACACTTTAGAATGAGACTGAGGTTAAGACTTTCTCCTGTCCTCTCTTTAAAAATGCATGGCACCGAAGAGAGATCCAGTTATATTCTGAACCCGTGACTTTAACCCATTACATACCAAACCCACTCTAGGCCTCTGTCTACTTCGTAAACCACCCAGGATTCACCCAGGGCTTTATATTTGGCCCGCTCCTCTTTTCCCCTTGCCAATATACAAGCTTATAACAAAAGAAAAGATACAATGACATGTCTGGGACACCAGTCGTGAGGTTACGAATATGATTTTCTTCTTTTTTTTATATTCTTTGAAGCTTCCTTCAAATAAGACTAAGTGCCACTAAATGATCCAAACGTAAACATAGCCTCACCAGAAGTGGTCCTTCTATTCCATCCGACATTGGGGACTTTAAAAGTGCTGATGAAAGTCAGGCTCACGTTTAAACGTCTTCATTGTCTAGCCATTTGAAATGTGTTGTTAATTCTGTCTGCCTGACAGTAGAGCATCGCAGGCCAACCGGTCACAGACTAAGAGCCACGTTTTTCACTGTGTTACTGCAAAGAGCCACATCAAACGGTCACAACGGCCGCGACGGCCGTCACGGTCGCAAATAGATTTCCCCTCTCCTGCCATAAGACATGTGCGTTTGTGTGCAGGTGCGCAATGCAAAGACACACTATTAAAACATATAGACATATATTTAGAAACAGGGTTTACAATCCAAAAAACATACACCTACACCTCCACGGTGGACTAGGAATCAGTCCTTGGTCGAGTGGTTGGGCACCACTGTATAGGGCAGGGGTTTTCAACAGGTGGTCCGGGGACCACCAGTGGTCCCTGAGAGGATTCCAGGTGGTCCCCAGGCTAAATGATGGAAAGTTGGTTAGACAGAAGTCTACACAACTAGAGAATGTAGAAGATTAATGGTAATTTTGATCTGTATGTTTGACTGTTTTGTTTTCTCTGAAATCCAGCCTGGAATTGTTGACAAAAGTAAACAAAATCTTTAGCTTTGGGGTCTGTGGAGCTAAAATGTCATCAAATGGTGGTCCTCCGTGGCTCAAATTCTGAATAAATGGTGGGCCCTGGTATAAAAAAGGTTTAAAACCACTGGTATAGGGAATGCATGACTGTGCCAGGCCGAGCGTTTTTGACGGTTCCATGTGGAAGCCCCTTAAGAGCCGCATGTAACCAGCTGAAGAGCCGCATGTGGCTCGCGAGCCACAGGTTGGCCACCCTGTCTGACAGTAGAGCATCACAGTCCCGCCTGGCCAGACGAGTGGCTCAGAAGAGAATTTTAATTCATTTTTCCCCATAGACGTTTCAGAAAGTAATTTATGACAATGAACACACTACACTGCTTTGGTCCGAACAAAGAATTAGGCTACAAGGTTGTTGTTTTCCTTCTAATTGTTTGTTCGGCCCAAAACAAATAGGTTTATTTGTCAGTATCCAAGTTGTCTTTGTCTGAGGCATAAAGGTCTTTAAATAAATACTTTTTGAAACGTCTATGGGAAAAGAACAGGAACGTCTGTGACACTATTATAATCATATATATTATAATCATATAATAGCTACAACAAAACCACAATCACCAAAGGTTAAAAACTTCAAAATATTAAAAATGTTTTAGCAGCAGTACGTTATCAGCTTGTAGATAGACTATTCAATGTACAACAAAGTACACTATGCTGTATATTGTAGTACACTATAGCACTGGATATCTTTGTGTCTTGATGAATTAAATACACAGGACTACCAATAAGTCCTCAGGGATTTTTGTGTTAACTTACATCTTAGTGTGATTGAGCTGGATGAAGTCCTCCTGGATGCTGCTGTTGTGGTTAGGTCACAACAAAGGTGCTGGAACTGGAAGCATTCAAAGTGGGTATCCCGGCAGCGGGTCCTTTGTTATTGTGCTGATCGATAAAACTGAAACTGGATGAGGTGTATGGAGGTTTTGTTGTATTCTGTTCAGTGTTGGGAGTTCAGTTGTAACGCTGTTGGATTCTGTTCCAGTCTAAGCCTCGATGCTGCACGTCTGAAAGCGGACACCCTGCTGCTCTCACGTTCCCTGTAGCTGCAGGACCGACAGATCGGCTTACACAGGACGCTTCCTAGGCCTTTGGTTCCAGAAGTCTGCTCTCAGTGGGCCTTCGAGAGTTGCCCAGGGCCAGGGGGTACCCAGCAAAAGTAGTATTAATTCTTATATTCTCTTTTGTAAAATTTGTAACATTCACACTACAGTGTTGACAAGCAAACAGTAACACGGCCCAAGACTGGCTCAAAAATGAAAAAAACAAAACTTTATTATTAATTAATTAATGGCCCATTCGCAGACATTCAAACTTGACAGGTAGATTTGATGTCAAACATACATCGCAACAGCTCCAATTACAAAACAGATTTAAAATATCTATATAATTTTCAACAATTTGATACAGTGTGGACTCATGTACAATTAAACTGACGTGTGTGTGTTTGTGTGTGAGACAGAGAGTCTGTTCATTTATAAATAAAAAGCGACAAGGCTAGTTGCAAGGGACGGCTAGCTTTGCGACAACTAGCAGCCACAACGACTTCTTGCTCAATGGCACTATGGACGGTACACATCATCAAGCCACAACCCACCTCTCTCTCTCTCTCTCTATCATCATAGGTGAAGGCATCAGGTCCAAGGCTATTATATTCTACAGAGACATGGCTACTAGTTTCTGGCCATGATGAGTTCCCACGAAGGTAACTTGCAGTCCAGCATAGCCCACGGCATGGCATGCCACGTACCGTCTAATCGCACATCAACTGGATTCACTGGATTCAAGGAAGATAATTTGTAGTGAACCGATGTGGCGAAAAAGAATGATTGTCCAGGGGTGTGTGGACAAGTGGAAGGGTTGTGGCATGCCAGGGGGGGTGGGGTAAAAGTTTTTCCCCCTTCAAACGGAATGATAGCCCAACACCACCAAACACACCGAGGTTTAAAAAAAAAAAAAAAAAAAAAAAAAAAGTGTCTGTCTGAGCACGAGTCTGCATTCGCACTCTCCCTTTCTCTCTCACTCACTAGTTGTGAGCACAATTGGGACTTCCAGGCACGTTTTTTTTTTTTTTAGACAGCCGGTGGATTTCTGCCGCGTGGGCGGAGCTTCATTTCCATCCACCAGCCGTCTAAAAACCAGGAAGAGACGACTGCAGCGAGCAGCTTTTGGCATCTCGGTGATGCTAAAGCGTGCCTGTGCCGTGTGTGTGTCTCTCTCTCTCTCTCCTTTGTAAGTCTCTCTCAATCTTCCGTGTCCGTTTCAGATCACAGCGTTCCCATGGGCTCTCCGAAGCGGATCCTCTGTCCAGCCTCCAGGTTGAACTTGAAGCCCTGCGGAGCCTCAAACAGCAGCACGATGGTGGAGCCCAGGTTGAACTCGCCCAGCTCCGCCCCCTTGGACAAGGCCACGCCCTCCCTGTCGCCGGCCACGTAGCTGAGGTCGTTGTAGGAGCCCTTGTGGTAGCGAGCCACGTTGGTCCTCAGGTCCTGGTTGGGGGAAAGAGAAGGTTTTACAGTTTAGACATAGACATACAGACATTTCTGCCTGGCTTACAGTACATAGTAATCTCGCTCACTACTACTTTTGCAAAACAAAAGATAAAAAAAAACATGATTCTGCGAGTGCTATGGGCTAAGATGGAGTCTGAAGAGTTTTGTGACGGAAGATTTATGGAAATGATCAATGAATAAAGTCAAACTGCAAAAGGAAACATCTAAATCAATCAAAACCCTTTTCATATCAAGCAAGGCTCATTATTTATTTGGCATTCGACCCATGGACCATCATTTGATGAGATATACGTATAGCGTGATCAATAAGGAGCTCGCTATCACTGATTCCCAATAGGAGTCACATTTAATCAGACATTTTGTGTTGGATTGGCTGCTGATTTTTGCTGGTGGCGTTCTGCCCCCCCAAACAAACAAACCTGTCTGATTAAACCATGTGACTCCCACTGAACATAAATTGAAGCAGCGGCAATCAAACATTGTGGTGTTTGATACACGTGAATGAGGCCATACAAAACAGAGAGATCCGACTACTTGGTCACTGTGACCAATGCAAAACTCGCACCACTGTCTGCAAACAATAAATTATGCAATCATGTGTGAACTGTGTGAGTTGTGCATACTTGAGCAGCGCAGGGTTAGGTCTACCACTACTTCATCTGTCATAGATAATTGTGATGGTACTTTGGAGAGGCAAATGTTATCTGAGGTGGCACTACGCTCCTAAATGACACGCAATTCACAAAAGAGTCAGCAGAGGGCAGTGTGGTGCCGCTGAATGCAGTTTTCAAATCAGAGGTTAAATGAAGTAAAATTAAACCAAATGGAACCATACATTTACACCCTCCTAAGCTAAATTATCCTTACATATCTCCGTTACTTATTTTAAAAGAAGTCCACACAATTATAGAATGTAGAATACTTATTTTTGATTAATGCCTGTTCATAAATAAGACAGTGTGACATCACTGCCCAGCACTCTCAACAAACCTATCACATTCCCAGAGCACATTTCTGAACACGTCCTATATGTTATCAAATAGTGGCAGATGGATGTATAAATATTTGATATGAAAAGGATGGAAAACTAGCGTCCTCTTTGCATGCCCTTTTTTCAATGTCAATAGTAATCTTTAAGACGTTTGAATCATTATATCGTTTGGAGAGTCCTGCAGACAAACACACACAGGCATGTCCAAGGAAGAAAAAGTATGAAGAAAGTGACCCTAGCCAATGCAATATAAAGACCAAGAGTGCCTGAAGTGTAGCCTCAGAAACCAGATGTTTTTATTAAGCGGATAGCATGACATTAATGACTTAAAACTGCGCTGTGTGATTTGAGACACTACCTATGTAAATTACACAGCCTTTTAGGGCAATAACTTTCCCAATACAGATAATTCTAGATAGTGGTAGGTATTATGGGATGTATTGGGGCAAGTCATCCAAGCATGGACAAATAGAGTTAAAAATGTAATCAAATTCATTTCACAATTGAATTAACTCAGTTAATCAATTATTTTGGCAGGCCCAATAAAAAACAACTAGGCAACAACATGGGGGCTGGAATGAAACGGGCTGAAGAGCAAACTCAATAGTTTATTAAAAAGGAAAGTACTTAGTCCTCTCATAAAAGCAGTGTTTGGAGTACTTGTGAGTTCCGTTTGTGGCTTGACCACTTCCTTGTTTGTTTGTAGGCAGTTTGCAGTTAACCCACAGCCAACTATAGTTCCATGCCACGAGTTTCCCCGTTGAAACCCCCTTTGTAATCCCCTTAACCAGCGTGCTCGTGCTGCGAGTTACTGTGTGTAGCATTTCACCTAGGGGTGTAACAATATACTAACTGCATTGAAATATCGTTTTTAAAAAAAAATCAAAGTATATATGTAAACATAAAAAATATTGTTTAACTTTGTGTTATATTGATTTGCAATGGAAAGAATCCATATCAAATCGATATAGAATCACTACCAATACTAACTACTTATTGTGTTGTATTTAACAATTTTAAGAAGAAAAACACAACCTTGTGTTCAAATACAATGTCCATTTATATGCCAGATGACAGTTTTTAACTTATTTATATTAATTAATACTAATACATTTTCCATCAAAAACCTGTAGTATCCACATGTTTCACACATATTTAATTGCTAAATAGTTACTGTATCGATTTTAGATCAAGAAGCAAATCATATCGTATCGCCAATACGAACAAATATCGAACAAATATTATAAACAATGTGTTGTGATACTAATCAAATCGCTGTTAAAATGTATTGTATACACCCCTAGTTGCACCTCATTCTTCCCCCCAGCAAGAGCACTTTGCATACAAACAGTCGACACACTGAACCTTCCTTTCTTTCTGTTATCCGTCTTTGCTAGGTGTTTTTTTTTTCAAGCAGTTGTCCTTTAGGGGGTCCCAGGTGGTCCCCAGCTGAATGGTGACATAGTTGGTAACCAAATGGACCCTAAAAGATCTTTAACTTTTGCAAGCAAAAAAATGGAACCTGTATGGGTCCATTTTGGTATCATTACAGACTGTGGTCGTGCTAAAGAAAGATTAAGGACAACTTGATTTACCCATTTCAAATATTCAGAGAAAACATTGTGCAAATCATCTGGATTAAGGTTCTGACGTAACTACAAAACAACCAAGATAGCGTGCGTGTGTTACATATACAGTAAGTGGAACCCTGGCTTAGAGACTAAAATGGATTTCAGATAAATGGAACTAGGTCAATGAACAACAGAGATCAACATCACCTTACAGTAGGAAATCTTAAGCCCTGACCAGTGACCACACAAGAGGGTCACCTTGCAAAAATAGCAGTTGAAAGGAGTTGCATTGGTGTGGTTTGTTTTGTTGAAAGGAGTTGTATTGGTTAGAATGGCATATTTGCAAATACTAATACGACTTAATAATGACAAAATAAGGGCCAATACTGAGACTTTTCCGATACCGTATTTGCCGATACAGCAATGAACCGTTATGACAAATAAGGGCCAATGGTGGTACTTTTTTCAATACCGGTACAGTATCGGGAGGTCAAAATATTAACCTGTGGGGCTGCATTAAGTGAAGGTGGGGACCACAAGTGGTCCAGTTGCCCATGCATGGTGTTACCTCATCAAAGTAAACCCGTATGGATCCCACATTGGTCGCCCCGACAGCGGTGAGCGAGAAGAAGCCGTGTCGCCAGGCGCCGCTCAGGACCACCCGCTCATTGTGACAAAACAATGACTTGATCCACCGAGCGATTCCTGGGTTGACCGACATCAGAGAACCTAGAGGAGAGAGAGAGGAAATAAAGAGAGGAAGGGTGGAGAGGAGCAAGGAACAAAAAGATTCGGTAGCTTAATTAGAATTGGCCATATCGGCGGAAAAAAAAGAGTCGGTATTGAAATCAGTCTCATAGGCCTGTGGTGTAGGAAAATGAACATTAAAAAAATGAAACATTTTTTTCATCTGAAAGAAGCATGCGACTTTATATTCAGTGGCAATTCACGCCAGACAGTCGAGAGAATGAACATAAACTTGCTAGTATTAATTAGAATGGAGTACTAATTGATCAGGAAGTATCCAGTATTAATTAGAATGGAGTACTAAATGACCAAGAAGTATCCAGTATTAATTAGAATGGAGTACTAAATGACCAAGAAGTATCCAGTATTAATTAGAATGGAGTACTAAATGACCAAGAAGTATCCAGTATTAATTAGAATGGAGTACTAAATGACCAAGAAGTATCCAGTATTAATTAGAATGGAGTACTAAATGACCAAGAAGTATCCAGTATTAATTAGAATGGAGTACTAACTGACCAGGAAGTATCCAGTATTAATTAGAATGGGATAGTAACTGACCAGGGAAGTGTCTACAGTGTGACAGGTTCCAGTATTAATAAATTAGAATAGGGTAGTAAGTGACCAGGGAGGTGTCCAATATTAATTAGAATGGGGTAGTAACTGACCAGGGAAGTGTCTGCAGTGCGACAGGTTCCAGTATTAAATAGAATGAGGTAGTAACTGACCAGGGAAGTGCCTGCGGTGGGACAGGTGTCCAATATTAATTAGAATGGGGTAGTAACTGACCAGGGAAGTGTCTGCAGTGTGACAGGTTCCAGTATTAAATAGAATGAGGTAGTAACTGACCAGGGAAGTGCCTGCGGTGGGACACGGTCCAGTCGGTAGGGGAGTGGAAGCAGTGGTAGTCTCCTGGGGCCAGGTACACCACACAGTGGTACAACTCGTTGCCTGGCTGAGTCACCAGCAGATCCTGGAAGGAACCCGCCTCGTCTGAGTGGAGAAACAATTCACTGATTAAAGCATAAATAAAATCTGAAAAACAACTGAAAATGCTTACGCGATATTACGTAATAGAGCGTGATTCACGGTGAGGAAAGGGACGCAGTTGAGTTCCACAAGCTTCACTGTGCCAAGAATCACGTTTAACCACACCCTCGAGTGTAGTAGTGCAATTATACAACAGTTTCCCTTAAAACTAACACAAATCGCTGAAAACCGTTTATTTTTTCAATGACAGATATAATCACTACAAACACAAATGTCCTAGCTAGCCTTGGTTTGATTATCCGGTGAAAGTGATGGTTTGAACAACTGCACGTTTCAACCAATCAGACGTGTTCATCAAAATGACCTGTGTAGTTAAACAATGTTCTGAAGTGCAATTTGTGAAACATTGCAAGAGAAGATGTTAATAGTATAGTAACATTATTCAGGATATTTTAGCTCATTAGCTTGTAGAATAATGTCCAGCATGCTTCCATATAGAAGACGCACTGGCTATATGAAAGCGAAATCAATGAGTGAAATCAGTCTTTGCAAACAAAACTAGGGAATTTGAGAAATTAAATGAATATCTGTTCTTGTGTTATTGGGGTTTAAATGTAGGAGTTTCAGGTCCTCACTCTTGTCCATGCCCAGCCCGTCTGCCCACGTCAACGGTCCAAGGAACGACTCCAGGCTGTAGGTGACACCTTTGACTTGTTCAACCTCACAGTTACGAACTCGCCCAAAATGAAGGATTTTACCATCTGCTGGACTGATCTGGATGACACAGAGGACAAAAGAGTATATGTGAAGAGTATAACATGATCAGAACAGATAGAATGTAATGACCACAGCATAATGTAAACAGAACAGTCTGGAGAAGGATAGAAGAAAAGCTAGTTGAATGTCACATAGATAGAACAAAAAGTAACAGAACTGAATATTGAAGACAATAACAGAAAATAGAATATGACGTTAGTGTATAGAGTAAAAAGTAGGACATAAGAGTATGAGAGAGAAATGAGTGTAGTCTGTCTGTCCGTATGTGTGTTTGTGTCCGTGTGTGTGTGCGTGTGCGCGTACCACGCAGCTGGAACCACAAACTGGTCTGACTTGAGGTTTCAATCTCCGTCTGAAGAATTCTCCCAGGTTCCTGTAGTGATGCAGGTCCTCTACTTCTGCCTCCTGTGAAAGGACAAGGAATTTTCACTATGTCACTTATGTTTTTTATATATTTACCTCAAAGGCATAATTTAATTTCACATGGTACTTAAAGAGTAGAAGAGGAAATACAGTTGGGGGAAAACACGTTTTTTCTAAGATAATGTTGTTGTTTTTTCAGGAAAGGGGGAAATGCATTGGTCACCTCGACCACCTCGCAACTACTTGCTTACTAGTGAGCTTACTAGTGACCAGGTCGCGACCACTTGCTTACTACTCATGACCAGGTCCTCCCCCAGACAACCAAGGCACGTGAAGGCAGGGAGGGGAGGGGGAAACTTTGCCATCCACCTCTTGCAGGGCAAAGTTACATAGGACAGCCAGGTTGGTGAGCATGCACTGCTCCGTGCTTGGGGTTATGTTTAGGACTTAGGGTCTCCGCCGAACCTATAAATTAGTCACCACAAGCACCTTACGACCAGTAAAGTAGTCGTGACGAGTAAGAAACTGGCTGCGAACACGTCGATGGTCACTGGTAGATTTCACTGTCACTTCTGGAAAATAATTTTGTTAAAAAAACATGGCCTAGCTAATATAATATGAATATTAAGTGGTAAATGGTGCATTTATATAGTGCCTTTATCCAAAGCTCTTTGCATAAATTGTGCAATACATTCACCCATTCATACACATTTTCGCACACAGAAGTTATGACAGAGGAAACCATGCAAGGCACCAACCAACACATCAGGAGCAATTAGGGGTTCACAGGGTTTTTTTCTCCTGGACACTTAGGCCCCGGCTACACGAGGAAAATATCCGTTCTTTTTCTCCTCCGTTGAAAAAAAAAATCCTGTCCACACCACAAAGATATCCGTGTCCACACATAAACCCAAAACGGACATTTGGGGCTCCAACACGTATGCCAAGCCAGTAGGTGGCGAAAAGAAATATTTGGCACAACACAGAAATGGCTGGTGTTAGCTGGTTTCCATGGTTACCCAAATACAAATTTCACGTAACCTGGTAGTAGTACTAGTAAGGGGACTTCGAGTTATTGAATTGAAGTGAATTGAATATTGGAGGTCTATGGAGGAAATGTGAACAGTATACAGTTCACACTAATTAATTCACAGGAAGGGTATAAGTTTGTACATATATTACAGAAATTATGGGCAGGTAAACTTCCATAGGTATACCCTTCCTGTGAATTAAAAAACAATAAAGGTCCGCTCCACAATTCCTACCACGATGCGATATGGGGAAAAAGTCTGGGATTCCGGGAGGTAGACTTCTTTAATGTAACATCCAGTAGAATAGTTACGACATTGGGGGTCGGAAACTGAGCGCTCGCGCTGTTCAATGCAGCCTGAATAGGGACACCTCGGAAGTTGTTTGGTCACGTCATGAGCTGATAAGTATGAGACGTCATCGTTTTCGTTTCACGTGTCTACACGGCTACGCTGCTCCGGATATTTTCGAATATCTTCACTTATTTATCCGTTTGCCCAAAACTCCGTTTGAGTGACGTAAAACGCCGTTTGCGTGTAGTAGAACGGCCCAAACGCAGGAATATTTCTGCGTTTGGCAAAAGATCCGGAGTCGTGTAGCCGGGGCCTTAGACACCAACTATTAGTACAGGAATTATATGGAATAGAAGGGGTCAACCTGGAACTAACTGCAAAAAAGCTAACTCAGCTGATTTTGTATCTCCAATATATCCTGAATAATAGATACAAAGTTGCCTGGAATTGTCTGAGGGGGAAGCTTTGAAAATGGCATTTACAGTATGTTGGAAACAGGCATAACTGTGTTGACAAATATGATAAGGTCAGCACATTTGGGCAAGTTGTTATGGCGATATTTCACCCAATGAGTGATTTTGTGCAAAACTAATGCTAAGAATGGATTCAGCACCATGAAAACTCTCTAGTTTGATATGTCACTTGCTACTTAAAGCATAATGAAATTTAGAAAATATTTGCCTTCAATACAATGTCAATGGTGGACATACTGTAAATGCCATTTTCAAAGCTTTCCCCTCAGACAATTCCAGGCAACTTTTTATCTGTTATTCCTGATATATTGAAGATACAAAATCAGCTGAGTTTGATTTTTTTGCAATTAGTTCTAGGTCAAATGACATTATTACTGGACTAGAGCCTGGCGTTTGAACTGGCAAAGTTGCAGTTCTTATGCGATCATTGCAACACTGCTTGGGCTAAAGAATGCCCGTCATGACATAAAAATCGTGAAAATGTGTTAGAAATCATGTAATATTTTGCTTCTTGGGACTACACATTTGCAGAAGGGGGTCGGCAGCCATATACAGATGAACAAAATAAGCCAGCTGGCTGTCAAACTATATGTTGAGTAGAGTGGAGCGTTGCTTGCTGCTCACACTCCGTCAGTGCTCTCTACCTGCATGTTGACGCCAAACGTCCAGATGTACAGGCTGTAGATGGGTTTCCTCATCCAGGTGGGAAGCTCCACGGCGTTCAGACGGCCCCATGTCCTCGACAACAACCTGGTAGGAATGGACTTGTACAGCGCCACCTGGGGAAGGAAGGGAGGACAGAGACGGAACATGGGAAACAAACAGGTGAGGCTCTGGTGAGGACCGCTGACAAAGCCTCACAATGCAAGGAGTTGTGAATCTTGTAGATCGGCCATCTTATTTTTTTGACGGCTTGTCCACTAGTTTTTACAGTAGTCTGTTGGAATATGTTTGATAGGGTAAGGATTTTGTCTTTTCTCTCTTTCTTTCTTTGAGCCATTGCTCTACGAGGAGTAAATGACTGAGCAAAGGAACGCAATGAGAGGGAAAAGACACTAGTCACGTGAGGTTTCATTGGACGGACGTAGGCGATGCGTCATGGCACTCACAGCTGTCAAACCTTGTACGCATCGGACATTTGAGGAAATACATAGTAGTGGACGGAACCGACTGGACCAGCTCTCCGATTTAAGATTATATCTTTGTTGAAATATAAATGAAAACAGCACCATGAAAGTAGCCATAATGCATGGTAGGGAAAATCATTCAGGCATAGTGTCCGCTCAGCTCCATTGACTCCAATGCATTCCGCCAGAGTTTCGGCAGTAGTTTGCCTTCTACTGTGACCAATCTGGCAGCAGGAATTTGCACGGCAGGGTAAAGGAAATGACCTTTCCTCGTACGCTCAGCCTCATTGATCTGAGCCCCATGCTGACTTCATCAAAAAGGTGCTAAGAAGTTCTTCACAGAAACGGATGTCCTCCTATAGCAACAGTCACGCCACTTACCCAGAAAATCAAAGAGGTGAAAATGAAAGAGTCTAATCCACCTGAACAGCAGTTCTTGTGATAAAAAAGTATAAAGTATTAGTGGACATTATTCTGTGGCCTGCTGACGGTGAGCTGAAGACACTTTGCGCTCAGTTCAGCGGTTTGTGAGATTATTTGAGACACAGACAGACACTTTTTTAGACAGTCTGCCTTTGAGGACCCACCACATACATTTATAAAACATGATGATTAATGATTAGTTTATACCAAAGTACCTCTGGATGCTCACTCAACAGACACACACGGACACACGCAAACACACACACACCTATGTTCATATTGTATTCTGCTATGACAGTGCTTACCCCTCAATGCACACATCTACGACAGTCGAGTACACAGTACACAACCTGGTGAATTCTACTACGATACAAGTACGTACCCTAGAGGGACGCAGCGTCACAGCTGACAGGAAGTAATACAGGAAGGAAAGGCGGCTGGATGTCCGCGAGACACAACTGATCTCACCCAGTCGCCTCCGCAGAGAAAACTGAGGTAACTGGAGCCTGAAATGGGATGGACCAGTGTTACACACACACACACGCACGCACATCACGCAAGCCACTACTATGATGCTGTTTGGTTTCATGGTGAACGTTTCATGAGATACATTTTCATTTATTTGTCTTTTCCTTGTGCTTTGTTGGCAGGAGATGGAGCGAGGAAAAAAAGCCATGCAAACATCTGAACTTTATCACTGACGTTTACAATGGCAAAAAAACTGTACCTTAAAGTCTAAACTTTAGGGGCTCTAAACTCTTATTTTAGCCCCTTTTTTCTCCCAGTGTAGTTGCGAAGCCAATTGATTCCTCCCCACACACGTCTGTGGTATCTCTGCGTTTTTTTGTTTTTTACCTCAATTAAATATCCCACAACGTAAAATTTGAACTCTCAAATCATGCCTCTCTCCTCTTAACATTGTGTCTCTCATTTCCTCTCTGTGCTCTTCAAGAAGACCTGGCCTGGCCTGAAGCAACAAGCACTCTCAGCTGACAAGAACAGCTGCCCAAAGGTAACAGACACGTTTTTTTTTTTACTTTTTACTTTTCACTTGTGCTACTGTGAGAGCACGCCACACAATTTGACCCTAAAGCCAGTAGACATGTAAAAAAAAATCGATTTTGAATCGATGTATCGATCCAACAGCCGACAATACGATGTATCGATACGTCCGCAAGAGTATCGATTCATGTTTAAAAATAAATGAATAAAAATATCTGGTCTATTTTATCCATTTGCTCCTGGACGTAATTCAGACTAGGCCTAGGTGAAGTACAACTTTGCTGTTTCTCAAATAAAATGTATAACGGTATTACAGCTTTCATTGATTTATTTCGAATTTGAAACATTGTCTAGTCTGTAAGGTAAAAAAAGGGTAAAAAAAATCGAAATCGAATCGAATCGTGGTGTATTCTTGAGTATCGGAAAAAAATCGAATCGTTGGGTCAGGAAATCGATACTGAATCGAATCGCCATGATGGGTGTGATTTACACCCCTAAAGCCAGCGAACTGGCCTCCGCCTGCAACACACTTTAGGAAAGCAAAGAAAGCAGCCTGGCAGGCGGTGGCATATTATCTCACCATCTCCCCGCTCTCGGCACACTTCGTGGTCTTGTGCACATGGCCGCAAAATCTTCTGCCTTGTTTAGCCACTCCTATCCTTCTTCTCTTCTCCTCTCTGTCTTCACCGAGTGATGGAGGAGAGAGCAAGATGTCCCACCCCCTCTCTACTGAAACCACAGCCACTTAAGACTCAGTTATCCTGCTTTGTCCCGTCTTCTCTCTTATGTTCTTCTTCCGGATGGAGGGATGGAGGGGAGAGAGAAAGCCTGGTTTAGCCAACACTGTAGTGACCGTTATGCTTTAACATAAAGGGCTTTCATTCAGCCAGTGGTCCGGGGACCACGGGTGGTCCCTGGAGGGGTTTTCAGGTGGTTCTCATGCAGATAAATGATGGAGAGTTGGTAGCCAAAAGGACCATAATATACATCTTTAACCCTTGAGAGCTTACACCCTTGAGAGTTAAATTATTATAAAACCTCTGCATACACTGAATTTACAAGACCTAATAGTACCAACATCAATACAGCATGTGGTTGTGGGCCAAATGCTATCCGAAGACAATATTTTATTTTACGTCTGAAAGGCCTACTGTCACCAAATGGTGTTCCATGGCTCAGAAGATGCCGATTACATAACTGGCCTTGAAATGAAAATGGTTGAAAACCACTGCTTTAATTCAAAAGGCTCTGAAAAATACTTTAACTAAAGCACAGAACAGATACTGCAGGATTGCCTGCAGTATCTGTCTGTATGAATCAATGTCAACTATCATACTATTACACAGGCTTAAACTGATTAGTGAAAATCCAAGAAAGATTTACAGAACAGACAGACCCCAGTGTCAGTGTCCGGTCTGGAGACGCCCCAGGGGTCCTTGAGGGGGTCCCCACCCAAGTGAAACAAGTGAAAAGGGCATCAGTACCCGTGAATAACCATGTTAATCCATATATACTGGTGTACATGGATTTTTGAAAATAGATGTATGTTTCACAGTCAAAAATATTACATATTGTAATATGTTTGCTAAGTTGTAATATGTTTAATAAGTTGATCCCAGCTGAAATCTTTTCAGGTGGGTACCTGCCAAACACATTCATTTGAGGGTCCTTGGCATTAAAATGAGAAACCGTGTGCTAGAGTTGCCCTTCTGTGTAGAACAGTATTTTCAACCATTTTTCTATCAAGGCCCTGTAGTTACTGGAAGTTCAGCACGATCCACCGGCTGATGAGATTTAGCCTCTCAGACCTTGAACTTTGAATATTTCGCTGGCAATTGAACAAAATAATTATTTTAGATGTGTAACAATACTGTAACACCAGAGAGCATTTAGTTAAGAACTCTCCATCATTTATCTGCGGACCACCTGGAGGAAGACTTGCCAGTCTCGCCAATCATCATTTTATTTCATTCACAGCCGTGATTACACGGTTTGGAGCACAGAAACATAAAAGTGTACAATGCAAAGTATACAGTTCAATATTACTATACATTACCTATAACCTACATATCAACTTTATCTACAGTGGTAGGACATTTTTCAGGAAGGGACCCAATTTGTAAATGTATTTTTGTTTTTCCAGATTGGGTGTTTGAGAGAGTAAGTTGGCAAATGCTTTATGCTCGTATCCTTGCATACCAGCAAGACATGATGCTCGTCTACAATTTTGGCTTTGTTACATAACACATAGGTTACAAATCCTCTGTCTTCTTTCCAGTCCTTTACATCTACCAATAACCTCCGGGGTTCTTTTGTTTCGGGATTCTTTCTATTGTTTTCACATAGAATGTATTTTTCCCCCACTCTTGTTTGTTTTCAACATCACATGATGGCTGTCTGGCTGTTAAGTTCACTTTGACAGTTTTGCATAAACTGGTCTTTCAGTCAATATCTTTACATTTATGGGCCAGCCAATGTAAGACAAACCACAGACGACCAATATTTTCTTAACGTGTGCAGAACATCTGTGTTGAACAGGTTAAAGCATACACCAGTCATACATTATTCGACTTCAATCCAACAGGCCCAGTAGGTATCCAATAATTCTCTTTTTAACAGCAATACAGATTGGGTACCTCCCCAGCTGCCTGCCAGTAACACACTCTTTCACCCACACACACTCACTCTGACACATCACTGACTTTCTTCCTGTGCATGACCTGACTCTCTTCCTCTATTTCTGAACTCAAAATGGTGAATTTCACCGAAAGCACATGCCTAAACACCCACATACAAATAATCAACACTCCAACTGCCTGTACAACAATATTCGAACAATGACAAGTACTAACTGAGAATTGTTACTACTGCCTGTGGCACAAGTGCTACAAAATAATTTCTATTACTGTCTATACTATAATACTATTCACACTAGTGCAGACTTAAGTAATGGTACACAACTATGGCCTAAACAGTAAAATACTGACATAATAAGTACTACTAAATAAGAATGAAAGTAAAAACACAACTTTACCTTTCCTTTTAGTTTTAATAATCCTTTAGACACACACACACAAAGCAAAGGCTCAAAGGCAGAGAGATGTTTCCCCTGGCTGAGCTGCTCACACAATGAAGTCTGCCAGAGCCAACCGCCTCCCCTTTAAGTCACTCACACAATGAAGCCTGTCACAGTGAGAGACCTCCCCTTTAAAGAGGCTTCCAGTCATTGGGAGGACAAATAATCAAAGATAAGAGGGAGGGAGCCGGCTGCTGTAAACGACAGCTGCTGGGAGAAGAAGTCCCTGATACCACCACTTTTTTAGATCCTTTTTTTGTTGTTTGTTTAATATGTTTTATACGTTTATATAATTTAAAACAAAATAATCACAACTTTTTAATTTTTATTATTAATATTATTTTATTATATTATTATTTTATTTTCCTAAAGTGCATAAGCAAAATCAAAAAATTTGGATAAATTAAATAAATAATAATTTAGTAGTAAGAAGTGATGCATTGTGGAGGGTCTCTCATCCTGTATAATTTCAAGGTTTCATAACAAATGCATTCACATTTTTCCCCAGTGGATAACAAAGCAGACAACACCCGCTGGACGGGTACTAGTGGGGTACAGTCCACCCATTACCAACAGCAAACGTCATCACTTGTACCGCAACAGGGTTTACAGCCACACACATACACCCTGACTGACCTGAACAGCTTATTCACTCCCTGCTGCGGTTGAGCTCTTTCAAACTGCTCTTCCCTGATGAGGTTTTCAACCACTAGTTTTGTTTTGAAAACCCAAAAAACAATTCGCCCCGGACTGGTGAACCGAACGTAGTTTTCGGTACCCTGACAGGGTGACTGTGTGTCCCAGGAGGTAGAGCAGATCGTTCCAATCCTTGGGCAAGACACTGAACCACAAATTGCTCCTGATCAGCCGGTTGTGCCTTACATGGTTTCCCCTGCAATCGCTGCATGAATGTGTGTGAAATGCATTGCACTAAGTAAAGTGCCTTGGATAAAGGCGCGATATAAATACACCATTTACCATTATCGGTAGCCTGGGAACAATTCCAACATTTGGAGTCACTGGCCATTACTTTCATCAGCAGCACTAACCACCCTGAGCCTGGCATCCATATTCTGGGAATGCATGTGACGACGTTGTGGTCATCATACCCGGAATTTATGCGGTAACGCCTTCCGAGTGGCAAAAAACACCTTCTTGGCCATGACAGCCCAATACATTAATGCAAACTCTCTAGTTCAGGGGTGCCCACACTTTTTTGACTTGAGACCTACTTTCAAAATGACCGGCTCAACAAGATCTACACATCCAAAAAAATAAAAAATAAATAAATAAAATCCATTTGACTTTGAAATAGTGGTGATGGTGTTACTTACTGTTACAGTGTTTAAGAATAATGCACTTATAATGAAAAATGGAGGGGGAGAATTGGAAGGTTTTCTTGTAAATGCTACTACTGACGTTTGAGAACAGCATCTGGGGTTTGAGTTGACAGTTCGTGATGTTGAATTTAGCCTCTTGCACCCAAAGCTAATAACCTTCACATTTTTTGTCTACAATTGGGAACGAGAACTGGCAAAACGTTGGTCAAAATAACAATTATTCTCCATTTTCTAATTGTGTGGACTCTAGAAATTACGTAATTCAGATGTTTAAATATAATTTAACTCTTGAGAGTGAAAAATGAAACCAAATGGACCCGTAAGGGTCCATTTGGTTTCATTTTAACGCTCTCAAGAGTTGCAGAACTATACATTTTAGGGGACTGTCATGTGATCTACCTGCATGGCCTGTGTGATCTACTGGTAGATCACAATCTACTTTTTGGGCACCCCTGCTCTAGTTGCATTAAATGAGCTGTTAGTCCTTCTGACCGAACCGCCTGCCAGTGAGGAGACCCAACCGGGAGGATATAGAGCCTTCATCCTACTCAGAGTCTTAGAGCATAGACAGAGTTCACGCTAACTCTGTTCACTTCATGGAGCCAGTAGCCAGTCCAACAGCGGCCACTAGTGCCCTTGGGGGAGCCAATTAGGGACAGTCATTGCCCCGAATTTGAAAATAAATACAATCAAGTGAGAGACCAGTGAACAAGGCATGGACACACATAATGATTATACAAATGTAAAAATGGATTAAGACAAATGAAAGATGTGTCACAGATCCTTTTCGGATACTATTGCGATAATTAAAGCTGTTAAGAGCTAAGCATCTCACGATAACAACCTAAATACTAGTCTATTTGGTTTCATTTTAAGCTATTTTAGGTTGTTAATAATATTACACAAACATTACAGAGACTAGTTGTTACTGTAAAATACTTTCATCAACAGCTGTCGTTTGCATACGTACGTAAAATTGCTCTTATTTGTGCCACTCTCTTTGAAAACAATGTATTTTCCAACTCCATTAGTAGTCCCTACTCAGGCTCTGCATGAACCAGATGACCGGGCTGTTCTCTGTCCCATCAATATTGTAACAGTATATACTCTAAGTAGGGATGTTAATGATTAATCAATTATCGATTGATTGTCTATTGTCTATCAGAAATATCTCTGTGTACGTATGGCTGAGGAGCGCACACACAACAATGCCATTGTCTGGCCCTGTAGCATCGAAGTGTAAATATGTATTTGCTTAAAGGAATATACGGTAATATGCCCTTTTAGTACAGGCAATCTAAGAAAAAAAGGGGGGTAACCTCAAACAAATTGCAACAGAAACTCTTCCACCTATTTTTGTTTCCTTAATATGTTAGGAATAACATATCAAAAGTCCTAAGAAATCCAAGTAGGGGAACATAGTGAAAAATGCTAAAATAGATGATGTCACAATTTCCGATTTTCGCTTATCTAAAAATTAGATTTATGTATGTTTTCTTAGCTTGTGTCTAAAGAAAATGTTCAATACTTTGCAGAATTACATAGAAACTATGTCTGATTCAGTGAAATGATTGTTTGAGTTTTTTTCATTTATTGCAAAAGGAAAATCTTAATATTAATGCATTTTGTGAGCTAATAAGGGACAAATTTCGTATAGATTATAAAATCAAAAAAATGGTTGCAATAGGGCAAAACAAGTTGCAACAGAAACCCTTTAACTTGTTTTTGTTTCCTTAATATGTTAGGAATAACATATCAAAAGTCCTAAGAAATCCAAGTAGGGAAACATAGTAAAAAATGCTGAAATAGATGATGTCACAATTTCCGATTTTTGCCCATGTTAAAACAGATTTATGGAGGTCTTCTTAGCTTGTGTCCAGTGAAAAGGTTTAATAATTTGCAGAATTACATAGAAACTTTGTCTGATGCAGTAAAATGATTGTCGAAGAGTTTATTTTTTATTATTTTTTATTTTGGCAAAAGGAAATTCTTAATATTAATGCATTTTGCGAGAGGAAAAAGGGGCAAATTTCACTGACAAGAAATATAGTCAGAAAATGTTGCAATAAAAGATAATACTATAAACATAAATTTAACATCACAAAACGTAAAAGTTACAAAAGCAATGCTGTCATAATATATAAATGATTCAACACCTTCATCATCGCGCCTAATGTATTACAGTTTTTAGTGTTTACATTGTATATTGTAAAATTATCATCATCACTTCCAGACTTGTGTGTGCGCACCCTGTGTCTTTGCAGTTTACACATGCAACAGAGCAGTCAATGCTTCTTGCAAGTGCACGTCAGGCTGCTGCAGTTGGTCTTGCAGGTGCATCTGAAGACCCATAGCAGTTCCTGAGCTGGAGGTATGTCTGTCTGGACAGGGATAAGAACCCCATCATTCTCTTCCCATCCCAGTTGTTGCAGCAAGAGCACTCATGCAGTTCCCTTCCACTGCTGTATTTGGTAGTAGACACAGAGACTGTGGTACTTTGCTGCTGTGGCTGAAGGTAGCAGACTCTCTGGCTCCACAAAAGATGCCACCTTCTTACAAAAATGCTTGTATCTTAATGCTTAATGAGTCAAGACCCTCCTCAGACTTCCCGCAAGAATGGGGATGGGAAGAGAGTGATGGGGTGCTTATGTAACGCCCGGGATTCGAACTCGGGTCTCCCGCCTGAAAGTCCAACACTTAACAGTGGTTAAGTGTTGGACTTTCACACCAAAGGGACCAAATTTCTTTATTCTGCTCCCAGACCAAAGGGACATCCATTGGTCCAGGGGCAGATACTAAACTTTAGAGGCCATCACGCCATCAGTGCAGCCGCCTGCTACACTTATCCCCGTCCAGACAGACATACCTCCAGTTCAGGAACTGCTATGAGAGGGGTCTCCCTGCAAGACCGACCGCAGCAGCCTGAAGTGCACTTGCAAGAAGCATCTCTTGTAAAGCCAGAGAGTCTGCCATCTCCAGCCACAGCAGCAAAGTACCACATTATCAAGTACAGCAGTGGAAGGGAACTGCATGAGTGCTCTTGCCGCAAGAATGGGGATAATGATGGGGTGATTATCCCTGTCCAGACAGACATACCTCCAGCTCAGGAACTGCTATGGGTCTTCAGATGCACCTGCAAGACCAACTGCAGCAGCCTGAGGTGCACTTGCAAGAAGCATTGTCTGCTCTGTTGCATGTGTAAACTGCAAAGACACAGGGTGTGCAAGTGTAGAAGGTGGCTACAGCCTCTGTCGTGATTGCTTCCAAAGTCTAGTATCTGCCCCCGGACCAAGGGGATGTCCCTTTGGTCTAGTGGTTAAGATGTTGGACTTTCACGGTGGAGACCTGAGTTCGAATCCCGGGTGTTACAGTGGTCCCGTGACCCGGATCGCGTTTCCCTGAGGAAGGAGGTCAATAGGGAGGTGAGTGTAGCTGGTGGCTACAGCCTCTGTCGTGATGACCTCCAAAGTCTAGTATCTGCCCCCGTACCAAGGGGATGTCCCTTTTGGTCTAGTGGTTAAGATGTTGGACTTTCACGGTGGAGACCCCGTTTCGAATCCCGGGTGTTACACAAACACAAGTCTGGTTCAAAGTGATGATGATAAAGATGTTGAATAGTTTATATATTATATATTTATGTTTTGTGAGGTTAAAGTTATGTTTATAGTATTATCTTTTATTGCAACATTTTCTGATTATTTCTTGTCTGTGAAATTTGTCCCTTTTTCCTCTCGCAAAATGCATTAATATTAAGAATTTCCCTTTGCCAAAATAAAATAAATAAATAAATGAACTCCTGGACAATCAATTTACTACATCAGACACAGTTGCTATGTAATTCTGCAATTCTGTAATTCTGCAGTATTAAACATTTTCATTTCAAATCAATGGGGATTTCTGAGCTCATCTATTTCAGCATTTTTACTATGTTCCCTACTTGGATTTCTTAGGACTTTTGATGTGTTATTTCTAACATATTAAGGAAACAAAAACAAGTTAAAGGATTTATGTTGCAACTTGTTTGGCCCAATTGCAACCATTTTTCAGATTTTCTGCTATATGTGAAATTTCTCCATTTTTAGCTCACAAAATGCATTAATATTAAGAATTTCCTTTTTCAAAAAATGAAATGAAACTCGTGGACAATCATTTTAGTGCATCACACACATTTTCTATGTAATTCTGTAGTATTAAACCTTTTCTTTAGACACAAGCTAAGAAAACCTCCATAATTCTATTTTTCACCAGGGGCAAAAATCGGAAATTGTGACATCATCTATTTCAGCATTTTTCACTATGTTCCCCAACTTGGATTTCTTAGGACTTTTGATATGTTATTCCTAACATATTAAGGAAACAAAAACAAGTTAAAGGGTTTCTTTTGCAACTTGTTTTGCCCTATTGCAATCATTTTTCTGATTTTATAATCTATACGAAATTTGTCCCATATTAGCTCACAAAATGCATTAATATTAAGATTTTCCTTTTGCAATAAATGAAAAAAACTCTTGAACAATCATTTCACAGAATCAGACATAGTTTCTATATGTAATTCTGCAAGTATTGACATTTTCTTTAGACACAAGCTAAGAAAACATACATAAATCTAATTTTTAAATAGACGAAAATCGGAAATTGTGACATCATCTATTTCAGCATTTTTCACTATGTTCCCCTACTTGGATTTCTTAGGACTTTTGATATGTTATTCTTAACATATTAAGGAAACAGAAAAGGTTGAAAGAGTTTCTGTTGCAATTTGTTTGAGGTTAAACCTTAGATTGCCTGTACTATTTGTGTTACTGTTAATCTTGCATATCAAAATGTAGATTCTTATCATGTATTATTTATTTGTTAGACATTGGGAAATTAAGACAGATTTTGTGGGGGGAAAAACACAGCTTATCAACTAACTGGTTAACAGATCAATAAACAAACAAACAAACAAAACATATCAATTAATAGTTAATTAATGAATCGATAATTTACAACCCTAACTATAAGGATCTGGTCCCTCCACTCAACTGTCCTTGCTGAAAGTCTTAAAGCAAACTGGGCTTTAAAGGAGAATTCCACACCAAAAGACATTGGGCATCAAACTAACTTGAGCCTTGTGATATCATACAGTATATACTGCACTTGATTTTTGTCATAGATGACCCCTGCTTTACATTTACCCTTGACGTCCTCGCCCTCATGTTTTTTTTTTTTTCACAAATCATATTTTATAGTATACCGGTACTCGTGCATGATTGTGCATGTCCCTCTGAGGCAGCCTTTACATGTAATCCCAGAGGAAATCTATTACTCTTCCTCTCCTCCCCTCTGCCACTCTCCTCTCTAATCACTCAGATCTGCTGGTGGTGCTTTTTTTTTTCTTTTTTTTTTTTTTAAGTCATGTAGTGTGTGCTGGATGAAATAATCTGGCCCTATCCTGTAGTGTGTGGTTTGATGTGATGTGTGGAAAAAAAAAGTTTAGAGCTACTAAAATACCCACAATAGAATAAAGACAATCCGCGCCAATGCAAACTGCATTGGGGAAGGGGAAGTGTACAGCATGGGGCATCTATGACAAAAATCAAGGGCAATATGTATGATGGCACAGGGATCAAGGTAGATTGATGCCCAAAGTGTTTTGGTGTGGAATTCTCGGTCTAAACCTTTCTGCTCTAAACTCCTTTTTGTGTGTAGCCAGATATTATATTTTGGCCATTTTTTCTCCCCACAAACATTTGAATTATTGCTGCTGTCATAATACAATATCCTACTGACCGACTCACCTGCCAGTGAGGAGCCCCTACCGAGAAGACCTAGATAGAGCCTTCACCCTACTCCTCGCCTCACCACCACCACCACCAAGCCCAATAGCCCATAGGCACTATCATCTGGACCGTTAACTGTCTGCAGTTCTCTGGGTTCAGGCAATGGCGTAACTGCTGTTATCAACATCATATATATCACCAGACAACCTACAGTAAGAGGTACAAGGATCACCAGCTTTTTGTGGACGCATGCTGGGGCTTTCCTTAGCACTCACTTACATAGTGTGTGTGTGTGTGTGTGTGTGTGTGTGTGTGTGTGTGTGTGTGTGTGTGTGTGTGTGTGTGTGTGTGTGTCCTCATTGCCATTCTGAACCCATTTGTCCCACATTCACAGACGACACAGCACCTATTGTGCTTGCACACACACAACACACAGAGCACACTCTGCGCGTGCGCGCGCGCGCGCGCGCACGCACACACACACACACACACACACGTATTAATAATGCTTTACTTCTCCGTTGTGTAGTATGTCACAGCAATCGAAATTCTCTCACGTTCAATTTATAACCTTAATTTATAACCTTATTGTACCATGAAGGTCCTTGTAGTGCAGTGCTAAAGAAGGAAACAAATAACTAAATACTGCACCCATGCTAAAAATCCCAAAAATGCAGCAGTGTGTGGGGACCTTAAAGGTCTGTACTATCATCTTCGGTACGCTCACATCAATATAATTTTGGTCTGTTTTATCTCTTGGATCATGTACTCAAACCGTAGTGCACATCGCACGGCCAATCAATAAAAGCTGATTGGTTATTTGATCAATAATAAACAATCAATATTAAGCTAACCAATGTCATGTCAAAAACAAACCATATGAGAGCTCATACCGCTTGCACTAGTATTTTCACAGGCAATATCCAGTCTAATAATTATGATATAATACCAATGTCCCGATCATGTTGTTATTGCATCTCGGTCCAATCATTTGAAAATTACGTGACCACGGACCATGGTTTCCCATCGAGTGGTCGTATCGGGACAACCCTAATTTCCACTGTTCTTATTTGGTCAGAAAGCCAAAGACCACTACAATGGAATGACAGCCACAATTGCCCAAACACGCTGTTACTGCATTTCTGTCCACAACACAACAATGACGTGATTTATTTTCTCCAGGAAAAAAAACACTGGAGGCTGTCCACTGGATGACCTGTATGACCATGCGGATGACCCGTACAGAGTGACATGTGTCCTTCTGTTTACAAACTAATGACAGGCCCAAAATAGAGAGTCCAGGGTTAGCCCATTCTGAGTAGGAACGCCTTGTGGTGTTCTAAGCATTATGTTGTATTTTAGCAACAAAACAAAGTAGATCTACAAGTTCAGGGGTCGACATTATAATTGGCCCAATGGCCCGAAACAGGTTTGAAAACACGTGCGGACCACCAGATGGTGCCCTATACTGGCCCGATGGGGCCAGTGGTAAAATGCCCTTGTTGGCATTTTGACATTTGTTGTACAAACCGTTGGTGTGCCCGTACCTTTGTTGTACAAACTTTTGTTGTATGGTCGCCATGGCAACCTGTATTTGTCTTTGATCTTGGGTCAAAAAAGGCACCCCTGATATACATATTGTATTATTATTTTTATTTCACAATATGTTGGTGTTGTTTTGTAATTGTTTAAGTTTTATTTATATTTTGTTTATTAGCACAAAAAATATTTTAGGCATTCTGCATTGTATAAGGGTCAGCTTGCTGAACGGTCTACTGGTTTTGACCCCCATGAAAAGAGTGCTGTTAACTTGAATGCATTTAATGCATTAATAAATGGTGGTCTTTTTTGCAGACTATGGGGATCGATTACCTGGGCCAGTGGTTACAATTGTGGGGCCAGTGATTCTTAAAAGCCACTGGCCCAAAGGGCCAGTGGCAAATTTCCCTTAATGTCTACCCCTGAAGTTTGTTAAGATCTACTGCAGATTCTGTCACAGTGAACGTTTTTAACTTCTGGGGTTCCCTGGAACTACATACTGTATTTTGAGATGGGGGTCGGCGTCCAAATACTGATGATTTTGGGGGTCCTTGACATGAAGTATTAAAAGACCACCACTATTTAAAGGTAGGGGAAGTGATTTGAAATTCATGGTGTAGTACCAGCCTGGTGCACTAGGGGCCCCCAAAAGTAGCTACACTATGTGAACCTGCTGCTCTCTCCTGATTGGAGGAGAATTGTGGTGACCTGGGGAACTTTTATTAGCTCCTCTGCTAACGTGGGGGAGGGGGAAACTCCATATGTGGTTTCCACACCTTATAATAGAGCATTTTAACAAAAAAAAAATATTTTTTGGGTGATATCTGACAAAAGTGAAATCACTTCCCCTACCTTTAATCTTAATTAGTAGGTTCTCACTAATGTTCATGATAAAACACCACTATTTTTTCTACACGGTCTGTATCTTACAGGAAAGCTATGGGCAGTTCAGAAAGCCGTCTTCCATGCGCATCATCGATGGAGAATCCAAGCTAATAGAAACTGCAGGCTTTCGATTCCTAAGAAGCTGCAATGTGAAAATGGAAGTCATCGTTCCCCCAATAATAAAAATAAAAATATAAATATTGAAAAAAAAATCTGTCGAACGATGATGTAAAGTAGAAACAAATAGTTGTATTTTATCATGTGCCGGTACATTGGTGAGGACCAACTATAAGACCATAAGTTGAAAATTGAAATGTGGTGAAGTAGTCCTTTTTCGGACCACTGACACAGAAATAACGAGGGTTTTTCAGAAAGCAGGATTTAGAAAATATTTGTAGAATGAATTGAGTTAATGAGATTAAACTCGGCTCAGTTCGTCTTTGATTCAAGCCCCTCGGGAAAGGGAGGGGGGGTGCAGCCACGGCAACCACACAACCATGCCTTGGTCGCACACAGGGCCGGAATACACCCTGGCGACCCTCATCATGGTCGTCGCCCACCACGGGCCAATCACAGCCAGCGAGTGTCGATGACACCGTGTCACACCATGTGTTCATCTAACGGTTACTGCAGTGCCTGCCTGGTGCTATAAAATGTGAAGAAAAGAAGAAAGTTCTGCCAACCGTGTACACGTTTACATTCACCTGATGAAGGTCAAGTGTTCATTTCATGTCACATCACATCATGTCATGACTCATGAAACGCTTTTAGCATGAGATAAGGCTTTGAACCTCTCTCTCGTATGTTACATTACAAGAGTCCAACCTTGTAGACACGGTTTATAATGTTGGACTCTTGTAATATAGTGTGTGTGTGTGTGTGTGTGTGTGTGTGTGTGTGTGTGTGTGTGTGTGTGTGTGTGTGTGTGTGTGTACCCACTTATGTTGCCAATAAGAACAGATGAAGCCACTCTCTTGAACTGGCTCAGAACATGCCCGTTGCTGAGGTCCAAAGTGAATGTGTGAACCAAACCGACAGCACAAAACGGCTTTCCACAGGCACCGCCTGTTTGGGATTCCCAGTCAAAATTCAAAGCTCCTGTCCCTCCCTCACAATACAGAAGCCTCCACAGCTCAAATGCCCAGTAGCACGTTTTTATTGTTATATTGAACTTGATAACACACTCTTATATTAAACAACAACATTGTGCTCTGCATATCAACATTGAGCTTTGCATGTCGGGTGCTTTTTGAGCACTAGCAAGCATGCCAAGCTTGTTAGATTTTCCAAGTCTAAAGACAGTAACAAATTAACAGTTAAGCAAACTAATCAATATGAATTGATTACTATTTTTTGACAAGACAAAAATCTAAATGAGACGGAATGTTTTCTCCGGTTCTTGCGGTTTAAAAGTGAAGCTTTTTAACGCAAATCTTCTACACTAGACAAAGTCGTTCCCTGTCCCTGGGGACCAACCAGGACCAACCACTAGCATATAATGTATGACCAACAAGACACACACACACACACACACACACAGCATCCAGAGGCATTGAGGATCGTGTCTGCAGGACAGGACAGCCTCCTTACCTGTGAGTCGCTGGCCAGCCGCGGTGGCACCTCAATGCCCAGCTCGGCCAGCCGGCGGTCCTGGTAGCGCCCATACTGGTCATAGCCCAGGTAACTGCCTCCGCCTGTGAACAGCAGGATGGGGAGGGGCCTGACACGGGCCTGGAGGCCCGGTGGGGCAGAGCCAAACCGCCCACGACCTGTAAAACAAAAAGGGAGGGGGTTGTACGTTGGTACTTTGGCAATGGAAGTCAAAAGGGTTTTCTCTAGGATTCCTCTAGCAGAGAGACTAATAATGTCCAACCACAGTGGCTTTAAAAGATAGATATAATTTGGGCATAAACAAAAACACTGTGACAAATCTCTTCAAGATTGCACTTAGCATTACAACCAGGAAAAAAATCCACGTCTTAAGACTCCATTAGGCTGCATGCTGTTCAGGTTACAGCATTTTATGTAGACCTTTAAGGGCTTGGCGCAGTCCGCAAGGCTCCGCAACGTTGCGCTCCCACTATCGTCAATGGTCCCGGCTACACGGGCGCGGACGCGCAGCGCACCCCAAGCACACTTTTTTTTGCGCGAGTGCTCTATTTTTTTCTCATGTGCGCGACGTTGCGCTGCCCTCCTCTACTCTAAGTTTGAATTGTGCATCAAACATTGTATAAAATGCATGAAAGCCCATCATCATCAGCATCACAGAATCTCTTCAGAATGATAGGTATGATAGGGAGGAAAGATGACCGTCTTTTGCCAGCCAGCAGTCAGTGCATAATATAACCTTGTTCATATGACATTTTATTATTCTTTTTGTGTGAGATCAGTGTGTTTTCTAGTATATGTATCTGTTGCTATAAGCCAGTGGGTTTAAACATTTTTGATACCAGGGCCCACAGCCGTGTCCCCTGGATCGCACGGATCACTCCTATATAATCTTTAATTCTGATAGACCCAAAGCAGCTAGTGCATCTTTGTTTTATTTCATTTGTCCTCAGTTTGCCTTGGTTCTCTCTTTTGTTTATGGCCAATATTATTTGTGCTGTTTTTTTTTGTGTTTGTTTGTTTGTTTGTTTTTCGGTTCACGGTATTATATGCACGTGGTTCAAGGCTTTTGGGTCTTTTTCTATGGAGCCAGAACAGTCTCAATAAAGCTGAACATACACATCTGTATTCCTAATCAACATGCCCAGATTTTCAACTTGCATCTGTGATTTGTAGCTCGCATTTGTGTTCTGTATTTCAGTTTCAAATCCACACACCCAGGTTTGTAATTCCTGTTTGAATTTCAAATCCACACACCCAGGTTTGTAATTCCTGTTTGAATTTCAAATCCACAAACCCAGATTTCTATTTCCTATTTGAAATCAGAATTCACACACCCAGATCTGTGTTTCGCATTTGAATTTAAAATTCACACATCCACAATTCTATTTCGTACTTGAAATCAGAATTCACACACCCAGATCTGTCTTTTGTGTTTGCAATCTTTATTTCACACATGAGCACAGATGTGAGATTTGAGGCCCCCTGCTGGACGCCTAATGCTAACTGCTTATCTGTGAGTTGTTTTTGTAACCTCTACAGTTACAATTCTTTTTGAGACTCTCTTGACATTGGGCGGAGACGAACGTCATCATTGGCTGAGGAATCTGTCAATCATTTTGACAGCCAATGATGATGGTCTGCCTTCAGCCAATCCTAGACCTCCTTACATTGTATCAGAGCATGCTGCCTTCTTCTTCTACTGTTGCCACATCCTGTGAAAATAAGCCAAACCACAATAATGCCATAATATAATACTAATACTGCTCTTTCAAAGCATTTATCATTGTAAATACTACAATTGTGACCATTTCGGTACAATACAGTATATATACACACACCTATGCTACTATACACTCAGTAAAGACACCAGAATGATTCAGTCAGTCACTCCCCCAAAGTTCCAGACCTGATATTTAAAGGGGTACTCCACTTTCAAAAAGACTTTTGGTCATTTTATGGTCTACTCAGCCTCATGTGAACACACCAGACAGTTTATAAGTTACTCCTTTCAGTATTTAGATGTTTGATGTTCATTAGTCTGCCGGAACGTCCTTCCTATACAAACCCATTATAACTTAAAACTCCATTTTAACCATTACAGATTATTCGAAAACAACCAATCTTTTTTCTGGTGACTGATATTGTCCTCCTAATATGTGAGAGGGCTGTGGAATTTCATACAGTTTTACAGTTTTTAGTTATTTTTAAAATATTGTTTTATTCATTTGGGTAGGCTTACCCAAATACATTTTCCAAAACAATATTTTAAAAATAAATGAAAACTGTAAATGTCACTCCTACAGCACAGAACACCTTGACGATCCTGAACAACCCACTGACCAGTAGAGCCCAGGGTGTGTGAACTCTAGCACCTTGATTTGCACAAGATACCATAAGCATGACGCAGGAAGTGCATTCACATTTTGCATTCACATTTTGCAAATATCGCCATAGTCTCAACATTAGCCGCATGTAAATTCCAGTTTCCTTCCCTTTCAGAAACTACAGCAGTTTTATTACAGCTACCAACTCCAGCCAAACTCCAAAGAATTGGCTGTTTTGAGTTCTGACTTGGCGTCACATTCCTTCTCAAACTCCAGAAATTTCTCATTAAATTTCTCTACTTGTCCTATCGGGGCATCAAACTGTTCTGGGCAAAGTTGATTTGCAGCCAGCAACCATCCTGTGCTATCACTGGATATGCAGCTTTGTCCTTGTAGTGCCAAACATCTCCTACAATCATCTGCTACAATCACCATCCTAGAGCCTGCCATAATGACTGCCGTTTAACACTGATTCTATTCTTCTATTACCACCGCGTCACAACGTTGGCTGGTGCGTTATCCAAACAAGTGTATCACATCAAAAAAGGGGAGGTGGGTCGCACGACAGGTTGCAGGAGAGTTGTAGTTTATTGCTTTCTGCTTACATTTCTTTGTATTTTGCAGTAGATGAACACACTGTGTGTTCATCTACTGCAATTTTTTTTTTATGTGATACACTGATTCTATTGCCATATGTCTTATGCACATGTTGGCCTGCACTAATGATGAAAAAACAAGAGATATCAGATATGAATAATTAATAAATGTCAGAATTAGTTGAAATAGACCCATTGCACCTGTTATTACCCCTAACAATGGTTAGTTATGGTCTTTGGAATAGCAAAATGACCTTGACCATGACCTTTAAAGGTCAAAACCACCCAAAATGGTCATGACAACATCAGAAATGAATTCCCCACCCCCAAATTAGTCAGGATAGAGGTATTGCATGTGTATGTGCACAAAAGTTGGATTATCATCATATACGATGGCGGCCATATTTGATTCGGCCATTGCGCCATTCGTCCCACTATGACGGACAAGCACCTCGGTGATTTTTCATGTCTAGGGACCCCTTGACTCAATTCAAGTGAGAAATTCCCATGACGCAAAATTGCGAACAGGTATATATGCTAAGTACTGGACTGGGTTTGCATAGAAGGCAGATGTGCTCAAATTAAAATAAAATATCTAAATACGAAATGGAGTAACTTATAAACTGTCTGGTACACATGAGAATGGAGACCATAAGATGAGCAAAAGTTTTTTTGAAAGTCAAATATCCCTTTAACTTCTTTGCCTTTTTAAAAAATTTAAAAAACATTTTTCAAAATGGCCAGTTTACAAGCCTATCTAAAATAGACAATCTCCCAGTGTTGTGGGCTTGTAGATCTGCAGTTTTCAGCATGCAACCACGTGTAAAATGACTTGTGTATTTTACTTGGATCTGGATTTATTGGAGACAGAATCTATTGGCCACTACTTGTCCCTTGCAAATATTTAGTCTAGTTTGATTTACAAAGTTTAAGTTTATTCAGCTTTCATTTCGCATGGATGATCGATCATAGAGGTTTACTACTAATAATTATAATGTATACTGAATAAAAGGTATAATAAGGGGTTTCAGGTCTAAAAGGGGCTGTATAGTCAAGTATAGGGGCTCAAGGTCTAAACGGGACAGTATAGTTAAGCATAAAGGCTCCAGATCTAAAGGGCACTGGCTTAAAATAAGTAACTCACCATTAGAGAAGTGACGCAGCGGTCCCCATAGTAACCGTACAGTTGTCTGTGAGCTGTATGGACAGATGGACAAATACATCATTCATCTGTAGATTTCTACCAAAACAATACTAACACTGCTGGTTTTCTACTAGAACTCTTCCTATTCAGCAAGGGGGTTCTACTACTGCTGTTTTTATCTCCTACCAGGACCTCTAGTGCTGATGATTTTATCTCCTATAAGGACCAGGTCAACCAAAGAACTAGATCTCGGAGGATCTCCTCAATGGTCAACAAAAACAGTTTGAAGCCCTAGTACAAGGTTTATTCGACTATGCCAGTAGCTCTTGGTACCAAAGCACCTCAAATACCCTGAAAACAAGGCTATAGAACTCCCAAAACAAACTGGTCAGGTTGTTACTTGGCCTCACTCCCTGAACCCACCTCACCACTGCCCACTTTGACACACTTGGCTTAGGGTTGACAACAGAGTACAACATCTTCTTGCTTTCTTAATGTCAACGAAGTACACTCTCACAACAGAGTCAGTTCAACAAACCATGTACAACCCAGATTCGGCACAAACAAACATCATTCTTTTCTCTCCTATGCCAACAAAATGTGGAATTCCCTACAAACAGTCATTAAGACATGATGCGAATCCCTTGACTCCTTCCTTCAATTGCTACTATCAAAGGACACCTACGGACAACTGCAATTACTCTGTAAAAACATAATTCCCCCACCCACCCCTTTTTCCTCTCCTTGTATATTTTTCTTTTCCCTTTTCCCTACCTATGATCTGCTGCTTCTGACTTTACAGAAGTGAATATCCGAAGGACTTTTAATTGTTTGATGAAACGAACAGAGTGGCTGGCTGCCATTGTAAACAAGTCAAAGCTTTACTGGTTTGTGCTGAGTGTTGGCCAATATCACTCAGGAAAGTAATATCTTTACTATACTTCTGAACCCTTGGAAAAAGTAATATTACCTTACATATTACTAGAACGAAATAATTACTTTCTCAAGCCCCCCTCCCACCCGCAAATAAATAGAGGTGTACAACACTATCTGTTTAGTGACAACAAGCGACAACTGTGATAACTTGTAATGTAGTTCATGTGTGCAGAGGTGGATTAGGATCTACAAACTGCAGTGCATCTCTGTTTTTTATCTGTTGATAAAAACACAGTAAAACAATTCTATTTTCACATGCAACAACAAGCTCAAAATTAATACGTAATAAGGAGTGTTTTGGCAGAGTAACATATTACTTATTACACATTTTGGCAGAGTAATATCTTTACTTTACTTTTGCTGGAAAAGGTAATAATACTACATAATAATAAATGTAATATTTAACAAGTTACAGCCCAACATTGGTTATACTTGAATTGTGCTGTAAATCTCCACTCTGTTAATAGAAATTTCAATCACCTCTAGTACTGATGATTTTATCTCCTACCAGGACATCTAGCACTGATGATTTCGGGGGGTCCGTGGCTTAAATTCTGCATAAATAGTGGCCCCAAGTTGTATTTAAAAAAAAAAGGTCGAAAAGCACGGGTCTGAGAGAACCAGTGTAATTCACTCCTCTATGTCTACTGGGACACTGACAGACGTCGTGGAGAACTCTCTAACATTTACACGTACAGTATCTACTCCCAGTGTCCGTGTGTTCGAGTCGAGTAAACTACGATTGGTAAAAATGTCACAAATGCTGATTACAATGAAGCCCAAACAGTAAAACAGCGCCTGTTAACACGGCCAGAGTTTAAGAACAATCATAATAATTACTACGCACCTCCACACCTTCCCGAAGGACGCCGCCATCTTTGAACACAATGTTGTGTACTTCCTGGAGGAAGCGACACGTGGGATTGGACGCAGCCAATCAGCGGCGAGGCGTGACGAAAAAGGAGCGCTCGTTGTCTTTAAATGGTCCTTTTAAAAGTCCACTTTTCAACCTGTCTTCATTTCACATAAAATTCCACACTGTATTCATGACTTGCTTTTTGTTCCTGCAAACCTTGAAAGCCACTACAGTCAATAAATAAGACAGCAGTTGCTGGAGTGTCTCCTCTAAACACAATTTGATATGTTGCGCGGCCTCTGTGGTTTGGTGAACTGCGCCATCTCGTGGACAAACAAAGTAACTGCAGTGCCGTGCGACTGTGTATGTACCATTTTCATGAATAGAATGATTGAATGTTAGACAGTAGTCACAGTGACACTGACAGTGGTACGTACGACACATGATGGAATCTTCATTTCCCCATAAATACATGTCTGTTTAATGCAGTGGGTTTCAACCTTTTTGATACCAAGGCCCGCCGCCCACGGGCCACCATTTGAGGACATTTTAGCCCCACAGACCCCAAAACTAAAGCTTTCTTTTGCTGGATTTGGCAAACAAACCAGTCAAACATTCAGATCAAAATGACAAATAATTAAAAATCTTCTACATTCTCTAGTTGTGTAGATTTGGGCTAATTGAGTGTAAACATGAAACCAAATGGACCTGCAAGGGTCCATTTGGTTTCATGTTTATGCTCGAAAAGAGACATCTGGTTACTATCCATCATTTAGCCTGGGGACCACCTGAAAGCCTCTCAAGGACCACTGGTTGAAAACCACTGGGTTCAAGCAAAGAAATCTCAAGACTGAAAATGTTTTTTTTTTTTTTTTTTTTTTTCGCTAATCTGCACTGATCTCATTAAATGATCCCTATGAACTCCTCAGGACTGAAATCAGTCCCCAGGAGACTGGGGACTGAAAACAGGAGACTGTTTTGAATAGTTACAGACGGTAAAATTGTGCAATTACAAAATCAGCCCCCCATCAACCAAGAGTTTATAGACAGTTATGGAAAATGTTTATTTAATAAATTACAAAAATAATACAACAACTACGAAATATACAAATTCACATTTCATGTATATTTACAGATTCACATTATCTTGATTTGTCTCGCTAAGAGAAGCCATTTTAGTATGAATATCCTGACTGATTTGGTCCAGAATTTTAGTTCAGTGACCATGGAGTTAAAGCAGAATTCACATTCACTCTTCTGAAAATGAATGGGGAATCCACTTCTGTATATAGGTGAACTTGCATTTGACCCCTTAGCCCCATTATAAGCCTATTTTGGGAGGGGAAACAGGCATTAAGGAATGTTTTCACAAAACACACAACCTGTACCACTTTTTCTAATAAATTAAGTGCAAATAAAGATAAAAAAAAAAAAAAAAAAAGATCTCCTGGACCATCAACTTTCTTGCTGGTCTTGATCTAATAGGGGATTCAGACTATGGTCCCAGATGTGCACTCTGGACCACATGGCAAATGTTGTAGTAGAGCTGTGTACCATCCCTGGAAGCAGATCACCCAACTATTTCCGGGACCACATTGGGATTGACTGAAGTGTACTTGGATATGGACTGCTGCAATGTGAAGTAATTGTAAAACTACTATCATAATCAGGGTGGGCAGGACTGGCTCAAAGGTCAAGTAGCTGGTTCCGACACAGCTGTATAGGAACCATGAGATTGTCAGTCGATCCCTGTGGGCTCAGAGTCATTGAGCAAGATGAAGAATAATCAAAAATCCAAATAATGGTGCCCCAAGGCCAAACCTTAATTGTGAAGTTGGTAACTTTGTCGTTCTTATAGCCACTATGATGTATGATGTCACAAGCACACAAGCTTTGGCTGGATGGCTCCCACTTCTGCATCAGGAGACATTCCACAAGGCTGGGGTTGCTTGTTCCAGTCTAGGAAAACAAATGAGGCAATGTATATATCAAATAAGGCAGGCAATACTGTATATACCAACATTTATTGTATAATCTTTAATTGGTATCTTTATTTATTTATTTTATAATCTTATTATATGAAAAAAGGTGTGGGAGAGTTATGAGACAAGAGCAGCTTTCCTACCGGCTTAAATAAATAAAGAAAGTAAAATAAAGAAAGTAAATGATAGGTGTTAATTGCTACATTCATTGCTTTCTTTAGTTTTAGGGATTTTAGCTGTTTTTGACAGGGGCATATTTTGTTTACAAAATCTTAAAGCTGTCGTAATAAACGGGGATAAAATAAAAACTAATAAACCCCAGGAAATTAAAACGGTTGACAGCCGGAATGTAGACGGCACCCGGGTGAGCAGTATGGGTTAGCGCCCCAGCCTGTGTCCTCCGTGAGGAGGAAGCCCAAAAACCTTGGTGAGGCCGTTAGGAGGGCCATTATGATTCACTGCTCCTGAATGAAATGTCTGGTGCTGGGAGTCTGGTGCAACGCACAGGTCCTGTGCCAACCTGGTGAGAGCAGGAGCAGACCTGGTGAGACGTAGGAGGGGTCTGGACAGGAGTCAACCCACAGAGCCTAGTCCCTCCATGTGCCAGAGTATAGTGCCTCCCAGTACCAGCAGAATAGTTCTGGAGCGGTGGATTGTGTGGCCTTGGGTCTTTCCCTAGTGGACTGACCGAGAGTAGCTACTGGGACGTAAGTCGGGACTTGATCAACCCCGGCTGGGTCGCCTGAGTGAGGGGTATGATGTTGCGAGACCCGAAACCCTGATGACCTTGGGATACATCACTGAGGATACGTCCCAGTTGCATCCATGCGATGTATCTTTAAGCCTTTAGTTTCTATTTATAGTGGCTCATAGGAATAGACTATGTGACAACCAGGGAAAGACTTGGTGACCACCGGAGAGACGGGTGACAGCCGGAATGTAGACGGCACCCGGGTGAGCAGTATGGGTTAGCGCCCCAGCCTGTGTCCTCCGTGAGGAGGAAGCCCAAAAACCTTGGTGAGGCCGTTAGGAGGGCCATTATGATTCACTGCTCCTGAATGAAATGTCTGGTGCTGGGAGTCTGGTGCAACGCACAGGTCCTGTGCCAACCTGGTGAGAGCAGGAGCAGACCTGGTGAGACGTAGGAGGGGTCTGGACAGGAGTCAACCCACAGAGCCTAGTCCCTCCATGTGCCAGAGTATAGTGCCTCCCAGTACCAGCAGAATAGTTCTGGAGCGGTGGATTGTGTGGCCTTGGGTCTTTCCCTAGTGGACTGACCGAGAGTAGCTACTGGGACGTAAGTCGGGACTTGATCAACCCCGGCTGGGTCGCCTGAGTGAGGGGTATGATGTTGCGAGACCCGAAACCCTGATGACCTTGGGATACATCACTGAGGATACGTCCCAGTTGCATCCATGCGATGTATCTTTAAGCCTTTAGTTTCTATTTATAGTGGCTCATAGGAATAGACTATGTGACAACCAGGGAAAGACTTGGTGACCACCGGAGAGACGGGTGACAGCCGGAATGTAGACGGCACCCGGGTGAGCAGTATGGGTTAGCGCCCCAGCCTGTGTCCTCCGTGAGGAGGAAGCCCAAAAACCTTGGTGAGGCCGTTAGGAGGGCCATTATGATTCACTGCTCCTGAATGAAATGTCTGGTGCTGGGAGTCTGGTGCAACGCACAGGTCCTGTGCCAACCTGGTGAGAGCAGGAGCAGACCTGGTGAGACGTAGGAGGGGTCTGGACAGGAGTCAACCCACAGAGCCTAGTCCCTCCATGTGCCAGAGTATAGTGCCTCCCAGTACCAGCAGAATAGTTCTGGAGCGGTGGATTGTGTGGCCTTGGGTCTTTCCCTAGTGGACTGACCGAGAGTAGCTACTGGGACGTAAGTCGGGACTTGATCAACCCCGGCTGGGTCGCCTGAGTGAGGGGTATGATGTTGCGAGACCCGAAACCCTGATGACCTTGGGATACATCACTGAGGATACGTCCCAGTTGCATCCATGCGATGTATCTTTAAGCCAAAACTGGCCCCGGAAATGCACAGGATCTACTGAATGTGAAGGAGGCAGCAAAATACACTGCACTGTACACACTCCATATTGGGTATGCCTGACCCAGAGGCTCAATGGCAGTTTGTCACATTCAGTAGATCGTTTGTGGCCAGATGTAGTTTCCTGGAGTTTATTAGCCTACGACTGTAGTATATAATTAAAAAAAAAAAAAAAAAAAAAAAGCTTTAAAATTTTGTAAACAAATATGCATTTAGGACCATGTTTGAATGCCCCCGCCCCCCAAAACAGCTAAAATCCCTAAGACTAAAGAAAGCAGCAAATTAAAACCAGCAAAACCCACATTTTAGTACTTTATCTAATACCAACCTAAACACAAACCTTGATTGAAAAAACAAAACAAAAACAAAGTTGTCTTTTAAGGTTGTTTCAAAGTTCAAACTTGGTTTGAAAGGCTATGTGAGAAGCAGTTATTTACACCATTGGTTTACACTGAGTGTGGTTCGGGGACGCCTGGGGGTCCTTTAGGGAGTCCCAGGGGATCCTCAGCCAAACCAGTGCTTGATACACAAATGAATTCTGCAATAAACAAGAACAACAGCTTATAAATAATATACTAAGGGTAAAGGAACATTAATGAAGGGAGGGGTCATAGCCTGCCATATTGCATAGCACATGTAGAGCTGATAATATACTGCTGCAAAATGCCAAAATATAGCCTATCATAAAATAATTATTTCAGAAATCAACAGGGCTTTAGCTTGTATACTAATATATTAGCCACCATGGCTAATATGCTGAGCAAAGAGCATTCACCTACAGTATAAGCTTAATAACATAAGCACTCTTAATACTTTGCTGTAGCATAAAAGGCATCAACAGAAGAAAATCAACACTTACTTAGTTCAATGAACCACAGAAGTAACCCACACAACATAAACTGGAATTGTTTATGTTTATGAACTCAAAATGAAACAAACATTCTGTTAAGGGTGACAGTTATGTATATTAGACTCAGAGTAAATAATTTAATATATACTCTAAGATATTAGAGAATTAAGTTCTTTTCTGTCAGTTACTTCCTGTAGGAAGTCTCATGTGAAGTTGTCAAACCTCGCGGGATTTCGTCCCACGTCACGCGTGACCTCTGACCTGCACCAGATCCTTTGCAGGTGTTTGATTCGTCAGCCACTCAGTGCACTGCAGACTCTACTGAGAATCAGACGTGCATTTCACAGCTCCGCCATCTTCATTTGTCTACATTTTTATTATTTTACTACAGTGTTCTTTGAACAGTAGTTGTCATTGTTTGTGGATTTTTCAGCGCCCTTCTTTGAACTCCACAACCGTCTTCAGGACAGGAAAACCGACAGTGGTAAGTCCTCGTCTATTTTTTGTTATAACGGCTGTTTGTAGTTGATTTCCAAACCTTTCTGACCCTTCCTGTCTACCGCAGTTGTGGGTAATTTAAAATTCCAAACCGCTTTTAGTACGTTCTAGGTTTATCGTTAAGTTATCCTGTCGCTCGTCGTCAAAAAGAAACAGATGTAAGCTTTGTAGAACCGTTAACGGACAGTCAATTGCATTTGCCATTTTGCTTCACGTTACGGTGCCTTTGGTGACCCACTGAAAATAAGCGACCATAGTGTGGACTTATTGTATCATTTCCCCCCTTTCAGCCAAGGTTTGTGTTTTATACCGTACAATAATACAAATCTCTCTCTCCCTTTCTTTCACAGGTGCCCCCTCTCTCTCTCTCTCTCTTTCTCTCTCAGTCTCTGAACCCCAGACTCTGAACCCACCACCAGCTGTCATGGGTGACGTCGGCCGGTGCCATCACTGGTTCCTCTCGGAGGGTTTCCGAACCGTGACCGGGGGCGACGGTGTTCCGTGCGAGGTGGCGACCTGCGGCCTCTGCGGCCAGTCGTTCCTCTGCACGGCGCCTCCTCCTGGCCGCGGTCCGGTGATGGCGCCGCTCCTCCTGACTCCTCGCGGGAGGAGAAGCAGAGCAAGGAAGCAGCTGAGGAAGTTTCTGCGCTCTGTGGGAGGCGGACTGGCGCTCGGCCTCGGGGTGGCCTGCGCGGTCCTGTTTACCGTCGGATCGCCTCTGGCGGGTCTGGTGGTCGGAGGAGTACTGGTAGTGGGTGTGCTGGTCTTCTGCGGTGGAAGGAGGGGCCCGACGGCACCGTGCCTGTGCCTTCCCCCATAGAAGGCCTGGACATTTACTTTCTTTATTCTTTCTATCCAACTCTGTCTATCGTGGAGCACCCTGTGGAGTTTTCCCCTGACATGGAGGTGGCGGTCCCCCCAGTCGAAGTCGGTCAGTCGAGCCACGCTCCTGACCGCTCCTGGTGCGCGTGGACGTGCCTCCAGAAAGGTTTGTAAGAAGGTGTGGTAAGAACATTTACTATTTACTATTTGCTTTACTATTTTCTTTTACATACATTATTTGAGTTTACATAAAGTAGTTATAGTAGAAAATGTTAGTGAAAATGTAAGTTTAGTAGAAATGTGTGTATGTACTGTACACAATCTAAACTTGGGGCGTCTGGGTGTGGTAAGGCAAAACTCTTGCCACACCACCGCTGATACTGGCTCAGTAGCCAGTAGTAGCAGCAGCGGTGCTTCCAGCTTGGCTGGGCGCTCCAAGGCCCCCATTTACACTGGCGGACAAATCTATCCTGAATCAGGCTGGATTTGGCTGCCAATGTGAACGGGGCATAACAGACACAATTGGCTGTGTTACTGTTAGTGGGTGGGAAGCTGGTGAGGATCAAGTAATCATGTCTGTGTTGCTACACTGTAGATGTACAGTAGGTCAAGGTTATTATAGTACTTAAATCTGTTGGTATTTAGTATTGACCTCACTTTAGTTCGAGTTGGTTTTGTCTTTAAAATTGGTTTGCTAGATCTTTCTATTTATTTTTGAATGCTGACTGGATGGATAGCTCTGCCTTGTTGACTTGGTTTAATTTAATTACTTTTAAAGTAGACTTTTAGTTCCAATTTTTTTAAAGCTGGTTTGCTAGATGTATTTGTTGAATGCTAACTGGATAGCCCTGCCTTGTTGGCTTGGTTTACTTTAATTAGTTTTACAGTGTACTTGCTAGTTTTTTTTGTTTTTGTTTTTACATGTTGACTGCATAATGTTGCCTTGTTGTTTTTTTACTGGTATCTTCCATTGCTAGTACTTACTGAGAAGCTAAGGGGAAGACCGTGACATAGGCATAAACATATTGATGATACATTTGTTTTTTATTGTAATGTTGTGTATTTGTCAGGGCTGAGAGATGAAATAGATGTAGTTGTGACTTTGCTTGTTTATATTTAACTATAATAACCTTGATGTATACCACAGTGTCAGCAACACAAACTCTAAGATACTTGGGGACAATTATTGGGAATTGGCTATTCTAAATTGGGACTCCTGCGATGGACTGTCACCTTGACGCTGGTGCAGGAGCTTGTATGATTCCAGTCACCCTGGGAGCTCCTGGCTGGACCAACCATGCCAGATGGCGCACAAGGGTCGGAGTCAGACTAAGAACAGTCCAGTAGCTATCCAGATTGAGGGTTAGATGAAAGGTTAACACAGTTTTAACTACAGTGCTCCACCTAGGAAGTCTTGAGCATGACATGGAATCTCCTTGACCCAAAAGAACCTCTGTGTGTCGTGCTCTATACTCCTCTCTGCGCTTCTCTCAAGGTTGATGGCTGAAACAGCAGTGCTAAGACCTCATGTGGATGGAGAGATCCCATGCCTGCCAGACAGGTCAGCATAATCATCAAACAATGACTTTGTGACTACATGTATTGTATATTCTACTAATAGACAGAGGTCATCATCATACTTGTTCAGCTGTAATGTTTGCTCGTCTCATTTAGTGCTGGGGCCTGTCACGAAAGGTGGATTAGGGAATAAGCCAGGATTTAACTGATATCCTGGTTTATTATATCCTGGATTAGCAATCAGCTGGTTTCATGAAAACTGACATGTTAATCTTGCCAGATTAACTTGACCCAGTTAACCTGGATATGTTGAGGCTTGATTTGGTTTCATGAAAGCAATGCCACATTAGTTCCCATAGAAACTAATGCTATGCAGTATGCGCCTGCTCCGGACCAGGCTAACAGTGAAATACCCCCCAGGTTCCCCAAACCTTTTCCAGTGAGGGCCACATCACTTTTCCCTTTTCTGATGGGGGGTCAGGGTCAGTTTGTAACAGAAAAAGTGACGATCGCACAAGTACCTAAATGTAAATAGTTATTGTTTTACAGAAAGCCACACGTAACCAAATTTAATAACCCCCTTCAAATCAAATAACATCTATGGGGTCTTCACTGGAAAATAAGCAGGAAAATAAGCTTGCTATAGTTGAGCAACATGGAAGCTGGCCCTGGCCCTGCTAGCATTTGGTCTTGCAGGCTATCATACTTGTGATGGGATTCATGATGTCCGTGCATGTTGTATTCTTTGAATTGTATATACCGTAGACTAGACCAGACTACCCATTGACAACTTCAGTCAGCCGTTACATGACTAGGATGGCCAGTATACATATACCTTATACATTATACATTCGTCCAAAATTGTCCTAGAAACCATAATATGATGGAGGATCTGTCATAAAATGTGGCAACTGTTATCATTCTGGTTACGTAGACCTCTTCTGCTTGTATAACTGTTGTAATGTAAATCACTTATCAAATTAATTACTTATTAAATCACACATCTTATTAAATCACTATTTTGCTTTCTTTTGATTTTTAAATGAAGACCAGATAATTCATTCAGATTTTTTTTTTACATTTGTACATTTATTTATAAGTTTGGCATGGGTCTTACACACAAACTAACAGATATTACAATAAATAATATCAGACGAGCCATTTCCACTGGTTGGAAGGGGCCTCTTCAATGAGTGGTTCACACACATTTTTCTGGACAGAGACAACTCACACTCTGACTGCAATCGGAGGACACAACAGGAAAAAGCTTTGATTACACACAGTTTCCAATAGTATATTTTAAACACTGAACTGGAAAAACAGAATTTCTGTATCTTCTGCATTTCATACGTCTTTTTAGATTTTAGTGCTCACTATTCAAAAAGCGCACAAGCGAGCTCAGCTTGTACATCTGCTATTTTTACTTGCGTGGGTGGTCGACGTAATGTGGATGTAAGTGAGAGACCTTTACAACTAAGACCTTACAACTTACAACTCACGAGTATTAGCTCGCTCCGCTCACGTATGAGTAGGCCATGGCCTACTTGTGCACAACGCACACAGGTTTGCACTCTAATCCATCTGTCCAAACCTGCTCCGGACCAGGTTTGGACAGATGGATTACTGGGTGGATTGGACAGGGATCATGTGCATGGATGTATGGCTGTACACTGAACCTTGGGTTACCACCTCTTTACCCTCTCCTCGATCACACAATCATTTATAAACATTTCCTCAGTGTACAGTATATCTCTGGCCATGTCCAATATATATATATTTTTTTCTGATTATTTTGTCATCTGTGTTGTTCTGTATCAAGAAAAAAACATCAGTCCTCTCCTATGCTGTCTCTTCCTGGAGTTGGTCAAACAAACATCAACAAGTTGATTGGAATCACTGATTAAGCGAGGATGGCCAGCTGCCCTGGCACACAACAACATATTTACCCGGAGAATAAAAAATATGACTTTTATCTCTCTTTTTTTAAATGAACAGAAATAAAGATCCAGGCGCACTTTCTAAGTGTACTTTTTAAGGTATTTTAACACTTTACCGATGGGTATGGGCCAACAAGAAAGATAAGCCTTTGGGGATGAACCCATGGGAATGAGAAGGATATAGAAGGAGAGATAAATTATAAGTTGTCCCATGACACTCCAAACACTACTTACTAGTACTACTACTAGTATTTTTAAACAAGGCTCCGTGGTTTGAGAGCATGGCTGTTGTCTTACCTGCATTTCACATAATAGATTATTGTATTGAAACAATAGTAAGAGAGGTTGGAATCCTGGATTGTTCAAGGCAATATTTTGCTGGGTATCCAAAATGAAAGACTAAAGTAAAGGTGGAATTGTACATTTAGTCTTCTAATCATGTGTGCTACCTGATCAATGAAGTACCTTAAATAAATGATTAATTATGAGATTATGTGCAAATATTTTTTCCCGGTCAATAACATGGGTTTTAGTGGACTGATTTCTGAATTGCCCACAGCCTTCCTATGAAACTGGTTAAAAACAATAATATACACTGGTTAAAAATGTAGACTAAGAGAACAGATAAACGGCAGAACCACGTGTTGACTTTCAACACAAATTTTATTCATCCAAAAATATAAATATTACAGTTCAAATGACTAGAATTCACAAACATGACATCATGTGACACAAAAGGAGTCAAGCCCGTAAATGTGAGGTAACGTATTAAAAAAAAAACAAAAAAACAAAAACAAAACAAAATCAAATCTAAGTTCCATTCTAAAACCTGCAAAAACATGTATAATTATGTCTCACCAAACTAAAACAAAACTAAACCAAAATTGCATATAATTATGATGAAGTTTACATTTTTGTCACATTTTGCTCACAAATCAAAAACAAAAAAATATTCCTCTACGAGGGTCCAGGTATAGGATAGGAAACCGGCAGTGGGCCTACAAGGGGGTCCTGGTAGGATAAGAGGCTCTTGGTTGTGATTCACATGACGAAATCTACACTCGGTGCATCTAGTTTTGGAGTATACTATCTTTAGTTAGGTCCATAGCAGGGTGGGCAGCAACAGGCACACGCACACACACACACGCACACACACACACACGCACACACACACACACAAATACTTCTTAACAGCATTCCTGGCTAATAAGTCAAAAATGCCTTAGAACGACATACTTGCCCTCTATAACTAAAATAAATGAATACAAAACACCTTAAATACTTTATTCCTTTCATAAATAAAGTATCTTAAGTCAATAGTAGTTGCTCCTGTCGCTGGTTGATGGTGTCATACTGTATGTCCATGTGTGGTCCATGTATAGAATTTATGGGATGCAAGTGATAATAGTATTTATTTTACTTTGATGCTCATATTGTCATTAGGAATTACTAAGTTGTTTTGTATTAGCATATGATTTTCATAAATTCCATGGAGCTAGACCACACATGGACATATGAGATCAACCAGTGACAGGAGCAGCTCCTAGTAAGTTAAACATTGGTTATTTATGAAATAAATAAAATATTTAAGGTGTTTAAGGTTTTTATTTGTTTATTTTAGTTATAGAGGGCAAGCATAATGTTTTAAGCCATATTTGTCTTATTAGCCAGGGATCCTTTTAAAACTGTCAACTTTCAGGCACCTCCATAGTCGTCGTTGCTGCACGGACACGCGCACACACACACACACACACACACGCACACACGAACTAGCTTGCACACACAAAGGTATTTGGTTCTCAGTGAGAAGAGGAAGCATCCACATGTTTATTTACATCTGATTGTTGGTCTGCCCTCAGACCAAGCAACCTTGGGGGCTGCGTAGCTATATAATCACTAAGTCCAAATAATTGATGCTTCTGTTGATTGGCCACCGATATAGTGTGCCAATACACACTATATTACATGTGCCTTTGCCGGCAGTAGGCAAAATATGTTTTCTGTGCATTCAGAATTCATTTCGGTTTGTGCTAAAAGGGTGAGAGGCCAGTTTGTCCGACAGAGTACAGAGGAAACATTGGGTAAAAAGACAATTTGACATTTGGACTTTTTTCCCTCTCTTGTCAAGGTAGAGTTGCAACCCGAGAAACTAAGGTTTCACATACTGACTGATTCTGGTCCCAATCCCAAGCATTCCTTGTATAAGTGCATGGCAAATCACAGTCGTCCTGCCCTATCTGCATTGAAAAACGCTCCCTGTCGGCCAGTGCTCTCATTCTGCCATCAATGAGCAAACTTCGTTACGCAACCTTCTCGCTCAAATCGGAAAAAAGGCAAAATGGCAGAGGACCAGTCAGGTGAATTTGGCAATAGCTTAGGCTAAAGATACAGAGGATTTGTCATGTCGATCGCTAGATTATTTGCAATGCCACTGGTCAATCCATGCTATCTTTATATTATGTGTTAGCTAGCCAGCTGGGCTATATTTCAGCACAGAGGCTGAATGTATGACTAACCTATAGCCTCGCGCAGCAATGTGCCTTTGTAATGCTGCTCCAGGCAGATTAATTCTGGCCCCTCTAGCTCAAAATGCTGGGCACCTGAACTGATGAGCCAGCCTTGCGGCATGCTGCGGGTTCGACTCCCGATCCAGACAGACTTTTCCATGTGTCTCCCCCAATCTCTCTCCCATTTCCTGTCAGATTACTTTAAACCTATCAAAAAGGCAAAAAAACAACAAACAACATCAAAACGTTTGGCCCCTCTCAATGGTGGGAGGACTTCACGGATTCGTCACAGAGTCGTCTGGAAACAGAAGGCTATAACCAACCAGGGCCCAGTATTCAAAAACGGGGTATGGGGGGGCATTGTGGGGGAGAAATGTCGAACACTGAAAGGGAAGAGACCAAGATCCACGCAGTGATATTAGAATCGCTACGCGAGGCTAGAAGGACTAACCCTGTGTCCCGATGCCATACTTTATACCAAGCGTGTTTTGAGCAGAAAAAGGAAAACGTTTAAAATTCCACAAGGCGAAAGGGCGATAGGCTAATAAGTCCAGATAATGAAAACGCCATATCACGTCTCCGTCAGCAGCTGAATTAACCTTTTTCATACTATCTGCCCAAGTAGAATTATTAGGTGAGCATACAGTAAGTGATATACTGTATTGTAGGACTGTATATAGTATGGAATTGGGACACAACATATTATTATCATCATCACAGTTAACGGAGTGTAGCAGCAGTGAAATACTGTAAAATACCTATCTTTTGTTTTCACTCTTGAGGTTCTGGCTATCAATCACAGTTCACCCTTCCCGCTATACAGGCAAAAAAACAAAAACAAAACAGTAGGAGGAGTTAGTGTTTGTGGGGAGAATTGTGAGGATTATTTTTCCCCACACTGTTTCTGTCAGCAGTGGGAAATCTCCTAGTTCTATTATTCATTTCTATTCTGGTGCTGTACATCGTCTCCTCCCGCCGTTCAGGGAATCTAACCGTCTAAAACGTGAATATTGCATTCCCACTAATAGGATGTGGTCCTTGTGCTCCTTACTAGTGGTTGATTGTATAATGTGACTATAGGCTCTGGTCCTGTCTTGTGCAAAAAAAGAAGAGGAGGACACAGCTCAATAAGAACGATCACAGCGGACAGGGTTTCCGGTTTCGAGCCCCTATGAAAAAAAACAAAAGCCTCTCAAGTCATTTTCAAGAGACTAAATCGTAACATTTGGTGGTACAGTATGTGGGGCAAAGACCTCTGCTGGACTGGGATCTAGTTTCACTTCTGCTGATCCAAACCGTCAGACCTCCAGGCCCTGCGTATGTAGGAAATCCTCCAGTTCGCTGAGTCGCTCAATGAGCATCACGTCGAGGTCCACCTCATCGCCTCGACACCTGCGGGCCCCTCGGTTCCGAGGGCCCAACACTCGAGTGACACCTGGAGAGAGAAATGTCATAAAGAAATATATACATAAATATCCGGCCCCAGCCATTCATTGTCATTGACTTGGTAACTGCTGAACAACAAATCCCAGCTTGCCTTGCGTGGCACGGGCTTTCCTCTTCCTGGGCAGAGTGAAGTCTGGGAAATCGAGGACACGCTTCCTCTTCTGATGTCCGATGCAGATCAAGGAACCGTTTTTCTCTCTTGGCTCCTCAAAGATGGTCTCCAGACTCCTGAACAAAGCAGACAGACAGTACATCCTGCAATGGGGTGTGGTCCACAAGATTCGATGCACTACCAAATTGTGCCTCTCCGAGTACTTGCTTAATGTAAACAAAGCCAACTCCCACAACACCAAATTGGAGTTCAACAAACCATGTGCATTGTGCAACCCAGATTCAACACAAACAAGGGACAATTGTTTCCGCTCCTGTGACACCCTCCCCCTCTTTCCCCCTCCTTCTATATTTCTCCTTTCCTTTCACCTGCACTAATGGCTAACAGACTAATCCTTCCTACTACAGTGTAGTGACCACATAAGGAGTTTCTCCCCGTCTCCAGTGCTCCCCTGGGGTAAAAAAAAACTAGTTTTAATTTTCAGTTTTGGGAGAAAAGGCTCTCATCCATTCAGGAAGATAGCCCACCCCCACACTCAAGATCGTGTGGGGGTGGGCCTTGGTAAAGGTGCTGTTGTCTTGTTGCACTTCCCTCTCACTGTAGTGTGTGTGCATGTGGACATCTGGTTACCGGAGGTTTAACCAAATCACCCAGAAAACATAGTCGAAAACAGCATCGTAGTATGACAATTACTACATCCCAAGTTTGGTAATTGTAGTTTTTTGCTGACCTGTTGGATGCTGGGGATTTGTAATTCTTGTTGGTGTAAATCTCTTCCAGACTGAATTCTTTTTTCTTCAATCTGGAGAAAGAAAAACAAATGAATATTATGCTGTTGCTGCCAATTAATACTAGTTTTCTACAGTTCTGCACAATGAATATTAAAATACCAATAAAGATAATCAAATTGTGTCAAACCTTTTCGGTTTGGGAAGGCCCATGGGTGTTAAGTTGGTGTCAGGTTTCGGAACCTCCTTCCTTATCCTGATCCGTGATACGCACTTAGAGCTGTCGATCGAAGCAGGCTGCTGAAAGAGAAAGAGATTTAAAATTTTGAGGGTCAACATTTGATTTATGTTTACTTGTCTAGCAATTCTAGTATATAGTATGCTATGCCTGATGTTCCCACCAGCACACCCCCCTCATCTAGACTGAGTAGTAAAGTATTGAGCAGCATGGAGCACTGGTGTTTAGAACGGTTCCCAACTGTGACACTCTTTGGCAGCCATGCCGTCTTCTGTCTAAATGACCATATTAAAACAAATACACAATGTAATGAAATATAACTGTCCCTGCATAAGGAAGCTATGCTAGAGTTCTCAAACTCTGCCCGAACCCGACCAGGACCGAACCCGAACAGGCCCGACCCGACATTTAGGGCCGGGTAGGGCCGAAAATCTATCCTAATCAATAGGGCCGGGTAGGGCCTAGGGCCGCATAAAAACATAATATATACTGAATTATTTTAATATAGTAAGAATAATAGTTATTTTCTGTATTTACCCATTATGAAGATGGTGTCCTGCTAAAGCCCTTCCATTCATCATCTTCGGTTTAGAGTCCGCTTTCCAGGCGCCGCTGGGTTGGACTTGGCTCTCGATATGGCTTTCCTCCACCGGGGACGGTCCATGGCCACCTCACGATCGATGCCGAGCACTTTCATGTCGGCCAACACGGTCGTCTGCCAGGTCTTCTTAGGCCGGCCGCTGGGTCTTGTCCCCTCTATGTTAATCGACATCACTTTCTTCACCCAGTCGTTCTCTTCCTTCCTTACTACGTGTCCGTACCATCGCAGTCTGCCCCTCCTCACCACGTCCGCTATGGCCTCCACTCCCATCCTCTGTCTCAGCTCTGCACTGGATTTTCTGTCCCTCAGTGACGCACCACACATCCATCTAATCATCCTCATCTCTGCTCTGTTAAGCTTCTCTTCCTGCTCCACCTTCAGGGCCCATGTCTCGCTTCCATATGTCATGCAACTTCTGACGCAGGCAGAGTACACTTGACCTTTCATCTTCAGGGATGGGGCCTTGGATGTTAAAAATGGCATGAGTTCCCTGAACTTCTTCCAACCACTTCGCACCCTTGTGGTCACTGCAAGGTCCACCCCCCCATCAGCATTCAGCATGTCCCCTAGGTAGCAGAAGCTGTCTACCACCTCGTACGTCCCACCGTCCACTACAAGCCCCTCTTGCTCGGCTGGGTCTGCCTGTGGAACGTCTCCCATGCACCGCTTGCACTGGAAGGACATACTTGCAGCTTGCAGGCTGCCTTTTACTCCACTGCATCTCCGATGGACCCATTTCTTACAGCCCCTGCACTGGAGAGAGTTTGCTTGAACTCCCTTCCCGCATACTCCACAGGGCCACGCTCCTGACTGCGGTAACACTCCCAGGCCAGCACCGCCAACCATGATCTTTGACTTCCCTGCATTCACCTTCATCCCTTTCGCTTCGATGCTTTTCTTCCAGGCCACTAGCCTCCTTGCTAGGTCTTCTCTTGTGTGAGCCATCAGCACCAGGTCATCCGCATATAGCAGTTCCCATGGCAGTCCTCCCCTGACTTCCCTCGATACCACATCCATCACGATAGCAAACAGTAATGGACTGAGTACAGATCCCTGATGCACTCCCACCCTCACTTCGAACCCCTCACTGTCTCCGTTTCCTGTCCTGACTACTGTGCATGCTCTGCTGTAAAGAGTCATCACTGCCTTGACCAGTCCTTCCTTCACTCCAGATTTCCTTAGGGCCCACCTCACTACCTCTCTTGGCACCCTGTCAAAAGCTTTTTCTAGGTCAACAAAAGCATAGTACAGCCTCTTCCTCTTCTCTTGATGTTTCTCTTGCAACTGTCGAGTGACAAAGATTGCGTCCGTTGTACCTTTACCGGGCATGAAGCCAAACTGCATCTCATCCACCTCAACCTGTGTTCTCACCCTCCTCTCTAACACCCTCTCTAACACCTTCATGCCGTGCTCCAGCAACTTTATTGCCCTGTATGACCCGCATGCTAGTGGGTCACCCTTCCCCTTGTACAGTGGTACCAGGACGCTTTTCGTCCAGTCTTCTGGGATTTGCCCCTCTGACATGATACTGTTGCAGAGGTCTGACATCCACTGCACACCGACATCTCCCGCTGCCTTTAGCATCTCTGCCACCACTCCTGAAGGTCCAGCTGCCTTTCCCTCCTTCATGGCTTTCAGGGCTTTCGCCACTTCTGTTGCCGTGATTGGGCACTCTTCACCCTCCACCTTGTCACAGCCCACGTCTCCATCCCAGTCATTCTCCACGTTTAGCAGCCTCTCCATGTACGTTCGCCATACTTCCTTCACACTTCTGCTGTCTGTCACGATGTTACCATCCTCATCCTTCACACAGCTTGCACCGGTCACATCACGCCTCTCTTTCACCATCTGCTTCGCTATCTTGAAGAAGCTTTTTTGCCCTCGCTCGCTCTCCAACTCACTTGCAAATTCATTCCTCTTTGCCTCTTGGGCCTCCCATACTGCTGTTCGCGATGCCCTCCTTGCCTCAACGTATCGTGCTCTGTCTGCCTCATCTCTGGATTTCTTCCATACTTTGTGGCACCGCCTCTTCTCGTTCACTGCCCCTTCGACACGGTCGTTCCACCACCATGTCTCTCTCTGTCTCGCTTCACCCCTTGACCACCCACACACCTCCTCAGTTACTTCAAGGAGGGCCTTCTTCATTGCCTGCCACTTGCCACTCACGTTGCCTGATTCCATCACTTCCCCAACTTCTCCAGCTCTTTGCTCAATTTTCCCCCTGAACTCCTTCTGTGACTCTGCTTTCTGCAACTTCCACACCTTCAACTTGGGCAGGTGTTTCTTCGCCCCCACCTTCTTGGCTCGCAGAGTTAGGTCTCCGATGACTGGGCGGTGCTGGGACACACACTCTTCTCCTGGAATTGCTTTCACATTCCTGACCATGACGCGGTCCTCCTTTCGGACCATGATATAATCAATTGTGCTCTTGCAGCCACCAGAACTGTAGGTCACCATCTTGGCTTCGTCCTTCTTGAAGAGTGTGTTGCACACCACCAGCTCCAGCGCATCTCCGAACTCTAGGATCCTCTCTCCTTCTTCGTTCCGCGTGCCGTATCCCTGTCCACCGTGGACTCCATCAAAACCACCTGACTCCTTTCCCACGTGTCCGTTCAGGTCACCTCCCAGGATTATGGCCTCGTCCTGGGGGATCGCCGACATTACCATTATGGCTTTGTCCCAGAACTCATCCTTATCGTCTGCACATCTGCCAACTTGGGGCGCGTAGACTGAGATTACATTTGTCAGACGCTTCCCAACAATCAATTTCACTGCCAGTATCCTCTCATTCACCCTGTCGACACTTAGCACTTGGTCTATCCACTTTTCGGCAATAAGTACTCCGACACCGGCTGTCCCTTCATTACAGCCTTGCCAGAAGAACTTGTACCGTCTCCCGATCGAGCCTAACATCCTTGCACTTCCCCCCTTCCATCTTGTTTCCTGAACACAGCAGACATCCACTCTTCTCCTGTGCAGAGCCTCTACCACCTCTCCTGATCGACGCGACATGCTACCAATGTTCCATGTGGCCACCCTGACACGTACCTCCTGCCCCTCTCTGTTCCCTGTCTGACCTCCCCGCATTGCATCGGGCCGGTGGCCGTCATATCCACCTGTGGTTTGGTCTCCTCCTTCATCATTATTTTTGTCGAGGGCTGATGAAAAAGCCCACGGGGTACTTAAGGCTGTACCCCGCCTCTGTGTTTGTCTGGCCATATCGAGATTGCATTTCAATTTTAATCTGTGGTGAATCCTCAAATTTTGCCCAAACCCGACAGTTTAGGGCCGGGTAGGGCCTAAAATGTATTCCATTTAGTAGGGCCGGGTAGGGCCTAGGGCCTGAACTGTTAGGGCCGGGTAGGGCCGGGCCTTAATTTTCAGGCCCGTTGAGATCTTTAAGCTATGCAGGGAGGGCGAGTGCATTCGAAGGGCTTTTTTATACCCCAATCGAGGGATCTTGATTCAGCTGAAGGGGCACATATTGACAAGGGAACTTCCCAAAATGCACTTCAAGTCCAGAGAGCCGTTTCAAAAAGGGGGAGACGGTGTTCACACGCCCTCTTGCATACCCTCTACATTGCAGGATTTGCATTTTTACTTAAAAACGTACCTCTCTTCCAGAGCCTCTCATGCTGGCTCCTCGCCCGTGGAGTCCAGGGTACTTGGTGCTGGCCAGCGCGAACACAGGCCGCGACTCCAGCCTCTCCAGCTGGACCAGGGCCTTGGTGGTGTAAAGGGCCGTCGGGGACCCGCCACCGCTCCCCGCCGGGCTGCGATTCATGGCCCGTTCAGTCACGCTACGGGTTCTGTGACGACGCCGGGTCGTCAGGGACGCTGCGGAGCTGAGAGACACAGGAACAGTGGTTGTTGGGGTTTTTTGTGCAGCAAGCAACACTGACTGGTGACACAGTAGAGTAGAGGGTGTCTACTCTTGTAGAATTACAATTTAGATATTTAGCTTAATCCAGAGTGACTGACATTAAGCATGAAGTAGTTACTGTGAATCATACATGAGATAAGAATGATACAGTACAAAATCTATATAACATATTCTAATTAAACTGTGCATACATATATATTATATTGTTATACTGTATTTGCATGAAAGAAGCTATAATCCTGCACAAACTGAAGTCTAAGTCTTCCCTAAGAAATAGTACATAGGCCACCTAGGCTGTTACTTTGCATCTGCCTATAGGGTCGAAGCTAGGGCAAGTTCAACTGCTAGAATGGTACCAGTCCAAGGTGCTTTACATACAGTAGATTGTGCAATACATTCATTCACATTTTGACAGTAACTCTGAGCCGAGCATGGGTTTGAACTGAGAACCTTACAGTTCACTCCAACACTTGTCTGTTAATCTGTTAATCTATACTGTATACACTTTATGTAAATTCATTTGACTCACCTGGTTGTGGAGGGCTCTTGTCCAATCGGCTGGTTATATCTAGAAAAGTCAAACCAACAGTAGTATCACAAACATTGTTATCACCATTTGTATTGTTATTATTAACTAAAGGATCACTTCACCACAACTTATTTTTCATATAATTGGTACCCACTAATGCTGGTAATAAAATACCACAATCTACTCAGTCTGTGTCTCATAGAGGAGCTGTGTGCAGTTCAGACTGCAATTTCGCTTAACGATTCATTTCGATTCCCCGTTGATGATGCGCCTGGTGGACACGTGTCTGAACTTTCCACTGTATGAATCACAGACAGAGTAGACTGTGAGGACCAATGAGGACCAGTTATATGAAGGCAGGTTGAAAACCTGCCTTCAAATACATACATATCCACTCAAGACGATATTAAGAGATGATACACATAATGCACAGTTTGCACACCTGTGGTCGTTGTCCAGTCCGGGCGGACCCGTGTAGTCTTTGAGAGGGCGGGGGGGCCTCGGCCACGTCTCGCACCCCGCCACGACGCGACACCTCAGCGCCTCCACGGCAGCGAAAGAGAGCCGCAGGAGCAGGGGGTGGAGCCAGAGGCGGGACGCTCTGGACTTGGGGGAAAGCGCCGGCATGGCTTTCAGGCATCGTAACTTGACGGTACCACCTCCTCGACGCCCCGGCGAGAAGGACGCTTTCCAACTGCCGCTCCTCAGCAGCTCTGACAAGTCCCATTGGCTGTTGACGGTCCTGGGAGTGTGGAACTGGTGGATGGAGGTCGCCAGGTCCATGTCAACAAGAGTCTACAATCACCACAGAGAGAAACCAATATTAAAACACCCATTAACAAGAGCGATCCTGTAACTTCTCCTCTGAACCTGTGAACCCCCAGACATCCTAACACCCCGAACTATAGTTTCGTTAAGCCTTTCTGCAATTTTACAATTTACAGTTCAGGCATGTAGTAGTCGCTCTTAATCCAGAGCAACTTACATTAAGCAATGAACAAAAGAAAAAACATGGCAATACATCATATACATATAAAGTAGTCATCATACATAATCATAATAATCAATCATACATAAGAACATGACAATAAAGAACCTATAAAGGCTAATTAGCGTGTTAGTGTTGTTTATTTCTACATACACTGCTATCTAAGGATATTGAGGCTAGGGCAAATAATAGTAGGCTACTGTAATAGTACTGTAATAGTAGAATAGTAGTACCTGCCCTAGCATTTCTAAGCGGAGAGATTCTCAGATGCCAGAAAGAGTATGTATTACGCCGGAAGTTGTATGTATTGTACTGGCGGTTTTGCTGGTAAACTATCAATAGAGGACTCTTACTGTACAGCTCTCAATAACACACAGTAGAAGACTGCGGTTAGCAATATTTCCATGGAGATCGGAGAAAACATTACATTTATGAGCAGGCGTGCACGAGAAGGGTTGTTCATTTGTGAAGAGTTACACACAGATACAGGGGAAGTGTTTACATTGCAATGGGACATGATTTTGCAGATTTTGCGAGGCCTGCTGGTTTTATCTTGACCACAAGGTACCATCCACATCCAAAGCAGGGCTCTACTTCGCAGCCCCCAGTAACAAACAGTAGAAAACTGCAGTTGTACTGAGCAGTAGTTAGTAGCGGAAAACAAAGGCATTGAAAACAATAGAAAAAAATTAAGACTGACCTTGAGAGTGCTGTGCCCCAGACCCTTTAACTGACTCTTCCTGTAGGGCAGAGGGCAGACCAGACTATCAGAGGGAAACCTAAAGAAAGAGAGAATAAGAAGAGTAATGCTTAACTTGACTGATGTGCCTGGTTGGGGACATCTAAATTCAGTGATATTGGTGTAAAAGCTGGGTAAAGACTATGAGCTGCATAGCTTTGTTACTGCTGTAATCAGTAGGCACAGATCTGATAATTATGCATATAGACCACTCATTTTCCTCATAGACTTTTCAAAAAAGTATTCTTATAAAAGTCGTTTACGCTGCAGACAAAGCCAACTAGGATCCTGACAAATGATGATAAACAATGTTTTGGGATGGGAAAGATAGAAAGAAATAATAAGAAACAAAAAATAAAGAAAAACAGGCAGGGTACAATAGTTTTTGTTATTGACTGGTCAAAAATAGTGTTTATGGTCATGATTTGTCACAACAAGAGTCAACAACGTCTTTAAATAAATACTTCTTGAAGATTTAAGCAATGTAGATCTGCTGTGATGCAAATCATTGAATATAGAATAGATTCTTTCAGGGTCAGGGTATATGCTTTTAACTCAGATCTTTGCTTCTGGTGGGTCCCTGGAACTCCATATTTTCAGATGGGGCTCGGCAGCTAAATACGGATAATTTTAAAAAAGGTTAAGCACCAATGACAGAAACCTTTAGCCCGCCCGTGTAGTTTGTTGGTAGCATGTTAAAGCTTTCTCTTAGGCTTAAGCTTCTATAGTTTTATCGCTAGTAGCCCATCTTTCATTGCCTGCTGGTGTTAGTTAACACCAGCTAGTTAGTTACCTGCTGTGAGGCGGGCTCTTGCATCCCATCACCCGACCAGCCGTCTTCGCCAACTGCAGCAGCAGTGCAGCGTGGCCTTCTGGGTAATCCGATCCCACCGTCACCAGGAGGTTCTTGGAGGAACCGTTCCTGTTGCCGACCATCAGCTTGGAGCTGCCGCCGCTGCCGTCCTTCGGCTCGGAGGAGCCGCCCGATTGGCCGAAAATGCTCAGAGCCCTGCCGGCAGATTGGCTGCTGCATTCCGGTTCCCCCGGGAGGTTGCGTAGGGTCAGCCGCGTCGGGGAGGAGGCCCGGCCCCCGCCTCCGCCCCGTGGGTGCGACACCACCCGCATGCATCGCACAAACCTCGGCACTTCTGCCCCGATCAAATTCTCTCCTCCTCCTCCTCCTCCACTCCCTCGGCTTATTATTTCCCTTCTCGAGACGCCGCTGTCTTGTGTTTCACCGCCGGATGGCGGTACGTCCCGTTCCCCAGCTGTTACTCTCGCCTGGGTTTGAGGGAGCGAGGAGGGAGCAGTGATGGGCAACGCGCAGGAGACGGGAGGAGGAGGAGGAGCAGGAGGAGGAGTTGCCGCTCTGGGCTCCTCCACACCAGAGGAGGAGGCAGAGGAAGAGGTGCAGGACTCTGTGTCGCTGAGCACCGATCGGACCAGCGATGCCAGGGCGTCCCGGCGGCCACCGTCGTCGTCCTCGTCGCTGTCCGTCACCGGGGAGAAGCCCCTCTCGTTGCGCTCCGGGGCGTACGACGACGACGACAAGCCCAAGCGGCCTTCTTTGCCCTCTGCCGCGTCGCTGTGGGAGGGAGCGGAAGATGCAAGCAAGCGAGGAAACGGACGTAGCTTGGTGTTGTCGGTGGCATGGGGAGCGGGGTCGGAGCATGGAGTCACGGCCAAATCATCCTGGTGGCCTGTTCACCAAAAATAAAATAAAAAATGACAATTAGGAATAGTTGTGAATCTGAACAGATGCCATCTGATGTATAGTTTACTGTCCGAACTGACGTTATCCCATTATCCCACGAAAATATATATTATATATTTAGTGAAGCTATCTTTACAATTGCATTTATGTTTTATTTCCATTCCATTACATTTATGCTAAGCAACACGGTATTATGCTTAGAAAATGTATAATTATAATTTTCATCCCATGATTTTGTAACACATTTTTTCACCCAGTGCCAATTATCTAATGTGATCCAGGGCTCTACACACCCTCCGCCAACCTGGGGAGGCAGTGGATTGGCCTCATGCTTCCTTCAATGCATGAGGAGTCCAAGCTCCCTTCTTCAGGTGGGAGTTTGCCTGGTTGAAGGAATACGTTATTCCAACCACTTCCTGTCCCCTCCATCAGGCGCCCCAGCTGGCCAGGGGGAGGCAGTCTAGAGACCAGGACTACTGGTCTCTAGACTGCCTCTAGGTAATGTTTTTGTGAATCCTTTGGAACACGGGTAGAATATGCAACCCCACAGAGAAGGGCATTCAGGTGTGCTTATAAGATTTAGGGCTCCATTTTCGTTACAGCAAAACCCCTTATGCCTTAACGTCTTTGCCTTTTTAAACTATTTAAAAAAAACATTTTTCGGTAGTTCAAATGGCCAGTCTACAAGCTCACAACGTGGTAATAGATTGACATGTTAAAACATTCCAAAAAGTTTTTTCAAAATAGTAAAAACTCTTAGTAGAATCTACAAGAGACAAATAGTAAAGACAAAATGGATGTGGGGAGGAGGCTACACTTCCACTTTATACTTCACTCATAATTATATCTTCCATTGCTCCAGACTGTATGACGGAAGCATTCGACAATTGTGAGAAGCAACAGTCTGGCAACGCAAGACTAGAATGGATGTAGTATAGAATATATCATATAGTGTCTGAGTAATGTTGTGCAATGTACCTTACAGTCTAGTCTAGTCTAGTCTGAATGTAGTGTCTAATATGAATTTCACTGCCTGAATGGAGGGTGTGTGTCAGTTGATGTCGTGTCTACTGTCTATTGTATAGTCTACTCATTATTAGTTGTCTTCTCGATAACTGAAAACATCCATTCGTACTGTCCATCTAACCAAACCCATGTTCACAGGTTTGAAAGTGAAACCCAACAAAGCCCTTTTACAGGAACATGTAGAACAGCAGCCATGGCAGAGTATCAGTGAGACATGTGTGTTTTCATTTAGTAAATAGGTTACTATTATCTTTCAACTGTAGTTAGGCAAAGGAAAAGAGACGAAGAAAGAGCCTTCGAGAATGAGTTGGAGAAAGATGTAAAGAATCAGAAAGGGGAAATTTTTTGTCATGCAGAAAAAACATTCTCTTGTTTTGGAGACCTAAAGTGATGGTGAAGACAGGCAACTCATGATTACACTTTCAGATTTCATGGGCAGCCAAATCGGCTACGTCAAAGTGTCTCTGTCCGAGCAAGAAACGCTTACTTACAGCCGTAACTGGCTTGGATCTGTAACAAATGCCTCCCAAAAGAGTAGACCAAAAATTATTTAAAGAAAAACCTTGCTGCTTTTCCTTCAAAATCCTGGTGTACTGATATCAGGGCAGAAAAATAGCAAAATATAATTGAATTTTGTGGGGAAAAAAAATACTTGGAGGATACCAAATGTTGTTGTGGATCGGTGCAGCAAATTTGCTGGACACACTAGCTGGCTCCTACAGACTTTCAAAACAGCATAAAAACATACATACTGAAAACGGACCAACTGTCAGTAGCCCGACACACCCTAACACCCAAACTCTAACCCCAACCGCAAACACGGAGCAACGCATGCCAGACATTTGTCAAGAGTGGCTGGCGATTTCTGCAACAGAACAACTGCCCATTGCAACTCCACTAGGCACTCAAACATCAAACAAGTTTAGCTCCTATGAGAGTATTGTAGGTGGTTGGCTGTGTTCGGGCTGGCAGACTTTTCTGTTTCTTTTATTGATTTTAATACATATAAAAAACATACACAGACAATTAACAGACAGCCACGTCGTAGAGCAGACTAACAAACCAATATAAAGAAAAAGAAGAGAAAAAGAAAATAAGGACAGAAAGAAAATAAGCGTGCATGATTAATTATTAAATCACAGCTGAACCCAAAGCGGACTGAGGTAGGTTTAGTGGAAAGCAAAATAGCAGACATCAACCTCCTAAACTACAATAATAATAAAAAAAACTAGTAGGGAAAACAAAACTGCCAAAACAATTAAACAATCAAACAAATAAATGCAATTAGGCATGCATGCAATTGATAATATAAATGCACGTAAACATAAATGCATGCATATAGATGAGGAAAGCTTTGCAGAAAACAATTAGACATGCACTCAACTATACATGCAAAAGAAACAATGTAACAAGATAAATAAGGTCATTCAGAGCAGACGTACAAAGGTCGAGGGAGAAAAACTCTGAATAGAAGTAAAATGAATAGGAGTAAAGACAATCACGACATTTCAACTGTCCGTGTTAGTAGTGCTGTCTGTGATCAAGGTGTCACAGAGCTGTCAGATGTGAGGATCCTTGATCTAAGTGATGACAACTGAAGCGTGAAGGTAGAGTTGCTACCGGCACTGTTGAGCTGATTAACGACTGCTCTGTGTGCAGAATCTGGTGTTTCAAGTTATTCCTTTTTTTACGGTATATACCCTGCCACAACGACTCATGCTGTTCAAACACCTGACAGTTGCTCCAGAAGTCTGCAACTGCAAAGTCGTGTAACACAAGAAGAAAGCTGTGGCTGTGCAACTAAAATGGCGGCTTGACACCTTCAAATTCACACGCATTGTTGTTGTTGCAGTAGTAGCCTAGACCAACTTGGCACACAGCTTGCATTTGTTCTTATATTAAAAGGTAATATAGGCGACTTTTTAGCCAAAAACGAAAACGTATTTAGCTATATGTTTTCCCTTTTCCCCTCTATGCTGCTTCTACTTTGATGCTGCAGCTGTTTTCCCTGCAGACAGACACTTGCTTCATCCAGCAAATGGTCTTGAACTTTATTGTTGTCAACAAATCAACAAATGCAAACAAAACATTCTTCGGGCTCAGAACATGGCCGTACTGATGTGTGAGGGGAGGGGGTTGTGTGGGGTGAGGCAACATTTTAGCCAATCACAACACAGCAGTCTCCAGCAGTTTCGTAATGAGCCAATAGAGTGGAGGTGAGGTGAAGTTAGATTCTGTTTTCAAACAAATCTGTTTTCAAACAGTGTTTGTACACACCAAAGTTGCCTACATTACCTTTAAATAAAGATCTATCGCCCTCTCATGTGACAATGTGTTTGGGACACATGTGTTATATGTTTTTGTCTAAGATTGTACTAAGTTGTATAATTAATAATAATAATATTAATAACATTTTTGAAAGGAAGCTCCTTTGAGTAACTCTGGGGAAAATGAGCGGTATGACACCCTGCGGTTCGCTTTAAATCGGCTCACCTCTCCCGGGTCCAGGTGGGGAACGGGGGCGCTTGGTTTTCACTCGGGGGCTGCTGCTTGCGCTGCACAGACGCTCCACCTGGTCGGACAGCTGAGCCAGGTCTTTGCCCTGGGCGGCGCCCTGTTCGCACAGGCGCTCCACGCGGCGGTCCAGCGCCTCCAGACGATGGGACAGCGGCGCCAGCGCCTCCGCCAGAAACTGCTTGAACTCGGCCTGCTGCGCTGCGAGGAACTGATGGAGGGAGGGGGAGGAGGGAGGCGACGTAGGACGGAAAGGGGACAGAGGAGGCTGGACAGGAGGAGGCGCGGGCGAGGGGAAAGGAGGGGATGAGGTGGTTAGAGGAGGAGAGAAGGAGGAGGAGGTGAAATTCCACGGAGAAGCTTCGCTTAATTTCCCTGGAAGGACATAGAGGAGGAGGAGAAGGAAGAGGAGGAGGAGGAAGGGGTAGGAGAAGAGAGAGTACCGTTAGCTAAAATAACAGACACTTTGGCTGATTTCGCACGTGAATTCCTAAATGTACAATACATGTACATTTAGGAATAATAAATGTACAATACATGGGTGGAAATTGTTCGTACATGTTCGTAAACCTACTACATTTTTGTAAATCATACATAGTTTATGTATGGGTGCAGTATGTAAATATAACCCCATGATTGTAATACCACAAAAAAAAAACAGCAAAATTTGTTTGTGAATTTATTGTAATCTAATTACATATTGGCATGTACAGCAGGTAGCCATAAACCTTGAATAATTTGCCTAAATTCTCCCAGAGTATGGAGGTGGAACTTACCTTGACTGTCCAGCATTGGCACCTTCTGGTTGGCTGAGTGACCTGGTTGGCCACTCTGACCGGGGAGCGGCGACCTGCCCTCCGCCGGGACCAAGAACGAATTGGCGTTTTGGATCAACGGAGTGCCTCCGAGCCGACCGTGTTGCTCCTGTCGCTGGGACTGGGTGGCCATTTTGTGGGGAGGAGCGAGGAGGAGCGGTTGATGAGCGCGGGGAGGCGACGGCAAACCGCGGAACGCCTCCTGACCTTTAGTGGCCGGTGGAACGTAAGCAGCGCCCAGGGAAGACGACGCGCCCGACTGTTTCCGCTGGGAACTGCTGGGAGCGGCCTCCGATGTGGTGCAAGGATGATAGCGAGGACTGGACTGCGGGAAGCTCTTGGTCTTCAGCTGCTCACTGGACGACCAAGCCGTGGCGGCGGGCTGCTGCAACGGCCCGGCCGGCCGGCGCGTCTCCAGATTCGGCCGAGGCGGGACTTGAACCTGGAACTCTTTTTTGTGGAGACAAGGCAGTGTCCCGCGAGGCACCTGCGGGTGAGGGACGCTGCGGGCGACGGTGGAGGGTTGTGGGACTCGGAGCATCTGCGCCGGGGGGCCAGGAGGTGCGATGGGGTGAGGCCGGGGGTCCAGCTTGGGACCCCTGGGGACTCCTCCGGACTCTGTTGATGATGATGACGATGATGATGATGACGGAGACAGCATCATGGAGACTGGGGGACAAAAAAATAAAATAAAATCACACCTGTGTGAAGTGAGGGACGCTCCAATAATTATTGACCCTTATAAAACATGCCATAGTTACGTTACCAAGAATGGTGGTTCCATTGAATTGCACCAGGGACCACTGAAATGTACCAATGACCACTAGAATAAACCAGTGGCCACTAGAATGTACCAGTGAACACTAGAATGTACCAGCGACCACTGGGAGGAGCTGACCAGTGCCCATCCATACCATCTCTATACAGCTTGTTCTTGTGATTCGCAGCAGCACTAACATGAGACAAAGCTTCTAACCGTCCCATCATGTTGTTATCCTACGGTTAAACATAAAGCACATTGTTGTGTGCCACCAGGCACCAGCACAAAAACACTTTGTAAAGCCAAACTGATCCCGGATCAGACACACACCCCTCGGCCGGGGTCGGCCCTTTAAAGTAGTAAAAAGCTCTAGGCTAGTAGTAGGCTAGTATATATATATATATATATATATATATATATATATATATATATATATATATATATATATATATATATATATATATATATATATATATATATATATATATATATATATATATATATATATATATATATATATATATATATATATATGCTATAGTAGCAGTAAATCTGCATACGAATACTCGCACGCACACTGCGTAGACACACACTCGGCGCGTACACAACGCACGCATTAAAAAGAGAAACGACAGTGGTAATGAAACAATAATACACACCTCCGTTATGATGATGATGGCGAGATAATACAAAAAATAATACTAAATCAGAGTCGGGTCATTATGTTCTGATCTGAAACATCTCCACTGTTCTGTGCTGTCCTCATTCACAGCGTCCTGCCACTGATTTCAAAATAAAAACCCACTCATCTCCAACGAAGAGCTCGTTGTGGCCAGAGCCGTGTCAGAAGTGCGACATTAAGGGGGGCAGAACGTGAGCGCTCAAAGCTACTGTTCAGAGACAAGCCTGGACTTGGAAATACATTGTTTTCAACGAGAGCAGCACAAATAATTTTAAGCATGTGCGCAACATGAAAACTGTTTTACAACTAAAGTCTCCATGATGTTTGTGTTGTACTATTACTACAGAACGATCTAAAATAATTGGATTTAAGGTCAATAAAGCTGGGCTGTTGTCGGGCTTGTCCCTAATATGTCTATGTATGTACTGTAGAAAATCCGCCGTTGGTCTGGCCCGATGAAGTGAACGGAGTTTGCGTAACTGTGGATCTGCTCGTCTCTAACGAAGAGCTTGTTGCGTTATTTTGACTTTGTGCAAAGTTAAAAGGAACTACCGGTATTCGATTGAAAAAGGTAATGCCATGAAATAAAACAAAAAACAAAACGACAACACCTTACACGGGCTTACATCTGCGCTGCGAACGGTATACGATCAAAACAAATATGTTATTGTGAAATAAATTTACCTTGTATTGCTTCCGGTTTGGGAGCCGTGCCGTGAAGCATGTTTTACCACGACATTCTCCAGCAGTATGAAGGCTTTACGGCAGTTCGTTGCTAAGTTACCAGCAATTCTCTTTTGTGACGTTATATTGGACGTTATTATCATAGAATTAAGCCCGTTGTAATATTTACAAACACAGCACTACTATACTACTATAATAATAATATAATATAATATAATAATAATATAATATAATATAATATAATATAATATAATATAATATAATATAATATAATATAATATAATATAATATAATATAATATAATATAATATAATATAATAATAACAATGATGATTTCCAAATGTTTGGACCCTGGAAGCCCATTTGACATAATTTTGAGAAAGTCTTGCTTTAGGCTCTATCTGCCTATTATACTTTTGACTCCATTTCTATGAAAGGTTGTTGCTTGACACAAGTTGTGTCTCTTATGTTTTTCTTGTACTAACATGCAATTGACCACAAAACCTCATGAGACACCTCATTTTCAATCTGCTTAGTCAGTGCTTACCAAAACAATTGAAAACAGTGCCTTCTTCTTTTGGCTTGAGTCACTTAAAGTCTGTCTCACTGTCTCAGGGTCTTGGGATGGACAGAGCCTATATAGGCCTACACTACAGCAGGGGTCAGCAACCTTTTTGACATTTTTGACAGTTATAATTTAGGCATTTTTCTAGAGCTTCATTTAGACTGAAACGTGTAGCTATTTAATCAAATGTACGCAGTTAAGTCAGAATAAGAAAGTTGCTTTCATTAATTTAATAATCTATATTTTGTCAGTCAGAACATGTGTAAAATGGATATTTTAAAGTTAAAGAAGTGTCATAATCGATTATTAAAATAATTGTTAGTTGAAGCCCTAGTACATTTATCAAACATATTAAATACATTTTATTATTAAATAAACGCAATACATAACTTAATTGAGCCTTTACATACACATGCAAGATCATTGGGGTTAGGGCAAGTGCTACGAACTAAGATGGAGTATAAATAATAAGGCTAACCTTTGGTTTTGGTTAGGGTTTGGTGGGATATAGGCCTATGTATGAAGGCTTTTGGTGGGAATGCATACAGTTCTTATTTAACTAACTTAACAATGTTGATGGGACAGAGTGTATAACAGAGATATTGAGATATAGCTTATTGTGGTTGATCTGGAATCTGCAATTCTGCGTCTACAGCAGTTCCACTGTCTAGACTCCTACACAGTGTCTCTGTGTGTGACTGTGTGTTGTGTGTGTGTGTGTGTGTGTGTGTGTGTGTGTGTGTGTGTGTGTGTGTGTGTGTGTGTGTGTGTGTGTGTGCGCACACCCTTTTACAGTGACAATGAATGGCTGTCCTTTTTGTCAATTCCATTGCCTTTCTCTGCTGAAGTTTTTACAGCCATTGCTTCTAGCAAGCATGATTCATGTAATGGTTATAGAGAGCGGAACTTTTGAATTTTACTATACTTTATTACTTTGACTCAAGTAGTGGTTATGTACTTTGTCCAACACCACTGTCAGTATAGGACTAAACCACTCATGTTGCCAAAACATTCTCTCTCTCTCTCTCTCTCTCTCTCTCTCTCTCTCTCTCTCTCTCTCTCTCTCTCTCTCTCTCTCTCTCTCTCTCTCTCTCTCTCTCTCTCTCTCTCTCTCAGTATTTTGGACTTCAACCTGAGACTTGAAGAAGCCGCCTATTAAACATGGTGAGTCTGAACTTTTATTATTGCACATGTTAAAGAATTGAGTTTTATCTTAGAGTATTATTGTATAAATGTACTGTATATTGTTTTAGACAGTGCAGTAGTTGTAGCATTAAAGGCATGGCAATTATAGCACTTTTCAAAAGCATGGCAATTCATATAGTGCACAAAATAAAACATTAAGAGCATTAAGGCAAGGTTTCCACTGCCATTGGTGTATGGGTGTATTTTTTTTTTTTTGATACAAAACAAAAGACAAAATGAATAGCTTGCACAATAAATTCATGAAGAATCTCAAAAAAGCCAAAGGCAATCTGAGTAGCAGTCATGTAGTTAATGTAGTTACATATACTGTAACTGTATACAGAACAACACTGACTCTGGGTACAAAAAGCAAAACTGTCCCAGATAACCTGAAAAGTATGAATGCTTCATAATGTTGCAGAAGATCTGAAATGTATTCAAAGCTTTTAGTACTGTTTTTTTATTAGTTAAACTGACAGAAAATCAGTGTACAACACAACAGTAGTAATACAAGATAACACTAAAAAGATAAGATCCTTTGAGGGAAATTCAGTGGCCAAAGATAGTACAGAAGTTATACATTCAGGGAAAACTACTGTAAAAACACTATGTACAGCCTCTCAGCATTAGCGTAGTGCCAGACAAAAAACAAGAGAGTGCATGTGAACGTGTTAGTAATAATGCGTGCACCTACAGGTGCCATACTTGTACTGTGAGCTGAGAGCGACTCGCCATACATCTTCATAGCTAGCTGCACACAATGTTATTGGTAGTCCCTATAATCTATAAAGATTAATCTACTAAGTCGTAAACTAAGCCTGGGTGTCGAGGATAACTATAAGTTACTACTCCTGCTGCTGAACCTATACTCGCAATCTCCAATTGAAGTTCATTACAAAGTGGTTGTCCATAATCAGCATAGAATCTTCTTAATATGCACCTTCATCACCTCCTCCACTCGCCAGCTTCCCTCGGGTTGCTTGTGTCTACACCCTCCCAACATGTAATAGCAAAGAAGAGAGAGCTCTCACCATCACAGACAGATAGAACATCTGCAGTATCACGTCACGCACACCAGTAAAGTACCCCAGCCTCCTCAGAAAGAACACCCTCCTCCAGCCATTGCTGTACTGTAGAGCAATGGTTCTCAAAGTGGGATCCGGTGGGAACCCCCAGGGTCCTTAAGAGAGTTCCAGGGGGTTCCCAGCTAAATTATAGTTTGGAACCAAATGGACCCTCATGGATCTGGAATTCTCTGTTAAATCAACATCAACAGGGATTTTTTACGATAGAAATTGGATATAATAAAGGAAAAGCTAGTGTATAACATGTAGGTTCGTAGTTAATGCATGTCACCGCTTGAGTCATTGAACTCTTATGGGGGTAACTGGCAGATCTCTTCAAATGGTGGTCCGTGGGCTTATTTGTGTACCGTGTTTTCTGCACTATAAGGCGCAGCGGATTATAAGGTGCACTTCCATTGAATGGCCTATTTTAGAACTGTCTTCATACGTTGTACGTATATAAGGCGCACTGGATTATAAGGTGCACATAATAAAAGCTACTGCAGTCAATATAGAATAGAAGCTACAACAGTCAAATGATCCGTATATAAGGCACACTGGATTATAAAATGCACTGTTGTTTTCTGAGAAAATTAAAGGCTTTTAAGTGTGCCTTATAGTGCAGAAAATACGATTCCGGACAAGAAAGACAAGACATTATTATGGAATGGAAAGTCCAATCTGTTCAGTTCAAAGCTTGTTGGAGGTGTGACTTTGAGGACATGGCACTTCTCTTGTACAGGCTGACAGTAATGCTGGACTAAGTGCGGTGCAGGAGGAGCAGGCAGAAGGAGGAGAACCTGAACAAAAGGAGAGCCTGATGAACGACAAACCGGAGAAGACAGCAGAGCAGGTAGAAGAAGGAGAACCTGAACAGGAGAGCTTGATGAACAACAAACAGGAGAAGAAGACAGCGGAACAGGCTGAAGAAGGAGAGCCTGAACAGAAGGAAAGCCTGATGGACGACAAGCTGGAGAAGACAGCAGAGCAAGCAGCAGGAGGAGATCCTGAACAGGAGAGCCTGGTGAACGACAAACCAGAGAAGACAGCGGAACAGGCAGAAGAAGGTGAGCCTGAGCAGAAGGAGAGTCTGATGAACGATAAACCGGAGAAGACAGCGAAACAGGCAGAAGAAGGAGAGCCTGAACAAAAGGAGAGCCTGATAGACAAGAAACCACAGAAGAAGACAGTGGAGCGCTCAGATAGTGTCTCAAAGACAGAGAAGGTGAGCATCCAAAACATACAGTGAGTTACGTTATACTGTATTGTTTTGGCGGCGGTGCTCGGTGGCTCAGGGGTAAAATGAGGGTAACTAACATTGCCAGTTCGAACCTGGGCTCTCCCAGAGTTGATGTCGAAGTGTCTTTGAGCAAGACCTTGTCTTCTTTCCGCTTCCAGCAGTAGATGAATGTGTAAATTGCCTTGGATAAAGGTGCTACATAAATGCACCATTTGTATGTATTGTTTAGTGCATTAGTGTTTCTGAAAGGGGCCCGAGGGACGAGGGTCCCTATACTGTAGCTAAATGTGGACCCTATGGGAAATTAAGTCATTGTTTGTATTACAAACCTACCTGACAAGCACCAGTTTACTCTAGAAAATTGCATGTCTGGATTGATGGAGGTTGTAAATACTGTATATGCCCTACTTGGTTATACAATTCAATCCAGTTTGGTTATGCAATTTTACGAGATCCCACTGTAGCCATCTGTCTATCTGTGCCCCTCCCTCTTATGCCCGTATATATGGATTTTCAAAGGGACTTCCTGATGGCTAGGGGTTGATAGGTCATCGGGCTGAGATGAGCCACTCTGCCGCACGCACGCACGCACGCACACACACACACACACACACACACACACACACACACACACACACACACACACACACACACACACACACACACACACACACACACACCTGTGTTGACCTACTTGCAAGTGTTGTTCTACAGAAACATTTGGTTCCATTTCAGAGCCGAGCATCGACGAAGAGGCGGAGACCGTCGATCGTGGACCGCATCAGTAACAACAGGAAGCTGGCGGCCATGGTTGTCGGCCTGTTCTTGGTCATCATCGGGGTGGTGATTATCATGGAGGTGACCAGGTCCAGGCCCAGCAGTGTGATGATGGCTGCGGAGTCTGACAACACATCTACAAGCATCCCCACGACAACTCCTCACTCGTCGTAATGCTTACACCCATCAAGGCTGTATGTATCTATGGTATATCAATGATACCGTATCTTTGTTTTCTCTATTTGTCTATGAGTTGAAGAGTTGTCATGTTTCTGATCCGAGGATCTGAACATCGTTCTAACCGTTGAACTTTGTTGGACGTCGCCTAGGTATGAAGTTTTATTGGAGCAGGATACGTCATGAAGTCCAATAGAACATATCAGACGTTCATGCACTGGTATGGTGTGTCTTTTATACATGAAAAGAATGTTTGTTTCTATGTTTTTTGGGTGAGGGGTGGATAATATTTCACACAAATTTGTTTTCCCTTTTTTCCTTTTTAATAACCGCAATCAAAGCATATTCCCTAACAGTACTGTAAAAGATCATGCAGTGGTGAACAAAATAATCCATGTTGCCAAAACAATGGCAATGCCTAAATCCTGTTTCAACAGCCAACAGTGTATCAGGCGGGGGTAATAAAAGTAGTTTTCTGAAAAAAGCGTATGTTACTGTATTACTGGTTCTCAAAGTCAAGTCATGTCAAGGACCACCTAAATGAACATATGTTATTCTAGGGACCCCCAAAAGTTGAAAATGTTTAACATCTGTATAGTTGGCTTCCATTTGCACTATGCCCCCATATCAGCACAAATCTTTCTTTCATGAAATTACAGAAAGATTTGTGCTGATATGGGGGCATAGCGTGTGTGACAGTAGACAGCCTGGTCATTTACTTTCCAACGTGGAATCGACAATTTGGAAAGTGACATTTTAAGAACTTAAAGATGCGTTTTGCCACACCATGACCTTGGGTACATTTTTATTTTACCCAATGTAAAATATTCCATAAGATATTTCTCATCAAAATATATTGAGGTACAGCAATACATGGCACCTTGAGATACTCTACTTTAATATTTGATCATGACCTTTCACCCAAAAATAGATAGATATCATGGGGGGCTGTATGGGATTTTTTGCTTGTACACCTGCCTGTAGGAAAAATCAGCAACATTATGATGTTGCTGAGCATCATGGGGTACAGAAAGACCCACGCACCTCAGACATCAGCAACATTATGACGTCACCGTGCATCATGGAGGTGCTGAAATACCCACCTCAGACATCAGCAACATTATGATGTCACTGAGCATCATGAAGCTACTGAAAGACCCGCCATCTCAGACATCAGCAACATTATGATGTCACTGAGCCTGATGAAGGTACTGAAAGACCCACCCACCTCAGACATCAGCGACATTATGACGTCACTGAGCATCATGAAGCTACTGAAAGACCCACCACCTCAGACATCAGCAACATATGATGTCACTGAGCATCAAGAAGCTACTGAAAGACCCGCCCACCTCAGTCATCAGTGACATTATAATGTCACTGAGCATCATGAAGCTACTGAAAGACCCACCACCTCAGACATCAGCAACATATGATGTCACTGAGCATCAAGAAGCTACTGAAAGACCCGCCCACCTCAGTCATCAGTGACATTATGATGTCACTGAGCATCATGAAGCTACTGAAAGACCCGCCACCTCAGACATCAGCAACATTATGATGTCACTGAGCATAATGAAGCTACTGAAAGACCCACGCACCTCAGACATCAGCAACAATATGAAAATTACCCTCCCAAAAAGTCTGGGTGAAAATCAACCGTGTTTAGTGTTCAAGATATTTAGTGTTCTAGATATCGCAATCTACAAGCTCACAGTGCTAATTTTACAAACTAAATCCAGTGCTTCACATTTCAGTGGGGTCCCCCCGAGTCTCCAGTTATATGATTATTTTCAGGGGCGTACCACTGGAGAAAAAGATGCTCAGCCAAACTGGATGTATAAGGGGCCGGCATGTTTTACATTAAATTTCACTATGCCTCAAGTAGCTATGCTTTGTGAACTTTGCAAGGCGCTAGTTTTACAATGGGAGTGAAAAATCTACTTTCCCTTAACATGTTCTGGTGGCTGGTGCTGGTGCTGGTGCTATAATTGTGTGTTTATTAGATTAGTAGTAACGTTTGTATAGAACTGATGTCGCTGTACTGCTGCTATGTCTTAGTGTCTCGACCCATGAGGGCCTTCTTAGTGTTTTTGTCAGGTCTCAAAAGGATGGTATAACACTTTGGACCAAATATCGACACCAGTAGACCAAAGCTGGATGCTAAAATAGCAAAGACCTCCACTACATCTGCATATTTTCCCGGAGAGCTGACATATGCTGGTATGAAGGCTATCCACACGGCGCAGAAGATCAGCATGCTGAAAGTGATCAACTTGGCTTCATTAAAGTTACCTGGCAGATTCCTTGCCATGAAAGCTAGGACGAAGCTGAGTAGTGCTAGCAAGCCGATATAACCTAACAACACTCCAAAGCCAACTATTGACCCCACTGCACACTCAAAGACGATCTTATCACTTAGGTATTCTGTGTTTCTATGAGGAGTCGGTGAGGCAGTCACAAGCCAGACTGTGCAGACTATTGCCTGGATGAAAGTAAGGACGAGAACTGTCCCTCTCTGCTGCATGGCGCCGAACCACTTGATGATTTCTCCGGCCCCGGGCTTGGAGGCCTTGAACGCAGCCAACACCACCATCGTCTTCACCAAGATGCACGAGACAGACAGAACGAAACTGATACCAAACACAGCATGTCTCAGCTGACAGGTCCAGAGCACGGGGCGGCCGATGAACAGGAGCGAGCACAAAAAACAGAGTTTGAGGGACAGCAAGAGAAGGAAGCTGAGCTCTGAGTTGTTGGCGCGCACCATGGGCGTGCTCCGATAGTGGATGAAGATCCCCAGAACAACGGCAGAGATAAATGTGCCAACCAATGAGATGGTTGTCAAGGCGATACCCAGTGCCTCGTGGTAAGAGAGGTATTCCAGGACCTTAGGAACACAGCGATCACGCTGGGGATTGGACCAGAATTCCACTGAACAACTGGTGCACTCTGTAGCATCTAACAAAAAAGCACAAGGTTAACAAGGTTAATGAGGACAGTCATTTTAAGGTTCACTTAAAACATGTTTGGGGTCATTTTAACGTCTGTACTCACGTCTCCATTCCTGACAGTTTTGAATCAAGTTGCTTGGTTCAATATTTGTTTGATCAAGCACAGTGGCACACCCCTTTTTCGGATACAAACCCACTGAAACTTCAAGCCATGATAGATTATTGAAAACACCTGTTCTTGGTTCTGGTCACTTGTATTGTCTCACTTATATGTGATGGGCCATGTTTTCCACATTAGAAGGACAATATCAGTCACCAGAAAGTAGGGGTGTTTTTCAATTAATCGATTCGATTGGACTTTGAAGTTACAATGGGTACTTTTACAACAGGTAGTTGTTGCAAAGTTACAATGAGAAATGTAACTGTATGAATGTCATACAGTATATGCAAACTCTTGAAAATGGAACCTTCCATACAAGCCACTTAACAAAAAATACCTTGGATCTTATATCCATTCCATTTTGTATGTAATATATAATTCTTATAAATTAGAAAATGATATGTTTCACTACAAAATGGTATATTTGTTTCACTACAAGAATGAATACTATGGATCCTAACTTTATTCTCTTATATGAGGATTGTATGATTGAGAGGTGCCACTTTCAAGAGTTTGCATAAACTGTATGACATGAATATTTCCATAAGGGAAGCAACTTAGACACAGGCTTGGGTGCTACTGCTAACAAAATCAAATTAACCTAAGCATGTTTATAAGTGAAATATCCTTTTAAAGATATAGGGCTCCATTTGTCACCGCTAAACCCCTTATCCCTTAAAGGTAGGGGAAGTGATTTCACTTTTGTCAGATATCACCCAAAAAAAATTTTTTTTCTGTTAAAATGCTCTATTATAAGGTGTGGAAACCACATATGGAGTTTCCCCCTCCCCCACGTTAGCAGAGGAGCTAATAAAAGTTCCCCAGGTCACCACAATTCTCCTCCAATCAGGAGAGAGCAGAAGGTTCACATAGTGTAGCTACTTTTGGGGGCCCCTAGTGCACCAGGCTGGTACTACACCATGAATTTCAAATCACTTCCCCTACCTTTAACTTCTTTGCCTTTTTAAACTATTAAAAAAAAAAACATTTTTCAATAGTTCAAATGGCCAGTCTACAAGCTCACAACATGTTCATAGATTTACATGTTGAAATATATATATATAAAAAATCAAAATAGTAAAAACGAAATAGTTAAGGGATTTGGGATAAGGGGTTTAGCATGTAACGAAAATGGAGCCCATAGACTAAATTGCAATGATGTAAACCTACCAGTCTCATTGTTGATCTCTCCATCAGAGCAGGGAATGCAGTCAAAGCAGCAGACAGGTTCACCTTTCCTTATGGCCTTACGGGTTCCAGGGGAACAGCTCTCACTGCACACGGACCGAGGAGGCTAGTACAGAGGAAATAACCGTGACACATTCTGCCTATTGAACTCTTGGTGTGAATATTAGCTCATTTAGAAATATTTAGAGACCTTGTTGTTTTCAGTCTTCCAAAAGATTTTGTCTTCGTGGAGGATGAATTCTTCACCTGTGGAGATGGTGTGGTGGTACACACCTACATCAAAAACCCTCGTACTTCCATCGGGCAGCCACTCCCAGTTCATGACATCATACATCGGCAAAACGTCACCATTCACAAATAATACCTGATCACCAAATGATGTGGTAAAGTTGACCTTTGTCATGTAATGCGCAAGCTATATGGTAATGAGAAAGAGCAAGAGACTTACATTACTGAACACATTACATAGCATAGAACCAAGAGTGACCACAGCAACAACACAGAAATGTTACGTGGGGAGGAGATAATTGGGACTAAATAACGACTAAATTGAGGAGAAATCATTTAAAGGCAACCCTGTGTTTGTAGCCAGATTTGTTTAAAAACAGGATCTAATTTCACCACACCTGCACATTATGAAACTGCAGCTAGAGACTGATGTGCTGTGATTGGCTAAAACCTCACACAACCCCCCAGCCCCCCTCACATTAGCACCGCCTTCCCTGAGCCTGACGAATGTTTTGTTTTCATGATTTGATGACAACAACAAAGTTCTGGACCGTCTGCAGGGCGAAGCAAGTGTCTGTCTGCAGGGAAACAGCTGCAGCATCAAAGTAGAAGCAATGTAGAGGGGAAAAAGGCAAAAAATACAGCTACATATCAATTTAGATTTTTGGCTAAAAAGTTGCCTCTATTACATAAAAATCTGCAGGCATCGTTTTATTATTTCAAAATGAAGAATGTGTAGAGCTTGTGTTTTGTTTTGTTTTGTTCCAACAATGAACTGCTTACATATTTATTAATATTCTAAATTTGAGGACCCCCTAGAGCAATTAGATTCAAACTATATAGAAACATCAAGGGGTTGAATGTGAATTAACATTAGACACCTGCCATGGCTGTATGGTATGAAAGTTGGCACAGCTGTGGCCAGGGAAAGGCCCTCTGCCCGGCTCACACTGCAGCATGTCATGGAGGGCATGGGCCAGGGCGTACACGGCCTTGTACACGTTGTACTCCTTCCTGAGGTCAGACACGTCGAACAGGGCAGAGCCTGATGTCCTGAGCTCCTCCTTACCGCTACACACCTTCCCACCGGAATCCACCCACTCCGACGGAACCGGTGCGAATTTACAGTCAAATGTGTACTCCCAATATTTCTTCACCTGAAGAAAGACAGGGGGGTCAACATGAAATTCATTTTTTGTGTGTGTTTTTGTTGATCCGCATGTGCCACAAATAACCAAGTTTGAACAATCAGGCTTTCATATACAGAACATATCGGAGCTTTAATGGAAATTGCTCTCAGAAACAGCTTGTTTGATTTTGGTCCCATAATGATGTCATCAATGCACCCTAGTTTTCATCCTCTTCTTCAGTCTTCAGTTCCAAATTTGATTTCCACTTTGTTTACAATGTCCAAAATTATTGATCTTCCAAGCTGCTTTGGAATGGAATCAAGTCTGGTTTTATCTAGCATCAGTATTATAATGACTCAAATATTAAATAATCCGCATATCAGTGCCTTCACCACCTCAGGACACTGTGGTACTGCAGCTAAACTGTCTATAAAGAAATGACAAGGACCGGTTATATCAGTGGCATAAAATAGAAATAAGCTTGAGGGAAATATAAAATATAATATTAAGTATAAAAAACAAATTTAGGAATGTTATGTTATGTATGTTATTTGCATTAACATTAGGATAACAGTTATAAGGACCATTCATATGAAGGCAGGGCAAAACTACTAAAACTAGTACTAAACATGTATCTTTTGCCAGAAATAGCAGATCTACAAGGTTGGCTATTTTCAGCCAAATCCAAAATACTGTATGCCGGCTGTATGTTTACTTTACTTACCTTACTCTATTGGTTTATTTGAATGGGACAGAATATATTAATGAACATTCATTTAAAAGTGTAGTGTAAATATACCAGCTTTACCGTAGCAGATATTAAAATTAGTACAATTTCCATTCAGAGTTTAACATAATTTCCCAGAGTTCCCAGTGACATAAGACATGAGTGTTTAGCATCCAAGGAGAAAATAAGAGTTGAGAGAAATAAGAATGTTTAAAGTGCATGGTTATAAACATAAACAACATTACATTTGACACGAAAGCAAAAATACTTACTATGGCATTTTCTTTACCAGGGACATTGTCAGGATGTAAGTTCAACATGAACTCCTTGAGACCGGGCAGGTCTCCACGGCGGAAGGCCACACCGATGGTGCCTTCCAGGAACGGCATGTATTTGGGAGTCTGCAGTTTAGGGTCTGTGGTCCAGCCCACCCCAGAGACCCACTGTAGACCTGTCACGTTCTGCTTCACCACCTGGTTGATGAATGTATGTTATAACAATATAACCCCTGTATCAAAATATTGTGTCCTGTCTAGATTTCTAGTTTCTGAATAACATAATATTCAAAGATTTGCACCACGTTTTCACGATTTTTCAAAAATAGCAGAGATACAAGCTCATAGCGCGCCACTCGGTGGCGCGCTATGAGCTTGTAGATCTGCTATTTTTCAATAGTTAAAACATAATGCTTAGAACACCAGAACGCGTTTAGTACACTAAGGGATAATAACTGTATCGAAATATCGATTTTAATTTCAAGAATCAAAGTATATCATTATGTAAATAGAAGCTATCATATTGTATCAACAAGCATACCGTAGCTATAATCCAATGTTCTATACGCTATTAAGGCAAATTCTGTGCAATTCAATTATAATAGCAATATAACAATTAGAGGGGAATTCCACTCATTTTCCACATTTTACTGGCATTAATATACCGTGGAATTGTGTGGACAATAAAAAGTGTTTCCTAGAAATGGAGGTCTGAAGAAATTATTTACATGGAGAGACACTTTTTTATATATGTATATATATATCACATAATTGGGGGATTTTTATTATTTCAACACAACATCTTTATGATGTATTAATGATAGTAAAATGTTGAAAATGGGTGGAAACTTCACGTTTAATTATACAGTAGTAGTGACGTAGGTGAATGGTGCCAAGTTATTGTGTACTTGTGCAGAGATGCACTGTAATACTGTGAGGTAAAAAAAAGAAAAAAAGAAAAGAAAGTAATTGCTAAGAAATGTAGTAGATTGAAACACGGGTGTGCATGCTTACGTGTGTGCTTTCGTACGTACATTGGCCTACATGCATCTTCACTGCAGTATAAACACTTTTATAAAATACATATAATGGATTGTATACTGTACAAGCCCTAAACCAACATGCACAGTGACCCCAACCTCATCCATGAGATGAACGACATGGATGCCATACACTAGTGCAACGACCACCCGGGCCGTGGACGCTTTCATGACCGCCACGATCCTGGTGAGCTGAGCCCGGTCACTAATGTCCCAGGGCAGGGCCTCGAAGTACGAGATGCAGCCCGACCCTGTCTGGGTCACCAGATCCCGGAAGATCGGGGCTGCATCGTTGCCATAGTAGTCATCGATGTACAGCACTCCTACCCAGGTCCAGCCAAAGTGCCTGATGAGCCGGAGAAAAGCTTGCATCTGATTGGAAAAAGAGTGGACGGATATACGTGATCAGAGGTTCCCAGGCACTTCTTTCAAAAGATACATTCGGCATCTGTCTTACTGTATGCTCAGAGCCAAACTTACGAAAATACATGAAGTAACGACTAATACTAATACAGATAATGAACATTTCATGATGTGATTGTGAGCTTGTTGACTGTAAGCGTTCTCTAGTATTAAAAAAAAACGACAGGAGCAGATCCATTATCCATTATTTAAAGATTTGGACCACAATAAGAGATTTGTACAGATTTGTTTTTTTGCATTATTATTATTGCTAAAGACTAGGGTTTAACTGTACAGACCTCTTCCAGAGCCACTTTACAATCCCCTCCAGGACCCAACTTTCAGAACCAATGCACTATAAAAGTATGGATGCACAATTAATCTGTAGTGTAATCGAAATGGTAGGCCATATCAGCCGTGACAATCAAAGCTTCAGTGTAACATCTGTATAACATCAGATATCGGTCAGAATCTGCATCAGTTATGACCCTGTGATGAAATAATCAGAGCTTGGATACCGGCCATAATTTCATAATCGTGTACTACCCCTACTATAAAGCAAAACACATTGTTTTGTCTGCATGAGTTCCGCAGAGAGTTTCACCTCGAAGGCAGCACTGGGACTGGTTCTAAAGACGGAGGGGAACTTGTCCCGGTCACTCAGACAGGAACACGTGGCATAGTAACTCACCTGGAAAGAAGGCACAGTGCATTCTGTAATACACCACGTTTTTATGATGTGTGTGAGCAGCAGACACAGGATTTTCTCTGGCCTGCTGCTCTGCTAAAAATCACACCTTACCTTAAACCACCCACTGCTACACAGACTGACTGACATGCACAGTTTTGCACACATTGCAATGTATTCAGATTCACTTTTTATTCACATTTCAAGATTTCAAATGTTTTAAATCTTTTGAAAGTGACAGATCTACAAGCTGACAATGTGTCATGAGGCAAAGCATTGAGCTTGTAGATCTTCAAACCTTCAAATCAGCTTTTCAAATACGCGAAATGTATATGAGGCTGAAGTGTAAATACTGTATGATACCAAGCAACAACCCCTCATCCAGAATAGAGATACAATATGGTGCAAGCATAGACATATCAATTAATCAAGAGGGGCTTATTTGTCAATCGTACATACAGCCACGGGCTATGTATACAGTATACAACTGGTGAACTTACCATGGGTACCATGTACAAACCTAATACATTAGAGATGGCAACAGTATTTGTGGAGCAATCGGCACCCACGATGCCCAGCGTGGGAGGGGGCCCAGCACAGCTCTCCTTCAGCTGGAACTGCTGCTCTCGCCCACTCATCATGGACAGAGCTTCCCGGAATGCAATGTCCAGCGAGTAGCAGGTGTCATAGTAGCTGTAGCCCAGAGTCACGTTGGGCAGTAGGCTGGGATTTCTGTTGATCTCATTCACAGCAAACACCATGGTCTGTGCCTTTCTGAACCCTGCCATGTGGAAACTAACACACAGCATGTCACTGTCTAACATTGGATCTTTGTGCAAGTAACAGCAACCAATCATTTTACAGCTGACTTCATGCTATTAATCAAAACAAGCAAGGTTCAGTTTGTTTTTTGTTTCTTTATGAATATTAGAAATAATAAATCTTGTTCCTGCAAGAACCCACATACGGTACATACTGTGCTGCCTAATTGTGAAAATAGCCAACATGCATTGTGAGATCATATTGATCGTATTTTCTTTTCATTTTCACCCCAAACGGGATTAATACTCATAATAGCATATATTCTTATTAACATACATATTTATTATTTCTACACATATTGTGCATGGTGTGTGTATGCACAACCTTGGAGATACATATCATGAATGAACGCAACGTGTCATTGTGGACACTGTGTCAATGAAGTGTCATTTAATGTCTGCCTCCCACTTGGAAAAATAGACATTCTCTTATTGGTTAAATGAAGATAAATTGTAATAAATACATACATAAATAAATAAACAGTTTATAAGAATAAATTGTTGAATTGTGGATACCAAACACAAACAGTATGACAGCAAAAGCACCACAGCAAAAATACAAACCCTGAAATCAAAAAGTTCCCTTTTCTTGTCATTTCACACTGCACGTGTTGTGATGATACTCACCCATAGCAAGAGGGCGTCTGCAGCTTGGAGGTGAACGACAGCTCAGGGGGGTCAGAGAAGGAATGAATATCATACATGCCACCTATAACAAAATGACCGTCCTGCTTGACTCTGGACAGATTAAACATCGCCTGTAACTCACAAGTAGAGGTGGCTGAGGAAGACAAGGGAGAGAATTTAGAGAACATCATCGTCATCATCATGGTCAAGTACAGGTATGGACACCACAGGCGCATGTACAGTGAAGCCCTCATTATGACTGCCCTCCAATGTCTGACCCTTCCCGTAGCTGTTCGTCCTGTCATAGTTTTATACCCAGCACTATGCCAACCCCCTGCCACCCTGGCAACGTGTATTGTGTTACGTATGTTAAACTCCCTTCTGGGCATGAGAAAAGGTACGGTAGGCGTGGGGCTTATAGCAATCCCTTCATATCAGATTTGATATTGTCAATGGGTGCAATTCTCAATCGCTGTGATGTAGCCAGCTATGGCTTAAGTCTTCTCATTGGGTCAGGTCTGCGGCCTTGTGCTAGGCCGAAAGCCTATACCAGCAGGCCTGAGCCTGGGCCTACCAAATAATTATCCATAATAATTAAAACCATTCATCAAGAGCTTCAACTCATGATGAACAAAGCAGGGGTGTAACATTTTTAATTGGGGGGTCAGGTGATTTCTGAACCTTTTGAATTGCAGGTTTTAATTATTCGGGGTAATTATTTGGTAAGCCCAGGTCTATGGCTAGTTATATAGGGTTTCGGCCTACCACCAAAATGCGCTAAAGAGATCCTATTCTATCTTTTTTTTTTTTCATGCCTTTACCATTTTCTATTGATGCCTTTTCCACAGTTTTAGTCTTTTTCCAGTGCAATGATAAGAAGACCAAACACAATTATCAGAATATAGCCCACTAGGTGGTAGTATTGTACACTGCACCTGCACCATTTCTTTGATTCTAATAAGAATGATTGAAATATTTATTAACAGTTTATAGAATGCCTAAATTTCACATCAAAGCACAAGGCAATACAAAAAACTCTTACTCACTGATAAAGCATCACACTTATGTACAACAGGGTCCAGAGTTTTAAATTCATCAGAACATTTAGAGACTGATGAATCCACTTTTTACAGGTTTGTTTTGGCGCTTTTATGCCTTCATTGACAGTTAACAGTAGTAGACAGGATAGAGGAGAGGGAGTCCAGCCAGGCTCGGGAGTCGAACCCGCGGCACACCATGAGGCTGGATTAGCTATATAAAAAGAAAAGGAGGTAAAACACTAAAAGAAACAAACAGCAAGGAGGAAGAGTTGGGGGAATCAGATTTTATAGGGGCCGGTTTCGAATAGCAGCTGACCGTGGGTGCCCTTTGAGTGTGGTTTTGAAGGAGTGATTATTGGTCCCACATTTTGGTGGCATATGGGAGAGCACATGTTGAATAGATTGTGCATCACACTTACCATCCAAGGCACAACCAGCACATAAGGACCAATTAGGGGTTCAGTGTCTTGCTCAAGGACACTTCCGACACCAACCCTGGGGGATCCCGGGTTCGAGCCGGCAACCTTGTTGTTACCATCCGGTGACTCTACCCCTGAGCCACCGCTGCCCCAATAATAAACAAGTTTCTTTTTAAGAACACTCAAAACATGCTCCACATATGGCCAGTACCGAATTCCATATGTTGATCTGTCCCCCGCCCAAAGGCACTGACACTTGCACAGCAGTCTGAATGCATACGTACAGGTACCTATATATAACCTTGTCTTGGCTTCTCACCGATTATAAAACCAATAGTTCAGTCTAATAAAATTGCCTATATTGCCTACCGGTATATTTAGAATCCAACTTTGGCAGTGGTATTTTTTTAAGATGTTAATATACATTTATATGATCATGCCTACAACTGAAGGCTTCTCACCCTCAAGGCGTCTCACCGGTTATAAAACCAATAGTTCAGTCTAATAAAATTGCCTATATTTAGAATTATATTACTATATTACTTTCTTAAGATGTTAATATACATTTATATGTATTACACTTATATGTATTATATTTATATTTGGTACAGTCAATGTCATCCCTAGAGAAATAGGTTGTGAGTTCAGCACTTGGGAAATTATTCAAAGACTGAAACAATCTCACAGCTTCTGTAAAACTGAGTAATACAGAACCAAAGTAATAATATGGTAAATTAGACTAAGGAAGTTCAGTTAGGCCTACAACTGAAACAAAAATATCGGCGTCAACCTCAGTGGAGGCTAAAGCATGGTGAGTGACCGAGACAGGCCTCAAACGATCAAATGTCAGAGGTTACATGATGCAACAGACGTGAACATTATTTCCAGAGGGAAACGATCTACTTAAACTGGTTGTCATGTGAAAGAAAACAAGGATGACACCTACGGCGTCTACTCAACTCACCAGTGAGCTCTGCTCCCAAATGACAGTCCCTGAGCTGACTGTTGCATCTCAGTCAGGTGCACAAACATGTTTTGATTGAATTAATCTATGCCCATGAGATACAAATGAACAGGCCATTTGTAACCAAGAAAGGTGTAATTGTGAGTTGTGATGTTTAATATGTGGACCAGCTCAGTGGCCTTGTGGTTAGAGTGGCCGCTCTGAGACTGGGAGGTCGGGGTTCAATTCCTTAATGCACCCCTGCTTGGCACTCACCATCCAGGTTTGGATTGGGGGTAAATCCCTGCAACATACTAGTATCATGTACGTCAAGCTGCCTCGCGCTACAGAAACGGGAGATAGCCCCATGGGCCTCATAGCGTACGAATAAGACATGTTATAGTTAAATGCATATTTAGCAAATGTGAGCTAAGAAGTGCAGAGGTAAAAACCCTCCCCAGGTTGTGCGTTCGAATCCACCTTGGTGCAGGGTGACAACTGTGGAAATGCATTCTCGTAAATGCATCATAGGATCAACCAATTGAAATGATACATTTAAATAATTGCCATTCATTTCTGATCACGGTGTGTGCAATGTACTAGAGGGCCAGTTAGAACAGTAAATGTCGCCCACAGCACAAAGAGAATTCATTGGCCTCGAGTTTGACATACGCTGCATATGCTCTGGCAGGTGAGGATACACAGCAGTGACGATGTGTGGAGGAGTTAATTTATAGAATGACTAAATTGTGGAGAGGAAAACAGATGAACAAAATGCAGCTACTATTTATATAGTTTTAAATCTCCATCCAGTATGCACCTTCTTATCCATCCATTGTCGTGTCACAACAGGGGCGGATTGGCCATCTGGATTACAGGGAGTTTTCCCGGTGGCCTGGACAAGATCCAGAATGCACTAGTGGCACTTCCAAAATGTGCTAGATGCTCACCTGGAACATACAGATCAAAATGACCATTAAACTTCTACATTCTCTAGTTATGTGGACTAAGTTGGGCTAATTCACATGAATATTTTAACTCTTGAGGGTGTAAAAATGAAACCAAATGGACCCTCTGGTTAACCAGCTGCTGCCCCCCCCCCCCCCCCCCCCGGCAAAGGCAAAATTGTGCCGGTGGGAAAATATGTGCCAATCCACCCTGTGTCACATTACAAGAGAGCAGCACAGCTCCTTCTCCGAGCTAAAGTACATAAAAACACAAAACAAAAAAAAGACTAGACTTCTGACATTTGTGTTCAGTGGGAAAAGTATTTCCAGGGGTCCCCACCCACTTGGTTCTTGCACTACAGACAAGAACCAATAGGATGGTTCTGTATTTGTTAAACAGGATGAAAACAAATAGCCATCCTTCAGGACAAGATTAAACATTTGGTTAAATTCTCTATTGCGGCATTTATTTTTATACATGATAGTTTAAGTTTAGACCAAATGTCCAAATCTCATTTCTCATCCGAAAAGAAAAAGGATAAGTGTTTCAGGGACCGCAGAAGCAGAAATTTTAATTCATGCTCACTGTTAAAATGTAGGCTGTATCTTTCTCACTTGCCCATTGTTATTCCTACTGTTGTTATTATTGTTATTTATTTTTATGTTTATTCTTTTTCGGGTGGGGGTGGGAGGGTGAAAATGTATTTTTTTTTTTATATATTCTTTATACTGCATGGGTTAATGAAGAGAAGCCATTGTTTTTATTTTGTCAATAAGATCGTATTTAATGCTTCTGTGAAAATCCAATAAATTAAAAAGAAAAATGTAGGCTGTAGGCCTATCCCAACAATAGTCACTATACACAGTGGATTAAACAGAGTTACCATTAAAGTTAAATCCAAGTTACGTTTTTACCTTCATGGTAATTAACCCCATCCATCACAGGCTTCAGATATGAACTCATTTAGGTTAGGAACCCGTGGCGACTACATGCTCTTACAGACAACACACCAGGCAGTTTGAACTCCCAACCTTTCGAATGAAGAGCATGTGGACCAAACCCAACAATACCGCTTGAGTTCTCTAGCCTGATTCGATGATATCGGAATCCCAACCTGAAAACGCGTCACCCGTTTACTGGAGAGCCTGTGGACTCCAGTTACTGAACAAGCGCCATTACTTAGAGCTACTCAAAGCTCAACGCATTTGAACAGAATGTACTGCATATTTAGACACCTTTTAATGGACTGTTCAGATAGTAAACAGTATCCACACAACCACTTTTGCAGTAGGTAGCCTTTATTAAGTCTTTGAATGCTTTCTTCATGGAAATAACATTGATTAAAAAGTCTTAAGTCTTCCTCCAGTAATGCACACGGGGGTTGGACTGCTCAGCTCTTTTTAAGACTTCAAATTTATCCTCTAGTATTCAGTGGAAACTATTCAATCTTTGCAGTCCTTTGTCCATTTCATCCCTCAAGTGTGCCATTTTCATATGATGGCCTTTTCTCTGGAAGAAAAGAGGGGAACAGGCACAACATATAAGATCACATCAATACACACAGATGAGCACATAGACAAGACTCACCATGAAGATCCTCAGCCTTTCCGTCTCAAAGGCCATGAACTCAGCCACCGTCAAATCTGGGAAATCCTTCTTAATCTTGCACAAGAATGCACACTGTGGATTGCGTTTATTGTGTTCCTGCCTATGCAACAGAAAATGTATGACAAACATGACTAGGGATACAGAGATATGAAAATTCTTGGCCTATGCCAATGTTTATCATGTTTATCTGATCGCCAAGACTGACAGATGTGATTAGTTTGTTGTTTTATTTCCCCTTTTGTGTCAGAAAAAAAAAATACAGCAAATACAGCAAGAAAGCAACAGCAGCCTAGATACAGATAAATATAGCCAGTGGAAGACAATTTCAGAAGGACAGGACTGTTTAACTTTATTTGGTCTTCTCTAAAATGGGTCACGAGGTGGCATCAAAATACTGCTGATGTCAGTTTTGCACTTTATTCCACAACATTGACAACTAAAGCCATGTATGCCGAATAAGGGTAAACACTAAACCAGAGGACTATAGATACTGTACATCTATACACAGGGTAGAGCAATAGAGTGGCTACATACTTTTTTGCCATGTCGAACCAAATGGTGCTTCCCTGGTGAGTGACACCTACAGTATGTGGACATACTGTAGGTATAGACATACTGTAGGTATAGAGCTGCGCAGTGACGTCACCGCCCCTGTTCCGGAAGTCCCCATTCATTTTTCTCATCGACTTTTCGAAAATAATTTATATCAAGACGATTACGCCGCGGCCAAAGCCAACTCAGGTCGTGACAAATCATGACAACAAACACAATATCGTCATATAATAGGGAAGAAGTAGAAAACGGCATGATACAAGACTTTTTGTTTCGTTTTTCATCTTAGAAATTATTTTATTGTCCCAAAAGTTTGTGTGTGTCATCATGATTCGTCACGACTCGAGTTAGCTTTGGCCGCGGCGTAATCGTCTTGATATAAATTATTTTCGAAAAGTCTATGAGAAAAATGAATTGGGAAAAGACTTCCGGAAACAGGGGTGGTGACGTCACTGCGCAGCTCTATAGGAACCTCATGTTTAAATTTATGTGCAGACTGGACAGCTCACAAAATGGAATAATTGTTCAAATGTCAGATCCTGGACGTAGTACCGTGAGGTTTACATCCACCATTCGAGGACACTGGCATAAGTGCCTCTATTAACTCAACTTTTCTTTTTTTTTTTCTTTTTTTCTTTCCTTCTTTCTACTTTTATTATGTGTTGTACTGTTTTTTAAAATGTGGGCCTTGAGCCTGTAAATAAAGTATGTGGACATATTAAAAGTCCTTGGTTCTAGAGCTTGTGCGGTTAATGACAGAAATGTGAAGCAATCCTTACCAAGGGTTGTCATGCGGCTCCCAGCCCTCCAGCTCCAGCAGACAGAAAAAGCAGCAGGCCACATCAGGGTCATTTACACCAGGACTGTAGACAAACCCTGCCTCAGCCATCTGCAAATAGGTAGGGAATTCACAATGGTGACTAAAATGTTCAGTTGTGACAATCGCACACCTGTCAGATATTACTTAACCAGTCCACTTTTCACAATTAGCTATGTGCAAGGTCAACATGTGCAAGCTCACTCTCCAAGTCTCAAGTAGCGCTATATTGGATCACTCCAATAGGCCTATACGATATAGTTCCTCCGCTGGGCGGAGTCGTCGAGCAGACTTTTCAGATGATTCCCGTGCTATACAACTTTTCATTTCTCTGGTCTCACCTTCTCAGGTGTACATTCACAATCATCTTGGAAGGGCCAGTCTGCAAAGCTCTCTCTACGTAGATCAGCACAATACATCTTCTGATATTGCAAATACCTGGTTCTTAATGCATCAAAATCTGACATGATGCTGCGCTACCGAACACAGCGCCTGTTGGTACAAATTGCAAAAGAAGGCAGTGCACTAGGTTCCATTTTTGTTTCTTTTATGCGCTGCTACACCCCAGAGCTCTGCTACACCCTAATCAAGGGAACTTGATGCAGCTGGAGTGGGGAAGGTTCTGTGTGTGTGTGTGTGTGTGTGTGTGTGTGTGTGTGTGTGTGTGTGTGTGTGTGTGTGTGTGTGTGTGTGTGTGTGTGTGTGTGTGTGTGTGTGTGTGTGTGTGTGTGTGTGTGTGGTGTGTGTGTGTGTGTGTGTGCGTGCGCGCGCGCGTGTTTAACCTTGAACCTTGAACATTTAACATTGAACTCTGTCCAAGTTTAAATGTGTGAAATATTTCAGGATGGTGATGTACTTCCTTTTCTTAATTAATCACGGGTGATGCTTCTGTCTGCGTATGGGGTCAGGTTCCTGTATTTCAGCAATGATTAATGCCTCTAGAGCAGGAGTTGGCAACTTTCTCACATAAAGTGTCATATGTGTTAAATTTCTTGGTAGTCAGTCAGTGTTCCATATAAACATTAGGCTTACTATTATCAAAATAAAATATTTAACATTTTCATTACGCCTAGACTGTACATAATACATAGGCCTATATACTGAAACAACATCCCCTCATTAGATGACAGGTTAGAGAAAGAAGGGTCAGTTGTTTCAGAGTGCAAAGAAAATGGCCCCAAGTTAAAATCCTTTTCTGATGGGATAATCAAGGGTCTATATAACCGTATATAACCTAGAACCAAATAATTCTGCCAGATTTGGATAAGGTCTCCAGTGACTCCACTTATATTCAACAGTACACTATCACCCTCTTGTGGTAAACAGTTTTACTGCTGTTGTTTTTTCACACACAAAAAAAAGAAAAAAAAAATGCTTTATTTGTGAAACCAAGCCAGAAATGTTTCAATGCAATGACCCCCATGAACAGTAGGCTATTTGCATTATGCAAATTACTGCACAAACAGAGGAGGCCTTCCTTACACTAGTAAATTATATAGACCAATACTACTGAGAGTCAGTGTCAGTGCCATTGTTTTTATATTTGGCAGAGTGGGCCATGTCTAGAGACTGAGATCAGACCCATTTAGAGAAAGAGTTATGAGTTTTGATCTTGCCATAAGGCTGTAGTTCCAAACATAAGAACTTCCTCATTGAGGTAGAATGAGAACTTCCTCATTCCATTAATCTTAATCCCTTTTCACACCAAAGGGTCTAGACGGCATGTCCCTGCAGTGTACAGTATTTTGTAGCGTTTCAATGCATGTAAGTAAATGGACCATATGACACCAAAGGGACAAGACCGTTTTAGCATTATCTCTTGCGACCGTTTGGACCAAAGGAGTTGCAAAGTGAACCTTTGATGTGAAAGGTCTGCAACTTGAGGCCAACTTCACCCCAAGCCGTTCCAAGCTGAACCAGAGTATTCCTGACACACTGCCACAGAGAAAATGTGCTCGAAGGTGGACCAGGGCAGTGGACCCAGGGCTGCAGTATACCCCTCAGGGTCCCCTGAGCGGTATTTGGCCGACTCGCCACCAGCCGCCAGGTCACAAAAAAGCAACCAGGAATGGCAGCAGACTGTTCTAAAGTGGCCAGCAATGAGTTCAGATCTCAGTCCCATTGAACACCTGTGGAATGATCCAAAAAAGAGTGGGCCAAACTGCTAGTAGAGAGGTGTAGGCAGAACATTGAAACCTAGGAAGCGTTTAACCGCAGTCATTTACTTCAAAATTTTGCTACCAAATAGTGAATTCAATGTACTATTATTAGTTCAATGACGAATTTGAGACACCAGATACTTTTGTAAATTTCAACTTATTTTACGACATTTGGACTTGTTGGGGCTTTATGTTCCAGGGTGCCAATATTTTCGGCCACAACAGTAGGCTGCTGTATAATGTTTTACCAAAATGACTCAATAAGTTTATTTAAACAAAATGAATTTGCACTTTTATCCTAAGTAGAACAAATCCTCTGCTCTGAGTCTCTGAGTCACACAGATTAGCAGTAAGCTATAGTTTACTGGTAGTTCCTAAAATAAAGTGCCTGATAGGGATTACTTCACAGACGCATGAAGCACATAGTTTCTTTCTCTTGTGATTGCAGTGTGCAACACTCAACACTGTCTGCCACATGACAGGACAGTCAGGTTGCTTGGACATGTGTCATGTGGCTTTAGATGAACTTTGCTGATATTAACATTTGCTGTTCATCATTCACACAATGACATGGCATTATTATAGTGTGATGGATCTTGATAGTACAGGTAGTTCTTATGACCAAGCAATTGTTTGAAATATGTCACCCAGTCGTGCTGAAATAAATGGTAAATGGTATTTCATTTACCATTTATGTTGGTGTTTGAATGTATAAATGGCATCATTTATACATTCAAACACTGATTGTGGCAAGAACCATGCAAGGCACAACCAGCACATCTTGCCCAAGGAGACTTCGACATGTAGGCTAGACAGGAGGAGTCAGGATTCGAACTGCTGACCCCTAGATCATTGGACAACCTGCTATACCTGCTTAGCCACAGCTGCTACTACTTGCTAGCCCATACAGCCCCATTGTGAACCCAAACTTGTCAATGAGTACACCAAGGTGTTATGAGTATATTGAGTAAATATTGAGTAAGTGTCAAGTGTGTAGAAACTAGAAACTGCAATTTTCATAATTGGCGTATGTCACCATACCTTTAACAACCTATAGAAGATGTCAAAATCATCTATACATGCTGGCCAGTAACCATAACCTACTCAACATTTCTAACATAGGCCTAAAACCTTAACTCAACATGCCTGGGTTCACATTCTGGCAAATGAACAAATACTGAAGTGGGCCTATAAAATTATGGGTGCTCTAACTCTAACCAACCAGTGGGTGGCAGCAATATGCCAGGGCCTTAGAGTATAGACAGAGTATAGACAGTTATGACAACTCCGTTCACTTTATGGAGCCAGTCTAATGGAGGCTCTTCTGCATACACTTCTATCCTATCTCATTTACATAGATTTCTATCGACAATGGTCTAATGGCAGCTCTTTTACATTTCTAGTGAGAATGGTCTAAGGTTCGCCGCTCGCGGCTCCTCAACGTAGACTTTTATTGAGAATGGGGACAAGCTTGAATGACGTTTTTACTATAAACCAGCTCGTTGAAAACTCTGTATTTCAACTCCAGCCTGTCCTATTCAGGCTGCATGAACAGCGCCCGCGCGCTGATTTTCTGACCCTTCAATGCCGCAACACTGGTACTAGATGACTATGGCTTTAACCATCCAGTGGGGGGGCCAACAACACGCCAACCACGCGAGGGTTGTCTTCCCGGAAACTGCACGCTCTCGGTCCGAAAACACCAGAGCTACAAGCTCACGGCGCGCCCGCAGATACAGCGCTGTGGACTTGTAGGTCTGATATTTTCCGCAGACGGACGTTGTTGAACAGAACGCCTCCTCCTCCTCCTCTCAGTCACATGATGAACTAGTGATTATAATTGTGAGGTTGTTGTCTACTTCACCACCACAGACTGAACAATCTGCTCAGTCATTGTTTAAACTCCATTAGTAGTACTAACTACTAACCACAGCTCTGCAGCCATGAGGACGTCTTTACATCTGTGTGTTTTCGCAGCGCTTGTTTTGATGAACGACGCACTGGTTCGGTAAGAGATAAAGATAAGGAAAGAACTGCGAAGAGCAAAGCGTCAACTATCACTAAATAATTAGAATGATCATACAAATCAGTGCACTGAACAGCAAAGTCGCCGTTAAATACATAGTATGGCTCTCTCAGGCAGTTTGCTATATACATTATGGGTGATCCGTGGGAGATTTAAAGTTAAGAAACAAACAGACCACAAGGTTAAAAACAACAATCCTAAACCACCATGGGCTGCCGCTAGTCTAGGCTAAGCTAGCGGTCAGCTTTATCAGTGCTCTATGACTGTACGGAATGTTCCTTTACATTCCATACAGTGATTCTAATTCTTTGCTGTCTGCATGATGTTTACTATGTAATGTCTGCAGTTTTCTTACTATACACTAAGTAAGATTGTATTATCCTCAACCTTTTCCTTCATACTCCAGTGTCATTAATGTTCTCATCTCAGTCACGAATTACATACAGTGACTGTGCAGTTTGCCTTCTATGTTGTCTGTATACTATTGTTGTTATTATTCTGCAATGTCTGCAGTTTTCTTAGTGGCACTGTTATTACTCTTATTCGTATGCATACTCCACTGTCTGCAGTTTCCCTATGCCATACAATGTACAGTATTATTTCTGTGTGCAGTCAGTGTTGTTATTTGCACGTATTTTATTCTATGTGTATTTTGTCTTCAATGCTAGGCCTGTGCAGAACATGGCACAACATTTGCAGCACTTTGATAGCCACTTTGCACAAATGGAATCAGGAAGTAGGAATTAAGGAAGAGCTGTTCTGCCTGCACTGATCCCTTTGTTCCAACTTCCAGCTAGTGCTGCTTCGTCCACTTTGTTGATTTGATTGATTGTTTTGAACAGCATGGAGATTTATGCTACAATTCAAGCATAACTCAATACAAGGCTGATAACTGTGAATGGACAAACCATTGATTGCAATGGCAGCCATCTTGTTTATTTCACCAAACATTCAAAGACCTACAGATACAGATCACTTATTATTCAGGTCATATTGGAGGTAAAAGGGAAGGGAAGGAGGTAAAAGGGAAATATACAAGGAGGGGGGAAAGGGGGGTAGGTGGGGGCATCATACTTAACACCTTATCTTACATGAGTTACTCTAACTACATATTACATGTGGCTGGTGTTGTAAACAGGATCACAGTTTGCAAAAAGTACAGCACTATATGACTATACATTGATGCTAAAAGGATGTTTATTCACCTTGATGGCACCTACCAAATGTCAATTAATAGTCAGTTGTGTGTTATTCATGTTCTCATCTCTGAACCTCGGCCACTAAGCTTGCTTTCAGTTAATTTTGGTTTCATTTCCGTAGCCCAACCTCTCAGTCTGAATTGTCATTTAGTTTCACTTTGTTTCACTTCATTATTCACTATCCTTGAATCGCAGGGGAAAATAAGAAGGTAGTATTCCTTTAATATGGCGATTCAGGGCTGAGCCAAGGCTATCGGTTCAGAGAAGTTACAGTGTTCTTCTGACATGGTGAGATCATGCATGGATTAAAGTTCCCAGTCGCCACAAATGATTTCAGTTGTTTGGGTTCCATAGACGTCTTCTGTGAAGGCATGCCGAGCACCCAAAGAAACAGATTTACAAGCTTGGATTGTCTATTTCCAGTCATTAGTTATTTTAAGATGAAAGAGTATTCAAACTAGCAATGGAATACACGTTTAGAGGCTTGTCATGAATGGTCTCAATCAAATGTCAGCTGGTTGTCTTAAAACATTACATTTTCATGTCTTGAGATTTTATTTTTTCTTCATTCAAGGATTGGGTCCCCAGAATCCTACGCCAGTATTACCTACTGTCCCATCGAATTCTGTGCAGGTTTACAGTCCTTCACATTGCATAATAACGTCAAGGTTTGCCATTGGATGTGTATGGTTTATTTGTTTTGGTTGTATTTTCAATGGAACAAAGTGAGGAGAGGAATACTCTGAACGCTTGGCAACCACGCATGTCCACATGCCAGCTGTCTACTACTGCTGATGAACTGGTAGTAGTGAGCTAACCATGCTTGTGAAAATGACATTCATCGTGGTTTGTGTTGCCAAAAGGATGAAAGAAACCCCTTTGTCCTCACAGTCATCATTTGGTCTCGCATGCTGAGAAACAGTCAGACCCTCTAGAGATAAGGAAGTCAAAGTAGGTCAGGCGTTACCTACGTGCTATCATATTAGTAAAGTGCTCTCTGTGAACCGACCTTACTTAGAAATCAATCCCCTCACTTTTCTCCTTTTTTCTTTTCCTACTAGAATTCCATTGACGAAATTCCGCTCCATTAGGCGTGAGATGACAGATTCTGGCAGAAATGCGAAGGACCTGCTGGCTGACAGCCACTCCCTGAAGTACAACGCTGGCTTCCCCACCAGCGGCGCCCCCACTCCAGAAACCTTGAAGAACTACCTGGACGTAAGCACTCACACTGACCCCTGCCCTGCCCCGATCCGATCCGCTCCACCAACCAACCAGTGGCCCGTGGGCCCTTTTCCCAATGCACTAATGCAAAAAAAGTGAAATGCCAAACTATGAGAGCGTTGCTTGTGACAAAGCTTCTGTTGTGTTGTGTGACTGACTTTTATCGACAAGACCACCACGCAGGTTTTTAGAATGGCTGAATTATGGTCATGGTAGAACGTGATCTTGGCACTGACTGGGTGATGAGAGGTGTTTGGGTCAGTAACTAAACCAGAATTCTGGAAGCCACATGACGGATGACTCAGAAGTATACCCACTTGAACCTTAATCCTAATCTATTTCCCGTCACACAATGAAGGTATACTGTACAGTAAATCAGGCTTTAAGCTTCTTGATCCTGATCAGCTGATGCTAGGTCAGTGTCTAGCCTAGTGTTTGTTTACTCTACAGGTTCTTTCAGGTAATGCCCATCCTAGCATTTGACCTAAAAGATTTGGTAAGACTGAAATGCTGGCATATATTGATAAGCAACCTGTGTGCGTTCAGATACATCAGATGAGACAAGTTGGAAGCCATTTTCTTGGGGCCTGTGCTGTTCCCATAGTTTCATGGAAAAACGATGTTTGCCGTTAGTTTGCATGAATTAAAGCGCAGTATTGATAGTAGGTGTAATTTTAGACATTTTCCAGTAAGACCACAAATCCTAGCCTGTGCTGCTTTTGTCATGTCCTTGTGAGAATGAGGAACAGCATTTTATTTGGTTGAGATCAGCAGAGAGAATCTAAAACCACAGAAACCGGAAGCTGAAACCCGACTTGACATGTCACATGCCAGTGACAAACTAGAGACCTGTTGCATACAGTCGCTAGTGAAACAAATCCACTTCTGTTTAATCACCTAATCAGAAAGCTTGTACTTATTAGTATTTAGTACAGTAGACATTGGAGCTTTCTCAGACAATACTTTTGCTGACTAATCTGTGACTCAGAGGAACACTTTGTTCTACTTTTGTTTGTTGCCATTAATGGCTGCATGACTTCATAATGACAATGAGTGCTGAACAGGTCAGCAGCACATGACTTGGGCTGATCTCTTATTCAAGCAGTTATTTGTGTCAATATAATTTCCCTGTGTCTGTATTCCAAACAGCTGGAATAAATAGTTCAGCATGTAAATCTTCTAGTAGCACTATTTGATTCTTGTGTCAAATGAGTGTGTAGACATGATGGCAAGACTGCACCCCTATACCATACTTTACTATATCCTAGATCAAAATGTACTTCCATTAAAACGTTATTGAGGTCGTTGGAATCCAATTTAATTCTTGTCGTAAAAAAAGCATTGACTCTGTAGTATGCAAAAATATAAATCATTGCTTAAACAAATAGTTTTCCCGACAGAGCTTTCAAATGTAAATCTGGCATTAATTGAACACACAGAAACCAGTCTGGTGTTTGTTTTCTGTGTGTAATCAGATCAGAGACCTCAGACCATGTACTCAGTCAGGACTATTCCACAGATCAGGACATTATTGTATACGAGCAGCTTGTGGCCTAGAGGAGATTATCTTGGGCTGTTTCCCTGCACGCCAAAACTTGCCTCTTGAATTAATCGATCATTAATTAATGATCAGCGATTCGAATCCCAGCTCCTCCTGTCTACATGTCAAAGTTTCCTTGCGGCAAGACGCTTAACCCCAAAGTGTCCCGATGTGCTGGTTCATTGTGCCTCACATGGTTTTTGCTCCAATCAGTTTGTGAATACAACACACTATGTAAAGGTGCATGCGTGCAAGGCACCGTGCTATGTAATGTGCCTTGGTTAAAGGTGCTATAATATACAGTAAATGCACCCTTTTTTAAATGGTATTGTTTTGTGAATGCAAGGCACCGTGCTATGTAATATGCCTTGGTTAAAGGTGATCTAATATAAATGCACCCTTTTAAATGGTATTGTTTTGTTCTTTGTCCAGGCTCAGTACTATGGGGAGATCAGCCTGGGCTCTCCTCCTCAGCCCTTCACCGTTGTGTTTGACACTGGATCATCCAACCTGTGGGTTCCCTCCGTCCACTGCGCCTGGACAGACATAGCCTGCTGTAAGTTAACAGCCTATATTGACAAAAATCCTAACCCATTTTAACCTCAGGCTTTCCGAAGCATAGGACTATAATTAGAGAAACCTGTTTTATGCTTTGGAACTTGTCAGTGTGCATGATAGTGACGAAATGCAGCTGAGGTTCTTTAGTCACATGAAGCCTAGCCTCCCTATTGCGGAATTAATGATGCCTTTACCAGGCGAACATTCAGCAATAAATAACAGTTCTACGTGCTTTCCATAGTCAATGAAGTATATGGAGTTTAACTGGTTAATAAAATGACATTACTTCATCTGTTGACTGTCATGTTTTCCTTTGCAGTGCTTCATCATAAGTATAACTCTGCCAAGTCCAGCACATATGTGAAGAATGGAACTGCTTTTGCCATACAGTACGGATCTGGCAGTTTGTCTGGCTTCCTCAGTCAAGACACATGCATGGTATGCAGCTGCTACGTACAACTGCTACATATTGTAACTTCAGTTCTATTTTTCATCTCATATCATTGGCATGGCACAGTTGCATAAGTGAGTGCATGCAAGGCTACCAATTCATGGTTGCATAAACGGAGTCTAATGACAGAGACACACACTGTGAGTTGAATGTTTGGATCTCTGTCCTTCCAGATTGGAGACTTATCGGTCACTGAGCAGGTGTTTGGGGAGGCCACCAAGCAGCCCGGCGTGGCCTTCATCGCCGCAAAGTTCGACGGCATCCTGGGCATGGCGTACCCACGCATCTCCGTGGACGGAGTGGCGCCCGTCTTCGACAACATCATGGGCCAGAAGAAAGTGGAGCAAAATGTCTTCTCATTCTACCTCAACAGGTGAAGAAAGAGGGCTTTATCGTGAATGCTATTGGTTGTTACTGATGTCAACACTAAGCATTACCACAAGCTTGTATGATAAGATAAGAATGAGGCAATGATGGATAAGAATGAGGAGTAGTATCTGTTTTTAAGCAGTGATCATTCAGTGGCTCTTTGGCTCTCTTTTGACTGTGTCGCAAGGTTCTAGCTCATAGTAAATAAGTAAGTAGTCCTGTGACCCATAGGGCAGGGGCCTGTCTTCGGTTTCGTTACTGCAACACAACTTGAAGTATGTACCTGGACATGACGCTAGGGGACGTAACTCCTGATGCTGAGTGCTAAACCGCTGAGTTGCATACAGGCAATGTGTGTGTATAATATTCATAATAGTCTTTAGTATGGCCCTGACCTCCCAGACTCTTATCTGCACTGAGCTGGTCCTAATAAACCCCTGTGTGAATTTAACAGCTGTTCAGAGGCCTTTGTCAGTGATTGTCAACACACAGGCTGTCTTTGACACCTGCAGTTTATATGCTTTAAGCTGGATAGACTTTTGTGTGCAACATATCGATCGAACATCCAGGTGATAAGTGAATCGATCCAGAGGCTGTTGTATCGATACGGCAATAAACAGCTTAAATTATCTGTGTGATCAATGTTGACAAACATGCCTCTGATTATTTTGAAAAACATAATATTGATGTGTATATTTGACTTGATTTTGGGGGTCAAATTTCTTTGCTGTACTAAACTGGTCTTTTTTATCTTTTAATTGTTAAAAGAAGCAGCCATTAGTTAGTAAATATGATTAAATACTATATGTTGAGATGGATTAATAATTCAGATTACAAAACATTTTTCTGAACAGGTGGCATTCATCTGGTTATTTTGTACAGCATTAGGTGTTCAGATTGTGGATTTTGTAGTTTGTTTTTTACCCTGTAGTCAATTTTGACCTTTTGGGTACATCTAGTTAATTATAAAATGTGTCACACGTGTAATATGCTATTTGTGCCATGAGAGGGCAGCAAAGTAGCCTTTACTTTCTATTTCTTGTTTTAGAGTACAAGGCAGTGTATACTGGTAATAATGGCTTTGCTTCTATGTCCAATGTGTTTGAACAAAATCAAGCAGAATTTTAAGTCTTCCATTCTTGTGTCATTGTGTGTTTGTTCACCAGAAACCCTGACACTGAACCTGGTGGTGAGCTGCTCCTGGGAGGAACTGACCCCAAGTACTACAGCGGAGACTTCAACTATGTTAATGTCACCCGTCAAGCCTACTGGCAGATCCACATGGACGGGTGTGTGATCCAACACGTTTACTACTTAATATATAATACTACTGGCAGATCCACATGGATATGTGTGTAATCTAACACCTTTACTACTTAATATATAATACTACTGGCAGATCCACATGGATGTGTGTGTAATCTAACACCTTTACTACTTAATATATAATACTACTGGCAGATCCACATGGATGTGTGTGTAATCTAACACCTTTACTACTTAATATATAATACTACTGGCAGAACCACATGGATATGTGTGTAATCTAACACCTTTACTACTTAATATATAATACTACTGGCAGATCATACATGGATGGGTGTGTGATCTAAAGTGACCGCTTTACTACTTCACCTATGATAGTAATGCTTCGTTGAAAGCAATTACACCTGTTTTGTGTGTGTGTGTGTGTGTGTGTGTGTGTGTGTGTGTGTGTGTGTGTGTGTGTGTGTGTGTGTGTGTGTGTGTGTGTGTGTGTGTGTGTGTGTGTGTGTGTGTGTGTGTGTGTGTGTGTGTGTGTGTGTGTGTGTGTGTGTGTGTGTGTGTGTGTGTGTGTGTGTGTGTGTGTGTGTGTGTGTGTGTGTGTGCGTGTGAATATAGGCTGGCAGTTGGGAGCACACTGGGACTGTGTAAGGGAGGCTGTGAGGCCATCGTGGACACTGGAACTTCTCTCATCACTGGCCCCGCAGCCGAGGTCCGAGCTCTGCAGAAAGCCATCGGAGCCACGCCGCTCATCCAGGGAGAGGTAGACTGCATCCTATCTGATGCTATGTTCATAACCCTGTTCCTCAACAACACACTGGTTACCAAACACTGGGTCAGCACCCATTTGTGGGTTGCAGACATTTATTTATTTATTTTATTTTCCTACATTTGTTTCAAAACATTTCCAAACACCATTCCATATTTTTATTGGGTTCTTCTAAATTAAATAATTTTGAAGTAGTTTAAACGGCCAATTTGTCTTTTGGGTCACATGCTAAACTGTTTGCAAGCGAATGCTCTACAAAGCTCAAGATGGGCTTGTAGATTGGCTATTTTTGTACCATTTGGGATTTTCTTAATTTATGCCTGTTTTGATGGTACTACATTATTGTTGTTGTAATTTTTGTGTTTTTTGTTTATTTAAGTAATAGACATAGGCTTTGTAGTTGTCTGCCATGCGTTTTTTGTTTACAAAGTCTTAAGACCTAAAGCACACCCTTTGCAACTCCTTGCAACAAAACAAACCACACCAATGCAACTCCTTATAACTGCCATTGGCAATAATGCCTCGAAGGAGTTGCATGGTGACCCTCTGGTTAGGTTAGAGCTTTAATACTGCAAACAGAAACGCAATGCAAATCATGAATTGCAATTATTTATTATACAAGATGTCACATCTATGTTACTCCTGTTGCTAATGTGTAAATTTTGTGTTGTAGTACATGGTGAGCTGTGACAAGATCCCAACGCTCCCCGTCATCACCTTCAACGTGGGTGGACAGGCCTACACCCTGACAGGAGAGCAGTATGTCCTTAAGGTGAGCCTTTAGTATGATGAGGACCACTATGGTTCCACACTCACTCCAGGGGATCACTATAGTTCAGGGGTTTTCAACCTTTTTCATCTCAGGGACCACCATCTATTCAGCATTTGAGCCACGGACCACCAATTGAGGATATTTTTAGACCCACAGACCCCAAAACTAAAGATTTATTTTGCTTTCATCCACAATTCCAGGCTGGATTTGTGAAACAAAACAGTGTAGACTTGGGCTGATTCAGATGGTGAATATTTTAACTCTTGAGAGTGTAAAAATGAAACCAAATGGACCCTTGCGGGTCCATTTGGTTTCATTTTTACATTCTCAGGAGTTACATCTTGTTAACCAGCTTAGCTGGGGACCGCCTGGAACCCTCTCAAGGACCACTGGTGGTCCCCGGACCACCTGTTGAAAACCCCTGCTATAGTTCAATGTATCTTTTTATACAGATCTGTGCTGATTTGTATATAAAAATGTTTGTTGTAGCAAAAAGCAGCATGTCACATTAACATGTTCGGAGCTCCTAGATCTGCTATGTCATATCTGAATTAAAGTGGGTCTTGTTTACATGTTATCAACCTGCAGACCACATTAAGTGAAAGTGAGGGCCACATGTGGCCCCTGGGCCACCAGTTGTATGTGCTAAGGTAGATGGCCAACCAACAGGGGTCAGCGTAGAGGGACTGCTCATACAACAACAACCACCCTGTGACCATTGTGTCATAAAGTCACACACAGTGTGGCATTGTTTCATTTGGCAAACGCCAACCGTTCTGTGTTGTGGGAGTGGGCCGTTGTGTTGACTGAAATGGGTCATTCCTCAAAGAAGCATCTAAATTATAATTTTCTTTTAATCCCATTTTTGACGGAGGCACATATTGCCGCTTAACCAATTTTAACCATTACTTTACTCGTTAAAAAAATGGTAGATCATGGCGTGGCACAAAGTGTTGCGAAATGAGCTTATAAGTCTGCTATTTTTGAAAATTCAAAAACCATTTTCATCACCACTAAACCCCGTATCCCCCAACTCCTTTGCCTTTTTACTAATTGGAGAAACACTTTTGAATAGTTATGCTCAAAATGGTTTCAATGTAGTTGAACTATTCAAGAAAAAAAAAAAAATAAAAAAAAAAAATATATATATATATATATATATATATATATATATATTTTTTTTTTTTTCTTTTCTTTTTCAAAATACAAAAAAGGCAAAGAAGTTCAGGGATCAGAGCAAACATGTTTTTCCCTCAAATCCTTGCTTCTGGGGGTCCCCGGAATTTTATTTGACATTACAAACGTAGAGAACCAACTAACAGAAACACTTTTTTTTTTTTTTTTTTTTTTTTGCAGAAACGGTTAGAATTGAGAAGACTTGTAGAATCTGATCTCAGATCTAAATGGGTTATATCAGTCCATCCATTTATGCTTATTTTTTTTTCTCCCTCAGCAGTTGGCACCGTGAAATGTTCATAGTGAAAAAGATTATGGCGTTTTGAGATCCCTTTTGTCTGATTGTCTTTTATCTTTCAATGCTTCCAGGAAAGCCAGGCTGGTAAAACCATCTGCCTCAGTGGCTTCATGGGCTTGGACATCCCCGCCCCTGCTGGGCCCCTGTGGATTCTGGGAGATGTTTTCATTGGCCAGTATTACACCGTCTTTGATCGTGACAACAACAGGGTGGGCTTTGCCAAGTCCAAATAAGCACAAGCAGCCCCCCCCCTCCGAAAAAGACACTAGCCTGTTTCATTGTACCGAGTGGATTGATGTTATGAGTTTTGATCTACACACGACGCATGCTGTTGCTGTCAATCCTCTAGCAATAGATTTGTGTAGAGCCTAAATGCACTGATTTGGAAGAAGGAGCAACGAACATGTTTTTTTTTTTTTTTTTTTTTTTTTTAATCTTCTGCAGAATGTTTAACGGGTTGTTTTATTGTGTGTGTGCGTGTGTATAACTGGCGATCTGTATTGATCGGTTCTGACCTTTTTTGGGTTTGAACATCGGAGCGAGCTACAGTTTTAAAAAATCAGGGACCTGTGTTTTAATTCAGATTTTAATTTTGGGAGGAATTGGACCTCTGCTACTGATAACATTGTAAATTTGTGACTGGCTTCAATAAAGACTTAAATCATAAGTTTCTTAACTTTGGTGTGTTGCTCACATAATGAATCATTTTCCTGCTGGTTGGACTTGGCCATTAAAACACTGTTTAATAAACAATTTTTACGCGAACACACAATTATAGCATGGCGTTTTTGTTTCACATTAGTTGGATTTCCAACAAATTATCTTTTTGCACCTGACTTTAGCTGATGTTATTCAGATTTTAAGATCACAGTAAACACTGAGGTGTAAAATTGTAATTTCCTGGCTATGTTTAATTTTTACTACTAGGCATATCAAACAAGGTAGCCTTACATCAAATCTTTCAAACTTTATTATTCCTTCAAAAGTACAAAATGTCAACTATATATTAACAATAGATTTTGTTTTTTTCTTTTCAACATAAAATTGTTATTTTACACAACATTCTCAAAATACAATTCACAGAAAAAGTCCCTTCATTTAGTATTCAGTAAACCGATTTCTTTTGGGTCAAATATATTTGCCGTGGCCATAATATTCTATTGTGTTTTAGTAAAGCTTGTTCAAAATGTCTGCAGTACATTGTGGCCTAAAGATTTGTTTGCTAAAATATCACATTTATTTATATAAACCATTTTGTACTTGCCCTCATGTTGATTCAAGTTGCTTTCAAAGGAAAAGCATTTTTGTTTGTACACTGTACAGGTAGTTATGGTATTATCAGTTATGCTCAGATATTCCCAGTAGAAAATAAATTCTACTTGTGTTCTTGGATCTCTCCTTGACACGCATAACAAGAAACGTTTATCCAGAACTAAGATCTCTACTTAAAAACTATCAAGAAGAAAAAAAAAAAAACTAAAAACTTCTAAAGAAACAGCATTTCTCAGTTTTGTGAAGGTTTGTGTCCGTGTCATCTGTGGAGTGATGAATTGAGGGTTTTTTTTGTGGGCAGTTGCACGCTCCTATGCCTAATTTATACTCTGTCATATGACAGCGCTGTGGACTGAAAATAACAGATCTATAAGCTCACAACGTGTCGCATCTAATATGCGGCACGTTGTGGGCTCATAGATTGGCTATTTTTTCCCCCCAGTCTGTGACGCTGTCTATAAGGAAGTATAAACTGGGTGGGGGGGTAGCCAGAGCCATAGAGTAAGACGGAGTTACGACAACTCCGTTCACTTCATGGGGCCACTTCTCTTTTACATAGACCTCTATTGAAAAGGGACAAACCGGAAGTTTATTACGGAATGCATCCGAGTCTATGATCTCGCGTGAGTACATGAAACCACATGACCGGGGAGGGATATTGTCTGCCCCCCCCCCCCCCTAAATGTCGTTGTCGCAACTCTGTCTGCACTCTATGGCTCTGGGTTTTAGCCATCCGCCTCCTTGCTTTCCTCCTTTTGTTCAGAATCACCGTCGGGACCGCCACCATCTTCGGTGGGCTCCGCTGTCTCGTCACCGTCGCCCTCCGGCCGAGGGGCGGCCGGGTCTCTGACCACCCCGTCCATCTCCACCTCCCCGTTGGCCTCCTCCTCGGCGTCGTCCTGCAGCACCTGGCCCACCGTGTCCGGGATGATCTCCACCTCGATCTCCGACGAGTCCTCCGCCTCCTTGAACCACACCGTCTTCTGGCCCTCCTTCCTCGGCCGGCTCTTCCCCGCGTATTCCTCCTTGCCGCCCTTCCCGCTCACGTGGTTGGTGTAGACGCCGCACGAGGAGCAGTGGCGCTTCCTTCGCTCCAGGGGGATCACCCGGCTCCGGCCCCCCAGGGGCAGGGTGCTCCGCCTGGGCACCAGGCCGCCCCAGCGCTTGCCAACCTTTTCTCCTCCTGCGCCGCGGCCGCTCTGGTCTCCTCCTCCCTCAGTCTGGAAGCCGTCGTTGGTGTACTCCATGGAGTCTCTTTTTGGCCCTCGTCCGTTCTGGGTGGCCCCCAGGCAGGGGCCCAAACACTGGGAGACGGAGAGGTGGAGGAAAGATTGTTGTTAATACACATATATCACATAAATGTTGGGTGGTTTGATGTTATTCACACAAGACACACCAAAAAAGCCTGAATAACCGACTAGGGGCGAAAACAATCACTCTGACTCTGGAAAACAATCAGCACCGGCGGGAAACAAGCCAACATGGCAACCATGTCTTTAGTCCTGTCGATCAAGAGTGAAGGCTAGAGTCAAAGGACTACAACCTAAACCCGATTTAAGCAGATTTTGCAAATCTTATGGAACTAATGTAGGTATGACTGCAGCCCAAGGAATCTCAAGAAAATGTTGCCCTCCCTTGAGCCGACAAGGGTGTATACGTTTTTGTCAATGCTCATATAAATGATTCCACTAAAAGAGAATGTTAATGTTTTATAATAAAAAAAATATATAGATTGACGAACAGCAGAACATGGCTAATAATAGTTCATATGGAATATACTTTGGCTGCTATTAAAGGTCAAAATAATGCAAATCGCTGTGAAACGTTAATTACAGCAGACATCACGTAATTACAGAACTTAATGAAGTTAATGAAGCATGGAGGATGTCTAGGCATTTTTCAATGTTGTTACGTGCACCAGCGTTAGCACGGTTCATTTGTTCCGTTTTGATACAGAGAGGTCTCCTGTGAATTTCAACTGAAATATTCATCAAGGCTTCTCACACCATCATCATCATCATCATCACAGATCCAGACAGTATTCTGTCTAAATCACAGCACTGGTATCACCTTAACTATAAATGTCTGTATATCTGTAATCCACGTAACTCCAGAACTGTTCACACCACCAACTTCAATTTTGATAAACACGCAACAACGGTCATCTCAAAAAGGCCTCTGCCCAGGCTCAAGGTCAGGGTTCATGTCATGACCAGTGTCCATATATGGAGATGGCCTGTTCTGATCGTCCTGATCAGTGTCCTGATGTCTGGCTAGACTCCACAAGAACACCATATAGACAATATGAAATAAAAAAATCAACAAAAACAAAATAACGTCAAGGTAGTAGAACAACAGCAAAGGCCATAAAACCGCAAATCAAGCAGAGCAATATGGCAATAAAACAATAGCATAGCCATCGAGCATAAAACCGGTGACTACCGGAATAAGAACACTCCAAAAGGTGAGTCTTTAAACACTGTGCTTTTAAAAACATCTACCCTGAGCTCTATTTGAAGTTTGTTCCAAGCCACATTTTCCCCCCACAATTTTGTGATCCATTTTTTCACCCAGTGCAAACTACCTAATGTGATCCTGGGCTCTACACACCCTCCACCAACCTGGGGAGGCAGCGGACTGGCCTTATGCTTCCTTCACCTGACAGGGGGGAGTTTCCCTGGTTGGGTGTAACGTGTGGAACACGTTATTCCAACCAGTTCCTGTCCCCTCCATCAGACGCCCTGCCTGGCCAGGGAGAGGCAGACCAGACTACGATTACTGCATATTTTGTGAGGGTCCGGGACAGGGAGAGAACATGCACATTCCACACAGAAAGGCCATTTCACCAAACCCGCCTTGGATATGGGCATTGATGATGCAGAGGAGGAGACACGCCGCCAGTAGGCTACCAACAGCATCCCTAGCGGGAATCAACCCCATCATTTACTGTACATCCCTAACATGCACAGCATATGGCTCTACACACATGGACATCCTCATGTTATGTATGTTGGACACTTTCCAGCAAAGCCCATTCATTCCAATGTAAATAATATAATGGACATTACACATTAAATATTGGTTCATTTTTGGAACCAGGCCTTGAAAATCTCTTCCAAATCCGTCAACAAGGCCTGGTCTATGCAGAAGAAAAATATGTGTGTGACATTTAATTTTGGTGGAGAGGTTTGTTTATCACATGTTATGCTTAGCCGCATGGCTGTGATTGGAACATACAGTAGCAGTTTGGGGAGAGGCTTACAGAGAGGTCTATTTGTGAGATCACCTCTAAACGCCCGCGTGCACAGAGAGAGAGAGAGAGAGAAAGAGAGAGAGAGAGAGTTCTTCTGAACCCACACCGTTAAAACAGAAAAGAAGAGCACATGAAATGGTACTGACCTCTGACAGTTTGTTCAGATTAGCGGCTCCCTTCCTCAAACGTGAAACCAGGAAGCCAATCACGATGAGGCACAGGACCAGCAGAGCAGCCATCACCAGGCCGAGCAGCGCCATATCACCTGCCCGGTACCCGCCGCCGGGCTCCGCGGGGCCATCCAGCGCTGAAAAACACAACCCACCCACCGTTCAATATAATAATATAAGGCCAGGCTGCTTACCTCAAATTACAAATACGATTCACAATTATGTAATTATGCACAGGGGCGGATTGGCCATCTGGAGTACAGGGAGTTTTCCCGGTGGCCTGCGCCACCTAGTGGCCTGGACAATTTTTTTTTTTTTTTTTCCCCAAAAAAGAAAAGGTGTCCTACACCAGAGCCTTCAAGTAGGAGAGATCTTCTACATTCTCTAGTTGTGTAGAAGTTGGGCTAATTCACATGAATATTTTAACTCTTGAGGGTGTAAAAATGAAACCAAATGGACCCGCAAGGGTCCATTTGGTTTCATTTTTACGCTCTCAAAGAGTTACATCTGGTTAACCAGTGGCCTGGCAAAGGCAAAATTGTCCCGGTGGGAAAATATGTGCCAATCCGCCCCTGATTATGCCTATGTACTTTTGTGCAGACAAAATTATTATATAGCCAAATTAAAATGTACAAGAACTCTTCAGGTGTGTGGGGATATCACAATGTAAACATTCTAAACACGTTGTAGGTTGGCCAGTTGTGCGCTTCGGCTAGTAGTTCGGCTATGTTTTAAAAAGCTTTCCAAAAACAGTAAAAAAAAAAAAAAAAAAAAAAGCTAATGCATTTGGGGATAAGGGGTAAGGGATGGGACAAGATATAGAAGATATACAGTAGCCTGTTGTACATTTACATTTACAGTAATTGTGTCCTTTCAGTAAAAGTGGGGTGCAGTATTTAGTTTAGACAAGAGCCATGCATGCAGTTACGCTCGCTTTGGGTACATGTTAATGTAGAGGGTGCACTGTGATTGGCCAGTGTTTTTTACAGACTATACCTAAAAAAACCCTAACCTTAACCTCAGTAATACTATGCCTCAACCTAACCTTAGCCTCAGTAAAACATAACACGGTGGCTGGACGCGTTTCCATGAACCCGGAAGGAATGACAGAAAGCGATCACTTTTACGTCCTCGCTCCATGGAAAGGACTTCTGTTGTGCATGGGGACATCCAGTGGGGACTAGTACTGGACTGAAAGTAGGCAAAAATGCATTGAACTCAGGCAACATCCCAGTTTTAATGATCTTAAATGTGTTTTGTGGCTACAACATGCTATGCTAACTATTTCAGACACTTTAGTTGGTATTACTCTAGCATACTGGTACTTTAAAACAGTTGGCATATGGCCCACATGCCTAAATAGCTCTCAATGGGCACCACACTTGTTGAAAACAATGCGTTTCCAACTCCAGCAAGTCCCTGTTTCAGGCTGCATAAACCACATGACCAGGATGTTTTCCTGTACCTTCAAGTAGCAGAGTGGCAACTGTTCTACTAGATAGCTCTGGTTTAGACTAGTCAATGGTACGGCAACCTTAACCATACCCACAGGCATGGATCAGTCTTGAAAGCCAGCCCTAACACATGTCCGTCAACCTTAATCCGGTTGTTCTCTGCATGTCGGCCACATACTGATGCTGTATATCATGAAAGCATATGCATCCCCACATGTGCTGAACAGAGATGAGATGTAGCAAGAGGAGTGTGTGTAATAGAAAGCAGGGAGTCTTACCTGGTATGACCTGAACAGAGAGCGCTGATGTACCAAACTCTCCTGTAGAAGAATCCACTGCTCTGAGCTGCATGCACACAAGAGTTTATCTATAGTATTCGATGTTTTGCTGGAGTTATGCAAGACTATCAGTGTTATTGTCCAGGCATTTTGTAGTACTAACTGGTGATTATTGCAGTAGTATCAGTTCATTATTGTTACTACCTGAAGTGCAAAGGACTCCGTCTTCACAACCCTCTTCAGAATGATGAAGCCCTCTGATGTCACGTTGACGTAACTGCTGTACTGCACCTCGTACTTCACATCTGGATTCACGCCCTGGTCCACACAGGCACAATGAAACGGATCAGAACATCGAACTGCATAAAACATTGCTTGCACACTCTCTAGAAGGAAACCTTTGGCCTGTATTTTTCACTTCAGCTATTTATAGCTCCACCAGAAGGCCCATATTATAAAACACATTTTTTTTCACACTACTCATCCAGATTTTTGTCCCAAAATCCCACCCGCAATATTGGCCTGTTTTGAACAAAAAGCAACTTTCCTACTAGGCTGAGAAATATATCCCACCCTTTTCACATTGGCCTGTTATAGCGCCACCAACAGGTGGATTTTTGCAAGACACATCGGCCTAGTATTATAGCACAGGGGTTTTCAACAGGTGGTCCGGGGACCACCAGTGGTCCCTGAGAGTGTTCCAGGTGGTCCCCAGGCTAAATGATGGGAAGTTGGTTAACCAAATAGACCCTTGCGGGTCCAATTTGGTTTCATTTTCACACTCTCAAGAGTTAAAATATTCATCTGAATTAGCACTATTTAATTAAGAAGTCTACACTGTTTTGTTTGCAAAACCCAGCCTGGAATTGTGAACACAACCAAAAGAATTCTTTAGTTTTAGGTCTGTGGGGCTAAATTGTCATCAAATGGTGGTCCGTGGCTCAAATGTTGAATAAATGGTAGTCCCTGGTGACAAAAAGGTTGAAAACCCCTGTTATAGCACAACCAGGAGGCCACAACCTCAAATGGCCTGGTGGGGATACCTGTGCTCACATTTTCAAATAAACTGAAAGGATGTCACTCACACTGGCGAAGTCCTCGTCTCTGGCCCTGACCCTGAAGGGCCTGTTGGAGGTCCTGTCTCTGAGGATCATGCTCTCTGGGACAGAGTTGCTGTAGATGTATCCCTCGTAGCGCTCCTTCTCGAAGCGTGGAGGGTTCCTGCTCTTCTTCATCACCTCTATGGTGACCTGGGTCACTGCAAACTGGTCCCTGTTGGTCACCTGTGAGGCCTGAAACAACCACATCCACAGCAGGAGGTAAACAACGCTGTGTCAGAGATGGCCAGAGGATAATGATGAATGTGTGTGCAATCCTTAAATGATCCCAAATCCAGGGTCTTGTTGACTAGTGTTTATCTTTTTAAGTGCGATCACACCATTAGATGATGTGGATCATAGGACGTTTCGATGCGATCACAGGCCCCTTGGCTTCAGTCACACATTTTAGCCATGCCATTACCATAGGTGCGATCGTAAGGCCAGTGCCAGGCATTGAAATGCGCAACATAAGCAAAGAAGAAGGGCCACACATAGCCGACCCGGAAGTGATAGTCCTCCTTATCTGTAGTCTAGCCTCACACTAGGCTGTCTACTAAAGACACAGGGAATTCATTCTCTTGGCATGTGCACAGGTTCATGCTCATGCACGTGCACAGGTTCATGCTTGGCATGTGCACAGGTTCATGCAGGTCCATAACATTGCCTTTTGTCCCATTTTGAGCAGAAGAAACACTAATAACTTCATAATCTTCATGTGAGCGTGCAGATTATCGTGTAGGCTGTTCCTACAATGCAAGGTTATCGATGAAAGACGGAAGCGAATAATACCTAAATATCTTTTTAATCCAACTGTAAGAGCACACAAACCTTGTTGTGGCAATTCACCCTGCCAAGGACTTCTAACACATTCACAACATTCATACCATCACACCACACTTACACCACACTTTAGCCAGGTAGAATGTTAGTTTGTTTGGTGGATGCACACACTAAGCATATGTACAGGTACCTATGCTTAGTGTGTGCACTAAGCATATACTGTATGTGATGATACAGTAAACAGCAAGCAAGCGGTTATTTACCGAAACTGGCCAGCAGTGGCGGTTCTAGAGGGATTTACTCCCTGGGCGAAATCCCCTGCTGGCGCCCCCCCCCCCCCCCCCCCCCCCCCCCACACACACACACACATATACACCCTCCGGGATCAACCCAACGTCCACCTCTACTCCACCACTCAAGACTAAACAGACCATCGTCCATACAAACACAACTAGGCCTACTACAAAAAATCCCCCCCCCCCACACACACACACACACACACAGAGCTACCTACAGAACCTAGAGTGCATTTTTCCATATTGTTATCATTTGGTGATATGAAACACCAAGCAATGTTCTCTCTATTTTTTTTTTTTGGGGGGGGGGGGTCTGAGGAAATACATAGGCCTAAACCTTGTGAGTAGATATCACCATCTAGTGAGCATATCACCTTGACACCACCTTCTTCTGTGATTTCTTTTTCCCTTTATTTTATTTTTTCATAATAATAATATCAATAATCTAATGATCAACTTGAGATGCATTTGCATTACTGAACTCTTCTAAGCAAAGTAGGCTATACATCACACAGGCAAAAAGTAGCCTTCAATGGGTGGCATTATTATTATTATTATTAGTCTTGATTGCATTTGAGTTTATGCTTTATAGCCTATTATAGTTTCAGTTAATTCAATGAATAAGTAGCTATAATGCAAACTGCATTGGAGGGAGGGGGACCTCAGGGTGAAATGTAGAAAAGGGGGCATCTATGACAAAAATCAAGAGCATTATTATGCATGTCACAGGAATCAAGGTAGATTGCTCCCAATATGTTTTGGTGTGGAATTCTCCTTTAACCACTGTGGAAAGTCCCCACTAATTAGTGCACCTGCTGCACGAAGACACTGACAGAAAGAATGCGCTCCATATTTCCATAGAGTTCCATGTTAAACTTTTGAGATTTGAAAAGGCCCTGTTAACTTTTCTCAACCTTTAAAAAAAAATCAGGACTTCCCAAGAAACCATGTGAGGTAAGATTTTATTTACTGTATCATAAATACTGTTGCCACCATTCGCCAGTTTACTGTGGCTTTTTCAAATCTCAAAAGTATCATATGGAGAGCGCATTGGAGAGCGCATTTAACATTGAAGTCAATCGGTCCAGCGGTAACACCACAACTGAACCCCCCAGGCCAGGACACATACACACACGCTGAATTGCACGACGTTATCATTTTTTGTGCGTTGATGTGCGGAAGTGGGCGCAATACTTGTAGATCCATGCAATGACAATAAGACGGAATAGCGGATTTCTTTTCTCTCTTTTTTTTTGCTTCGCTATGCCGCCCCCCTCACGATGCCGCCCTGGGCGGCTGCCCATATGGCCCATGCCTAAAACCGCCCCTGCTGGCCAGGTAGGCTTGAGGTCTGTCTAGTTCAAATGACAGTGCTGTTTTCCCCTTTAAGTCAAGCCCAGTAAACTCACACAAAGGTTAAAGTTAAGTCTTTATTGTTTCCTATATTCTCATGTTTGTACATGTGTTTGACTTTTGTCTCTGTCTCACCACAGAATGTTCCCACTTGGGCAGCATAGAGTATACAATAGAGCCGGCATTTGGTGGAAAGCTTGAGGCAAAATGGACATAGTGGCCAAAGTTGAGAACGCAGTTTTGAGCTCAGTGGGCCATAAACATGAACGCACGTTAGGCTCCGCCCCGTCCAGAAACCTTCAGCGTTCCACGCACGCACGCACGTGCCATGGGTGGGCCTTATTTACTGGAAGTAGCAGTAGCAAAGGACCAGAGGAGAGTCTGAGACAGCTTTAAATGGTGCCTGACTGAAAATCGGGCAAACATGATTGGTACCTTTGGTTGGGCCACTCTATCTGTGTATTGTATACAAAACGCTATAGTTAAAACTCACTGTTATTGATATACTTCTGAGGCGTATTGTCCAAATGCGGTTAATGTCGTTGGACATGGTATAGAAACTGAGGGTTGAATTCTCAACCAGGGTTGGTATGGCCTAATGGGTGGGGCCTGGCACTATAAAAGGAGTGTGACACGTGGATGGCTTGGATTGAGTTAAAGTGTGCTATTAGATTTGCAATTTAAAAATCTCTCACCATGGGACTCTGGCAATCAATTAATAGAGTTGCAACCACTATGTTATTGGCAAGTATTCCATACAACAAGTTCACAAGTTCTCATTTTCTTTTAGATAAAAAACATTCTGAATGTCAGGGGTCGGCAACCCAAGATGTTGAAAGAGCCATTTTCGACCCAAAATTAAATTCAAAATCTGTCCGGAGCCGCATTTTATTATTATTTCTTTCCTGAGAGTGTGCAAATGGACCCTGGGGGTCCATTTGGTTCCATTTGCGAGTTTCTAAAAAAAAATAAAGGAGTTTTACAGAACTCCATTTCTAGTCCACACAACATCTCTAAGGTATATTAATGACATAGTAAACTGAGTAAACTGTTGAAAATGGGTGGTTCAAAATAAACGCTCCTCCTCTGATAACTGCTGGGCTTTTTTGACATGGCCAAGTGCTACTTTAACTGGCAACTGTCAGACAGCGCAACACGTTTTGGGTGACTGAAATGTTTATATTATTTTGGTGTGGATCACCCCAGTGTGTGTATGTAATAATGCTACAGCCAGGGAGCCACTAGGGCTGTGTTCTAGAGCCACATGCGGCTCAGGAGCCGCAGGTTGCTGACCCCTGCTGTATGTGAACGATGTTAGTGGAGGTACTACTGTGGCCCAAATGTTGGTGCTGATACACTTTAGCAGTTTGCAAGATTAGGTCCACTCACTGAAATAGTCACCCTGTCTTAGACAGATAGCCTCCTGCAGAGCCACACTGTGAAGATTATGTCCGACAAGTTACTCGTCTACCTTTCTCTGTGAAGCCTTTGCAAATGACTTGAATCATTGCGGAACAATAGACTAGATTAGACTGTTACCAGAACAGTGAGGGTTAATGGAAACAGTGCAGAACAATATAAAAGACTAGATTAGATTGGTACCAGAACAGTGAGGGTTATTGGTCCAACGATATCAGCAGCTTTAGCCATGGAGATGTTTCCTGTCTCCTCATCAATCTGGAATATATTGCCCTCATTTCCTGGTAACAAACAAAAACAAATAAACAAGAAAAACATTATATGATGCTGCAACAGCAGCGGATGTGACTGCACTACTATGATGTCTTAACTATGAGTAGCCAGAAAACGCGCACACGCACACACGCACACACGCACACACACACACACACACACACACACCTCTGAGTATTTTGTAGCTGATCTGCTCACTCCTGTTCTTGTCTCCATCCCTGGCAAACACAGGGCCAGGATCCAATGCTAAAGGACCATCCTGTGCGGAAAAGAGCATTAAGTAAATAATCTAATTTGTAAACATGCATTCTTCTCCTCTGATGCAAGTTTGAGGATGGCTATTACTGTTAATAGGTTATGTCTGTCCTTAATTAAATGTCATTGCCAACCACATTTGCTTGAAATTCCATCATCTATATTCACCAGGTCTCTGTACGTCTGTGAGAGATGTGTACCTCTGTAATCCATGTAACTTACAGTAAGTACCGTTCGTCCCACGGCTTTAAATCTGACACAATCCATGTAATTTACAGTAAGTACCGTTCGTCCCACGGCTTCAAATCTGACACACACGTTACACACCCCTATAGGGAGTGCAGAGCCCAGCCTTGAGTCAGTAGGGTACACTGCTGTCCAGAATCACCACCAAAGTCTGTACCCCAATCTATGGACAAGGGTCTAAAATAGCCAATTGATCACGCCTCTTCAGACATAAACAGGCGTGATCAATCGTCCCTTATAGTTTTATGATGTCACCTCTTTCTCATGTCACTTTTCTCATGTCACCTCTTTCTCAGTCAGGTTGACTCGGCCTTATAGTCAGTATTATGACTACACCTCTTTCTCAGTCAGGTTGACTTGGCTCTTATAGTCATTATTATGACAACTCGGCCCTTATAGTCAGTATAATGACGACTCACCTCTTTCTCAGTCAGACTGACACAGCCCTTATAGTCAGTATTATGACGCCTCACCTCTTTCTCAGTCAGACTGACACAGCCCTTATAGTCAGTATTATGACGCCTCACCTCTTTCTCAGTCAGGTTGACTCGGCCCTTATAGTTGGTGCTCACACACAGCTTGGCGATGCCGAGGTTAGCCCTCATGCAGGGCTGGAACCACGGCGGCCGGTTGTCAATGTCCTTCACGTTTACAGTGATGGTGGCCACGGCCGTGAAGAACGGCTCCTTGGTCAAAGAGCTGTCGAACGTGTCCTGAGTTTTGATTGAAACATTTATTAACAGTTTGCAGATTTACAGTACATTTCAGGCACACCTCATAACTGATAACGACTGACTGACAACTTTGAGTGGACGACGCCATAAAGCATTTCTACTTGTTTACACCATGTTAATTTCAGCAAGACCTTTAGAGATGCACAGATAGCCAAAAGCAGGAAATCAGTGGTGGTTAAAAGGGAAAACAAAACATGTAGAGTGAGAGGGAAAGGGGTGGGTGGGGTAATCATATTTAACAGAGGACAGTTTCAAATTGCTGCAGACATCTGCGGGTATCATTTGAGATTTTTGAAGAGGTTTTGAAGGAGTCAACAGATTTACATGTCTTAATGACTGCTGGTAGGGCGTTCCACATTGTTGTGACATAGGAGTGAAATTTAGACCGAATCTGGGTTGCACGTGGTTTGTTGAACTCCCTCTGGTGGTGTGGGAGTGGACTTCATTGACATTAAGTATTTAGACAGGTACATGGGGATCTAAGTGAAGTATTTAGACGGGCATGTGGGTATTTTGGTGGTGTAGTACATAGTAGATCTTGTGGACCAGATGCATTGCAAGATGTTGTACTGTTGTCAACCGTAAGCCAACTCAGTCTGTTAGAGCCGCTACAGACCTTGCTTTTGTATGTCAAGAACACTTCAGGCTTGTTCCGGTTTGTATTGGCAACTGCAGGCTTTTCCTGCAAGCTGCCCGCAGCCAAAAGTGCAGACCGGACAAAGCCGGAAGTGCCCATTGAAACCCATTCAAAAAAGCAGGACGTGACGTCACAGCTCGGCCGAAACCACGGACAAGCCAAGAGTAGAGGCGCCCTCAAAGTGGGCAGGGGTGAGGTGGGATTACAACAATCCTGTCTGAGATATTACAACATCCTGTCTAAATATCTGCTGTGTACATACCAATTAATAGTCACAATCATTCGTAATGTTCAGCATTTGGTTGTTACCTGTACATGCAGGACAAGAGAGATCTTCTGTATGACGTCATACTCCAGTGTGTTTGCCACAAGAATCTTTGGAACGTTGACGCTCTCCAAGCGGAAATACTTCTCCTGGTGACAACAATGTAGAATCCTTGTTACTGTATCTTATACGGTTAAAACCAAACCACACCAAATGGCCGGGTCAAGACAAAATCTTTGTTTAGTTCAAGCACACCAATGCAAGTCATTACACCTCAATGAGTTTTGCTTTAGTGTGTGGCAGCTGTGGCTCAATTATCCATGAGTCGGTGGTTCGAATGTCGGCTCCTCCTATCTACAGTACATGTCTTGCCCATGTGTCCTTGGGGTTCAGTGTCTTGTCCAAGTGTCCTTGGGCAAGACACCGAACCCCAAACTCCTACCGATGTGCTGGCTGGTACATTGCATGGCTTCCACAGCAATCAGTGTGTGTATGAATGTGTGTGTGTGAATGTGAATATAATGCATGTATTCTTCACTGTTGTGTTTTAGTAGGGCTGTTGAATGATTAAAAATTGCAATCAAATTAATCACTGCTTCAAAATTAATTTAATCATGATTAATTACCATTCAAACTATGCCCAAAATATGCCTGTTTTCCTATACAGGATTTGAACATTTAAAAAATAAAGAGAATCTGGGGAAAAAAAGATCAATTTATTTCTTATATATTTATCAAAATAGGTGATCTACAAGCCCCCAATACTTGTAGATCCTCCACCTATACTCTATGGCTCAGGTTATAAGAAGACAGACAGCTACAGTATATGTCTCTGTAAAAGCATCCTCTACCAAGTTTTTTAATGAGAAAATGCTCAGTGGGTTGAGTCAGTGTACACAAGAGTTAATTGCATTAAAAGTTTTAATCAGATTACTGTACAAAAAACAAACAAAAAAACTGTAAATTACATTGTGAATTGAGAACAGAGAGTATAATAAACTGTAGCCTTACCATTGCAGACTCTAAGCGGTAGTACAGTATATCTGAATCAATATCTGTAGCTTCTATCATTCCCACGCTGCTATTGATTGGAGTAAGCTACACGGGAGAGAATAATCCATAGTCAGCATACAGTAGTATTTAAACTGCAAGCGGTTGTAAATTAAAAGGGCTTGAAGTCATTTTAAATGTTGAAGAGTCTCACCTCATTGACGTCCAGGACGTAGTGGTTCTGTGCAAAGTTTGGAGGGTTATCGTTTACATTTTCCACGAAAACCTCCACCGACACGTTTACCTTAAACACATCAAGAGAATGAATCATTGATTATCACTCCACGTGACATGAACAACAGGAATTTACACAGCATTAAGACGGAGGGTTCAGTTTCTAAACATAACAGGGGCATTTCCTCATCCCAGTAAGTCCTTTACTCTTTTGTATGAGAAATAATCATATTCATAAATGAATATTACTAAAATTAGAGAATTATGGGGCTCCAAGGCCGTTGTTATGCATACAGAACTTTTGGTCCTTGGACCTAAAGGAAAAATCCACACCAAAACACATTGGGCATCAATCTACCTTGATCACTGTGTATATATTGCCCTTGATTTTTGTCATAGATGCCCCCTGTTTTACATTTACCACTGAGGTCCCCCCTCCCCTTCCTCAGATTGTATTACTGCAGGACAGGTTGTCTTCCTTCTAATGAGGGTATTTTAGTAGCTCCAAACTTTTTTTACTCCACACATCGCACCACCCACTACACTGTAGTGGGTGGTGTGATCCTGCAGTGACTACAGGATAAGCCGTGTGATTATTTTATCCAGCACACACAACATGATCACATGTAAAGGCTCCAGGCCCCAGAGTGACAGTCACATACAGCACATTCATGATTATCAGTATACTATTAAAATATGATGTGTGGAGAAAAAAAAAGTTTTGAGGACGCCTACATTAGCATATTATGATTTATTTGATCTTGACCACCGTCTACTTACAGATATGGAGTCTGTTCTGCTGCACTGAACACGTACTATAACTGCATCTGGACTGGGTAATAACTGAAAACACACATACATACGCACACACGCACATACACGCACGCACACACACACTTATTGTATCAGCAATGATATTATAATTTGCCCTCACTATTATTCATGGCCATTCTGTGTCTCTAGGAGGCCTGTACACAGTTCAGAAATCTGCCTACCAGTGGGCATTCCAATCTTAATAGAAACTTTTCTTTTCCTGGAAAAGTGTACTAAAATACACACCATTGTTCTTTAAATGAATTAAATATACTTTGAAATCTTGTTTGAAATGATCACCAGGTATGCAGTTGAGCTAGACTAGAATAGAAATGTTTGCCATCTTATAATGAACATCTAGTGAGGATTAGTTATACTGTATGAACATGGGTAAAGTGCTGCTTTAAGCATCCATAGTCCATCCATTTATAATAGTCACTCCATTACTGTTTGTTATTCTTCCGCATTGCAGGAGTGGATTACTATTCAGGTCAGCAACAAGTCATGGGACTATTTTTCTGGGGGATTTTCAGGCATCAAATACTAGGTAATTAAACAATATAATATGACAACATACAGTACAGTGGCGGTATGTTTTCATATTAGACTACTGTTACAAATGTTAATGCAATATAACTTATACAATTGGGAGTGATTGTATCTTGTCTCCCTGCTATTCCATTGAGGCATTTAGATGATGTCAAAGGTCATGTTTCACCTACAGACACAGAAGATGTGCCCCATAAACAAGCAGCCCGGCTCTATTAGCTCAATGGTAAAGATTTCAGCACAGTGCCCCATAAACAAGCAGCCCGGCTCTATTAGCTCAATGGTAAAGATTTCAGCACAGAACAACCAAGTTCACATCCAAGATAGAAGAGGGAAGTTACATAGTGGTATATGTTAAGGTCGATGTACAGCAGGCGCTTGTAAATATCAGATCCAACAATAAAAAAGACCATGAAGAATCTTCGCATCTCGCTGGATGTGAACCCGGACATGACGAAAAATGCGAATGCTGGTGAGGAGGATTTACCTCATAGTCCAATCCTTTCCTAACCATCAGTTCGTTTCCCTGTAAGTAGAAGAAGTCCTCATGGTTCTGCACGACGCTCAGCGTTACGTCAGGACTCGACTCAATGTTGGCGACCAGGAGGTCCACGGTGCTGTTCTCTTGTATGGACACGGCGTCATGAGAGACTGTACAAACTGGACGAGAGCGTTGAGGGAATCAGATGCGGTACGCGCTCAATCCATGCAGCACAACAACAAACAAACAAACAAACACACACAGGCCTCTAAGCCTAACGGGGAGGAAATTAGGGCCTTGAGGGAAATTTACCAAGATTAAAATTGGTGAGGTTTTGTTTGCTAATGCCATATTTGTACATGATAGAAATACCCCCGCCCCCCCCCCCCCCCCCCACTCTCTCCCTCTCCCTACTCCACTCCCCCACAAATACCCCACCCCTTCCCACACACACACACACACACACACACACACACAAATGAAAAGAAAGAGAAAGCACCAGGAAAAGTGCCTACATTAAACATTGCCCTCTCGGCCCCTAACCAAATCATGCTCAACCTGTAAGCAGTTTGCTGGAGATAACCCATCTTCAAATCTGCGTCATGCTCTTATAATTTATAAAATCTGTTGTGGTCGGCGAGCGACACCATGGTCTGCTGAAGTGTATAGTCTAGGAGTTCACTGCACCGCCTACTGATGATGACACCCTGATAATAGCAGCAAAAAGCAGCAACAAAGCTCCACACTTACTTACGTTTTTCAGCCGAACAGAGACCACAACAAAAAGCAACGACCAGCGCGCAGCCCAGGGAGACGACAATCGCAGGTTTGCACTTAGATTTCAGTTCCATGTCCCAGCGTTTCGGTCGTAACGGAGGCACCAACAAATGAAGTGGCGACTATGAGGAGGAGGCTGAGGAACCAACCCGTGGTACCAGCTGGTACTTGTGCACATAAAGCCTCGTCTGTCCTTGCCGGGCGAGAGTGGGAGTCGACTACAGTTGCAATGTTTGTGACTTCATCTTACGGGCATATATTGCCCCAAAGCGCTTTGCCCAGCGGCGGACTTGCAAACCTCCTACAAAAAAAATACTTGCATCTGTTTTAGCGAGATGGGGAGGGAGGGGGAGGGGGGGTCAGTGTCTACTGGTCGCCGCCGGGCTTCTTTTCACAAGACCCTGGGAAGGAATCTGACGTCGGAATGCCTCTGGAGTTGGCACATTTTCCCCAAATATATTGTTCATCTGTAACACAACATGTTCAATTCCATTCATTACTAAATTACTGATCTTTTTTGTATTTTAAAAAGAGAGTTCTTGGGTTTATTCCCCCACAGAGGTCACAGGCTGCCGTGTGTCTCAATACTGTGTGAGACATACAGTTTTTCACAATGATGACAAACCCTTACAAAGGCACAAAGATTCCCATGTGTAAGCCTGTTGAATGCTGCACGCACACGCACACACACGCTCTTGTTATACTTTGACACATGTGTTTGCGTGTGGCACACATACAGACACCAAGCACCCCCCTTCCCTGCGTCTGTGTGGGAACAACAGGCAGCAGTGTCATCATGTCACATGACATACATAAATTGTGTTGCCATGCAGAGATTGCACGCAGGCCTGCCTGCCTGCCTTTGCGGGCCTATGTTGACATAAAAAAATGCAATGTTACTACCTGAGGTGTCACAGTGGTTTTCAACCCTTTTCATAACAAGGTACAACATTATTTATTCAGCACAGACCCACCGTTTGATGACTTTTAGCACTCTGCACTCGTCCAGCTGTACTGCGACAACTCGTTGTTCCTGGGCCGTGACTGACTGGTTGTTTTCCTTGTGGAACTACAGATGCCCTCTTCTGTTGGAACGTCTTGGAACACTGGACGAGTGGACGTCATCTGTTTCTACATCCTGGAAGCCATACGTTGATTTGGCTTAGATCTCTCCAGTGCACAGCTTTGTGTGTATGTTTGTTTAAACAAGTAATGCCATCAACGCTCACTTTTACATTGTTGTATGCACCACAAGATATGTGGTTCATGCTGGGTTAAAAAAAACGGCCTGCCTCATATACCTGAGAGGACTGGTTGGAAAACCTAGGAGATAAGCAATGTATTTTGGCCCCCAAACAACTAAATGCTTTATAAACCTACAGTACTGTATTTTATAGATTTTTAAATCAACAAGGGAACGACAGGGAAACAGTGTAAATAGGAAAACTGTGATATGGTCCATTTTTAAGCTACTATAGCCCCTCCAATACAGAATACACAGCTTTCCAAAATGTAGGTATATGGACTTCGGTTGAAACTAACTGGACTATCAGAAAAACATCGCACTGGTTCTGGTAGGTTGAGGCCCAATGCATTACAAGCGGCATTGGTACACATCGGCCATGTTACTACTCCACTGTGCTGTTGTTGATCATCCCTTTAGTTTATTCTTCAACACTAGGACAAAAATTATACCCTTTCACATGGAATTTACAAAGTTTTCAAATACCTTGGAGCAATCTTGTCCGATGAAGGATCCAAATGGGAAGCCCATGCCAGAATTGCCGCAAGCAACTGCTGACCTGGCAAAACTCAAGCCCATATGGAAGGACAAAAACATTAGTCTGGCATCCAAGGTGAGACTACTAGGCTAGGTGAAGAGAATACAGAGCATGGAGATGACTTTACAGAAGACTCAGGGGTATCTCTGTACATCTCATGAACAAGAAAGTATGGCAGAAGATCAGCCAAGGCCAGTTTGATTTGTTGTAGAGGTTTGATTTGTTGAGGGGTCTCCCATCTGTTCCCATCTGGTCACTCGACCCCTGAGCTATTGGCCCAATGTAGTATAGTCTTGACGGTAGACCACCAATTGTTACATTGATCTACTGAAATATTGATTTGTGTGTTGTCCCCATGGTAAATGAACAAACAGAAACACACATACTAGTATGCCTACTGTAGTAATCAACACACAGATTGCAATGTCTCATGATGTTAGCTTTAATCAGAAATTATCAAAAATAGTCCCTAAATTTCCCTAATCCCTAAATTTGCTCCTTGTTTTGGGCAGATTCGGTCATGTGTACACTACTATAATTTACATTTAAACTTCTTACAGTCATGTGAAACATTTCAAAAGCAGACATGAGACTAATAAAGGAAACATTTTAATTAAATTCACATTGTCATGGTTGGGCTCTCACATACCATGTCAGCCCTGGCCACTCCCACATCCCCTTCCCCACTCACTCACCTGTCGCCAAGTCCCTCATCAGTCACACCTGAGAACACTTCTCCAATCAACCAACCTGCTATAAAACTGGACTCAATGCAAACACTCTTCCAGTCAGTTCCACTATTTTTTCTACTCAGTCTGTGTCTCACAGGAGGGCTGTGGGCAGTTCAGAAACGTCTTCCAGTCCCATCATCAATGGTGGAATCCAAGCTAATAAAAATGCAGGCTTTCTATTCCTGAAAAGTCGCAATGCAAAAATGGCAGCCATCGTTCTCCCGATAAAAAAAATAAATATATTTTCAAAAACGCAATTAAAAAAAATCTGCAGAATGATGTCATTGGAAGTTTCTGAACTGCCCTTCTGTGAGACACAGACTGAGTAGGAAAAAAAAGGTAGTATCATGTACATTAGTGAGGAGCTATTACATGAAGATGCATTGAAAAGTGGTGAAGTGTACTTGATTTTCAATCTCTATTCTGCTGGTTCTTTACTCTGCACTTGGGTTCAATATACACTACCGTAACATACACATAAACAACAGCTGTTAATTCTTCCCAAGTCATATGTCATATTGTACATTAAATCAACAAGGTGACAATTTCATTTCAATTTCATTATTTCTTTGACTCACAAAAACAGTGATAGTTACTCTGTAATACAGCTCTGTTTGTTTTGTTGTTCTTAGTGAGTGATGCATACAGGAGGATCTGAAAGTTGTAACTGCATTAAAGATTACCGGTAGTGTCCCAGATATAACCATCAGGAATGGAGCAGCAGTTGTCAGAGTTCATAACGAAGTCTCTTAAATTAATTCATTCCGGTTGGTTCTTATCCGTTTGTGTTGATTCCAGTCAAGGCCAAGCCTCCAGTCCTGATGTAAAGAATTGATCTCACTCTTTGGTCTTCTTGGTAGCCTGTGTAGAAGATGCAGTATCCATTAAATCTGAATGCATTCAAATGAAGGCTTTAATACCTTTTTTGTGTGTCCAGCATGCTTTCTGCATTTAAGAAACAGACTTTGATTTGTACATTTTAATACAACAACTGTTAACCATGGATGACACCATAAATAGGGTTGGCCATTTTCAATTCATTCAACATTTAGAGACATAGATGTACAGTAAATGATAATACTGTACATCAATACTGTACCTCAAAAGTGTCTTATCGTTGTTTACATTTAGCCTCGTAGACCTTACACTATAGAATATGTTATTGGATATGATTTTGGCCTAAATTCCAAGCTTTATCTCATGCTACCATAAGAACAGTGAAACATTGATCAAAATCACAATTATTTTCCTTGCTCTAATTATGTATACTTTTGTAAATTGGACCCATTTCTGTTTTTTATCATTGGCAATACTTCTTTTGTGCACCTCTGAATTGTTTCCATGTTCATGGAAGTGAATCAATCAGTTCCAACTCAAAGTCTCGCTTTGAGTAGGACCTGATTATGGCTCATATCAGCAGCTGTGAAAGAGTAAAACTTAGTGTTACTTTTTAAGTAAAACGCCTTATGGTCAAGAAGCAACCACAGGTATTATGCATTCACGTCCCTGGAATAGGCTAGCGCCGCGCAGTGGTGCATAAACATCGGATTTCAGGTCATGTGTGTGGAGGCAACGGTGATTAAACAACACAGTGCAGTAAGCGTTACAGGGTATGTTTACAGCATAGCATTACAGCGTGACAAGGTTCCTTCCAGTGTACATAACAGTATTAACTGCGACCAGCCGTCACAATAATTCAACTCCCTATAGTAATTTCTATTTTCCTTTTGCCTCATTCATTCAGGTGATTGCTAGCCCTATTTTTTTTTACCATCCTTTACCACTGTATTCCAACCTGTGTACATGCAAATGTAATGTTGTTAATTTGATCCTATTTGTTTTTTCCTACACTGCTGTTATTGTATTGACTGTATGGGACACAAGTGGAAATAATACCGCAAGGTCTTTCTACGATACTCCGTTTGGATCAATGCTGTGTTTAACTGTACTCATAGCGTCCATTTGGTTACCAACTCTCCATTTAGCTGGGCAACACCCCCAAGGATCACTGGTTGAAAACCACTGTTCTACGTGTCCCAGGCAACGTGAATGGCAATAATGTATTATTGTAAGGATGTATTAATGTAAGGAGTTTGTCACACCTTGTCAGATGCCATCAGGTCGTCCAGTTCTCGTGTCCAGCCAAGGGCTTCGGTCAGCGCCTGCACCCCAGCGACCACGTCGCCCAGCTGCACCACATCATTGTAGCGTCTCCCCCAGGCGAAGGGCCCCACCGCATCTCTGTTGATGAGGAGGCGAGGGACTGAGCCACGCACGGCTCCTGCTAGACTGGCAAAGGGCTCCACCTGCAGTACAGACCATGAACACCAGTTCAACTGACAGTGTTTAGAGTGGCAGTGGCTCTGGGGTAGAGTGCCCGGATGGGACGCGCCACGTTGCCAGTTCGAATCCGGTGGGCTCCCCCAGAGTGGGTGTGGATGTGTCCTTGAGCAAGACACTGAACCCCTAAATGCTCCCGATGTGCAGGTTGGTGCCTTTCATTGTTTCCTGTGGCATTGTGTTAATGTGTGAATGTAATACACAATGTGTAAAGCGATCTTGATAAAGGCGCTATATTACTTTACTAGATTCAATAACTTATCAGCTGCCACTCCTTATAAAGTCCTTGACTCCCCGAGTTTAGAGGTCCAGAGCATTTGCCCAGTAAAAAGCATAGCATCACAATCATGTTAAAGGACCACTTCACCACTTTTCAAGGTATCTTCATATAATAGGTCCTCACTATGTACATGATAAAATACCACTATTTCTTTTTTTTTTCCTACTCAGTCTGTGTCTCACAGGACGGCTGTGGGCAGTTCAGAAACTTCTTCCATCAATGTTGGAATCCAAGTTAATAGATACCGCAGGCTTTCTATTCCAGAAAAGTCGCAATGCAAAAATGGTAGCCATCGTTTTCCCGATAATAAAAATATAAATGTTTTTTCAAAAACACATTGTTTAGAAAAATCTGCAAAATGATGATGTCATTGGAAGAGGTTTCTGAACTGCCCGCAGCCCTCCTGTGAGACACAGACTGAGTAGAAAAAATAGTGGTATTTTACCTTGTACATTAATGAAGACCTATTATATGAGGATACATCGAAAAGTGGAGAAGTGGTCCTTTAAGCACTTTCATCCGTTTACTGTATACGCTGGATATTTAAAAATGGCAGATGTCCAAACTCAGAGTGTGTAACTTTGTGCTGTGCTTGTATATTCTGAAACAACGTATTTTTAAGATGGCGGTTTACGTGACCTTGACATGAAATGGTTTGTGCATAACTGACATGGACACAAAGACTGTCAGGATTTAGAACAAAGGTATTTGTAGAATCTTGTCTCGGGTTTTAAACAAAGCCACTCACCTCCAGTGAGGTGCCCATGATGATCAGCAGGTCAGCCAGTGGGAAATCTCTGATGTACTTGAAGAAATCATGTGGAAGCTCTTCTCCAAAGAACACTATATCTGGCTTCACAACCCCCTTACAGGTGGGGCATTTAGGAATGGTCCCCTTCATCACATCAGGCTAGAAACAAAAAGATGTTCCAATTGCAGAAATGTTAAAAACATGAACATTCTATTTTCACATTATTTGTACAACAGTGTGTGTAAATCGATTTGTGGATAGTGCTAGGGTTTTTTAATGCGTGTATATCAGAGCCATAGAGGAAGACCGACTAGCGACAACTCTGTTCACTTCATCTGGCCGGCCCAATGGTGGCTCTTCTACATTGACTTCTATTGGTGAATAGTGACACTGGATGTTTAGGGAATGCTTTGGAATCTATAGGCTCAATGGGCGAGTATGTGAACCATGTGGCTCTTATGTTATCCCCTCCACCTCGTCGTAATAAGGTCTCACTCTAAGGCTCTGGTGTTACATGTATGGCAGGATATCAGATGTGTACAAGCTGCGCTATTTAACTCACACGTAAGTCCTCGTCGTTGTACTTCCTTCGACAAACTGTGCATGTAGCCGTGGCGAACGTACCATGAGCCTCCACTAGCTTCTCAGGAGGAATGCCTGCCACTGGAAATACAAGCATATGTGTCACAACATGAATATTCTGACTACTAGCACCCTGAACCCTGACCCTGGGTTGGATTACAGTTTAGCACCCTAAACTGGAGTCCAAATCAGACCTGACAAGCAACAAGACCCCAATCTCACGCCAAGAGAGACTCAACAATATTGTCTTTTGGGTGGAAACGTGCACAGTAAAATACTATTTGTTTTCTTCTCTGTGAAAAAAATCACTTGTGTTGATCCATAATTTGGTCACAAACTCTAGTCATCGTTAGAAAATCTGACACATTTAACCATTTTAATCTGGTTGGACAACCACATTATTATCATTATTATTATATTTTGAAAAATATTCTCAAATGTCCAATTACGCATGTACGCATGAACTACTGGCAGCTTTGAGCAAGCCACTCCCCGTGTTCACTATTACAAGTCTCCCTCTCCACTGCTGTATGACTTACAGACAGACAGACAGACAGACAGACAGACAGACAGACAGACAGACAATACATCTTACATCTCTCCAACCCGTCAATATTCTGCGTGTACATCCTCAGCAGCTGGCCCTTGTCATGAAGCAGACGGACAAAGTAGTGGGTGAGGTTGGGCTGGTAGTTGCCTGGGTATAGCTCTTTGGCCAGAGCAAAGAAGGGAGTGGGGTTATGATGGAAAAAGTTGATCTCAAATATGGCTTCGGCGTAGGGCAGGTCGTACTGCTGGAGGTTGTCATAGAGACCACTGCCTGGGGATCTGTGGTTGGGGGGGAAGAGACAGAATGAATACACACTTCAAAATAGTTGTGCCCTTAAACGGCAACACCATATTATTTATTATTATTATATACCTTATTATATACCTTTTTTTCCCCAAAAAACAAATTGCATATTTTAATAGTTATGTGTATGGCAGTGTCTTGCAAAAGTAGCGAAAATATTTGAAAATTTCACAGTTTTCTTTGGTTGCTTGGTGGTTTATAACAATCCATCCAATGTAATTTTAGGCATGGAAAGGGTTTTAATATTACCTGAAGTCTGGTATGCCACTAGGTGTGCTGATCCCAGCCCCAGCCATCACCACCACCCTCTTATACTGCTGCTGGAGGATTCGCTTAGCCAGATCCTCTAGTGTGGTCTGCTTGGTGTCAGGACCACCACCAGCACATCCAGAGAAAATACCCCGTATTCCACTCCATCTGTAGGTGAAACTAACATAATGTTAAACCACAAAACATGGTAAGTCACTGCGTGTTGTTTAACACTAATATGTTGTGATGATAAATGGCACATAGGTTACCGTCAATAACCTATGTGCCATCCATCATCACCCACATAATAGTTTGTCATTGTGTCTTTGTGGTTTGCTGTAGTGAAACATGCATGATGGCAAATTAATTCTGCATCCATTAGTAAGCAATTACATAATCTATATACAACGTACAATATGAAGCATCAAAACGATCAATTAAATAATAACAACAATAATAATTCATATTCTTCTTATTATTATTATTGTTCTTATTAATAGTAACATTATGAATATTTTTTCTTGATCATATTTATATTAATTCATCTGGAACATTATCTATAACTGCTATTCACAGGTATTATTATTATTACATTTTATACTGCTTTTATGTTAATTATATCCTGATATGTTATGTTAAAAATACATGTGCCTAATAACTTTATTATTAACAAAAAGAAAGTGGAAAATATGCAAGTATTTTTTATAAATATGGGGTAGGCTATATGTATTAAAGGGGAATTCCACCCATTTTCAAAAAAATCCTGGGAGGATACAAATGTGAACCAAATGGACCCTAGTGGGTCCATTTGGTTCCATTGTACCCTCTCAGGAAAAAGGGGTCTGAAAGAAAAATCATTAACATGGTGAAATACATCTTGATAATGTCATCAGATGTATTTCACCATGTTAATGATTTTTTTCAGACCTCCATTTTTAGGAAATACAGAATTGGGGAAACTTTTTTTTATCATGTCCACACAACATCTCTCTAAGGTATATTAATGACATTAAAATGTTGTAGGTGTTGAAGTACCTGAATAGAGGTTGTCTGAGCAAAGCTGCTGCACTCAAGGTCTTCTGAGCAAAACCTGCAGAAGAGCAAGTCACATTATCACAACATGTACAAAGTGCATATTCAAACTAAACTATACTAGTTACTGTCCTGACCTTTCACTGAGACTGCTCTGAGTCCTGCAGAGCCTAAACAAAGTGAAGCCATGAACACTTATAATAATATAATAATAAAGTATGAATGTTATATTATTTCTTCCATGGAGCTGAGTCCATGTTGACAAAATTCACGTCCGTTGACGTCATGACGTCACGCAAGTAGTACACAGAGCCTTAGAAATAGACAGAGTTGCGACATTGAGGAGACAGAAAAATAGTCCGGTCACGTGGTGCATGTACTCGCGCGAGCCCATATACTCCAATGCATTCAGAAACTCCCGGCTGTCACTATTCGTTGTCACTATCCAATGGAAGTCTATGTAGAGAGCCGCCGTTGCACTGGCCCCATGAAGTGAATGGAGTTGGCGTAGCTCTGTCTATTTCTAAGGCTTTGGGTACGGCAATAGCCTAATCTCGCGAGGCAGTGGAAGACGTACACGAGATTCCAACATCAGACAGACAGCTTCATTCAGTAACTAACAGTTAGCACCGTGGCTAAAAGCAGCAGATAAACTTCACTCGTACTAGAGATTTGAACAACGTTTATTGTTCCATAAATAAAACAGTAACGATGAAAGATGTGTCGGGGTTCCTCAAACAGCAGCAGAGCAGCAGCTCCACGCCGGAGATCGCCACGGAATGGCACGACCTGGAGGAGCTCTACAACAAGAAGTAACTATAACAGCATGCTAGCATGATGATAGCATCTGAGTCATTGTAGAGCTTCAGCTCATAGTATTACATATTATGGTGTGTTGCATAGTTAATATCAGTCTATTTTTCAACGTGTATCATGGCAAGGCCCATTATTTATGTGACATTTGGCCACAGATAAAAACAATATGCTTCCACCCAACCACCCACACCTTTCCCCCTCCTTGTATATTTTTCTTTTCCCTGTTACCTCCACTATGATTCGCTGTTTCTGACTTTACCCAAGTGAATACTTGTCTCATGTCATGTCAAAATATTGTCTTTATTTGTTTGATAAAATGAGCAAGGTGGCTTCCATTGTAAACAATTGTTTACAATGTATTGTATTGAGTTGTGCTTGAATTGTACTATAAATCTACGAGTTTGATGAAAAAAGTAATTCAATCAACAGAAATAACTTCTTGATATTTTGATGTTGATTTTGTCCACAATTCCATTGTATATTCATCAATGCGACACACTGGCACTAGTTCCCATAGACCTCTTCTAAATAACAATAACTCTTGAGCAATGTGGAATTTTTACGATAGAGCTATACAAACACCCATAACTGATTTGATATATTCTTTTTGGAACTGGAATAAAAAACAGTTGAGGATCGTTCAAGGTGCAAGGTTGTACCTTACTGTTACAGCTTGTGTACAGATGCATAAGAGTAAAACTTTTGAACCTACTTATTTTCAACGATACAGTCCGATACAGCCTCTCCCCAGAAAAATATTATGGCGCAAGTAATGCGATCGGTGCGTGGTGTTCGGTTCTCAGTGTTCTGTGTTTGGTGGTGGTCGGTCCCTTGGGCTACTCTGATTGGCTGGTTTAAGTGATGCTGTAATGATGACGTAAGTAAAAGACCTTGATAGCTAATGTCATGAATATTAGCCCGCTCCGCCCATGCACAAATAGACCATGGCCTACTTGTGCGCAGCGTGCAAGTTTGCACTCTACCGAGTGCTGATCTAGTTAAACACCTGTCATGGTCTGTGTGTATGTAACAGTGTTGTTTTTGTCGACAAAGACTAAGTCGACTAAGGTTTTTGATATTTAGTTGACTAAGACTAGACTAACAAAAATGATTTTCAAAAGACTAAATGGGAATAAAAGATGCGCGTTTTCAAAAGACTAAATCAAAACATTTCGTTAAGTATGTGAACATATCTGTTCTGCAGTATAGATTGCATACATTTTCAGGAAAGGAACTTATTACTATTGCAGTAATTTTATACCAGAAATAAAATGAGACATGTTTCATACTAAAAACTATAAATCTGTATAACATATATAAACCTACAATGTATTTGTATGTAAGACTAAACTACCAAGACTAACACTAAAAGACTAAGACTAGACTAAATCCTTTTTGACATTTTGTCGACTAAGACTAGACTAAAAAATGAATTTCAGAAGACTAAAAGGGACTAAAAGACTAAATATGCCTTATTGAAAAGACTAAGACTAAATCAAAATATTCTCAAATAAACAACACTGGTATGTAATCCAGTGGCGTTAAGCATCACCCTATTATTGTATTAAAGAAAATGTACATAAAAATAACATTTTGATGGTTGGTGATGGTAGGGTGTGTTAATATAATTAATATTATGTCTAACTAGGGACAGTGTTTTAAGATAATGTATTTGGGACTATTTGTATATATAACCTATTTTTAATTGAAGTATTTCTTAACAGATTGGAGAATTACAGTACATTTCTAGTACAACTCGATACAAAAACAGTTTCCCATGGAGTCCTGAACAACACCATGAAGCATTATTACACTGGTTTACAATAGGGGCCACAATTTTCAATTCATCATAACATTAGAGAAGTACACTTCTAATGAATGATCTTTCCATTCTTCACAGACTGTGGCATCAGTTGACATTGAGGCTCACAGAGTTTGTGAAAGATCCATGTTTCAAAACAGGAGATGGCCTCATACAGGTAAACAATGCATGATGTAGTTATTATACATGATAACAGTGGTGATTGTTGACAAATGAGTACACAAACTGTACATTTAATTGCGTGTCCCATAGCAAGGTGAAAACTTTAATCCCTTTGATGTTTCGCTTTGAATAATATTATGCTATTGTATTTCAGTCACTTCCATAGAATACGGAACTAAATTGAGTACTAATTCTAAACTGAGTCTTTTCCAATCTTCTTCCAGTTGTATGAAAACTTCCTGTGTGACTTTGAACACAGGTGAGGCGAATCTGACTAAAGCATTATTCCGTTCTTTGAAAATGTTCAAATGTAATTACATTTATTGTATTGTTCTGTCAGTAATGTAGCCTTTATGAACCTTTCAACAGAATCAACCCATTATCCTTGATGGAAATCATACTGTATGTTGCAAGACAGATGACAGGTAAGAAGACCTATCTAATATAACAAAATGAGACACTTTGGAACAGTTATTATCAATCTTTTTTTATTATTATCTCAAGGACTCCCTATACTGTAAATGGGTGTTACAGACACATGGAACCCCATCCAGGCAACCTGAGGGTTCCTTGACCACATTTGAAAACCGCTGAACGCTGAATCATAATCCTTGCTTTTATCCACAACCGATTTTCTTGTATTTATTTAGATCATGCACAGTATGCAAACATATGTTGTTCATTCATATGTGTTCTGATTGGCCACCTCAGTTCTCTGGAGTAGGAAGAAAGTGTACGATTGAACTATTCCAGACCTATCTGCTGTGTAAATTATGCCCCCCCTCCTTCAACACACAACATTCCCAACGAAATGCAGCAACCAATGAGGCAACTTTTTCTTTAATATCTGTGTGTGCAGCGACCACGTTTTTCTGTGGTCACCCAGGGCACTGTACATGGCCTGTCCTTTTTTCGCTCTACACACAACCTCTTCGCCAAAAATGTCACATCTCATCTCTGGTTCATGTTGTTAAACAATTGCTCTTGTTTCCAGAACCTAAAGATGCCATCACTTTCCTGGAGAAGACTAAGGAGAAGGCAAGTAGTTTCCATGCCAACACTTGACACACATCAGCCGTTGTCATGATTTTCCAAACTTAATTTTGATTTTGATTGCAGGTAAAAAGCAGCGAGGAGGCAGTAATTCTCTGCAAGACATCTATTGGAGCTCTTAAATTGGAGATCAACGATCTTCCCGCCACAAAGGTAAAAAAAAATTAATGAATCACACTCCTGTGAAGTGAGGGCTGTTCTTTTTTTTTTATCATACAGTTACATCACATTCCATTCGGCTGTGCACGAATACATTCTGTGCTCATACACAACTGTATTCCATTCTCTCTCTCTCTCTCAAGCTATGCATAGGAGGGGCTGGCACCCCTAATTTTCTTACAATGCCCACCACCCCACCCCAAAATAAATAAAACCCGTATCTTATGTAATGTTTTCTCAATAATTGCCTGACAGAAACTCATCGAAGAGGTTGAGGAGATGCTGAACAACTTGCCCGGGGTGACATCGGTCCACGGGCGCTTCTACGACCTCTCCAGCAAATATTACCGCATCATCGGTAACCACGCCTCCTACTACAAGGACGCGCTGCGCTACCTCGGCTGTGTCGACATTAAAGACTTACCAGGTATTGTTGCACATTTTGATCAACATCTGTAATACGGAGGTACTTTACCAGTGTTGGGAATAAGTACTCACTTGGTGCATTTTTTTTTAGTCTATTAGATTCACCCGTCCATACACACATACATACGCTATCGCAGATGAAACCATGCAAGGTACGAACCAGCACATCAGGATCAATGTGGTGTTCAGGGTCTTGCTCAGAGACTTAGGCCCCGGCTACACGAGGAAAATATCCGTTCTTTTCCTCCTCCGTTGAAAAAAAAAATCCTGCCCACACGACAAAGATATCCGTGTCCACACATGCAACCCAAAACGGACATTTTGGACTCCAACACGTATGCCAGGCCAGTAGGTGGCGATAAGAAATATTTAGTGCAACAGAAAAATAAGCTTGTGAGTTGGTTTCCATGGTTACCCAAATAAATTCTCCACGTAACCTGCTAGTAGTAAGGGACTATGTTATTGGAGTTATTGAAGTGAATTGAATATTGGTATATGGAGGAAATGTGAACTGCACAAAAAAAATCATCACCCTCCCTATGAATTAAAAAAACAAAAGTCCCCTCCACAACAGTGTTGTTTTTATTTAAATATGCTATTCAATAACATTTTGCCTTTTAGTCCCATTTAGTCTTTTTTTTTTTAATTCCTTTTTGTTGTTCTACTCTTAGTCGACTAAATGTCTTTTGTTATAGTTGACAAAAACAACTAAACAAACATGAATTGACCTCCCCTATTAACGTCACATTTAGGTCAGTATTTATTCATAATCCCAGTAGGCTATCTTTTATGTGAGAAAATAAAGTGAATGCAAAATTGGTGTCAGCAGTGAGATTCGAACTCGCGGCAAAAATGAACTCTGTTTCACAGTCCAATTCCTACCACGATGAGCTATTGAGGCTGATAAAAGTCTGGGATTCCGGGAGGTAGACTACTTTAATGTAACATCCAGTAGAAGAGTTGCAACATTAAGGGGTCAGAAACTGAGCGCTCTTGTTTGGTCACGTCATGAGCTGATGAGTATGAGAAGCGACGATGACGGTGACGTCATCGTTTTCGTTTCACATGTCTACACAGCTCCGCTGCTCTGGATATTTTCGAATATCTTCACTTATTTATCCGTTTGCAGAAAACTCCATTTGAGTGACGTAAAATGCCGTTTGCGTGTAGTAGAAAGGCCCAAACGCAGGAATATTTCTGCGTTTGACAAAAGATCCGGAGTCTTGTAGCCGGGGCATTAGACACACTCTGCTGGAGCCCAGATTCGAACTGGCATTAGCACCTTCACACGATCCACGTCCAATTTATGGTGGCAATTTTTTAATTTCAATCCAGCAATACATGTAGTATAGGGAGAACATCTTGGGTGGTTCCCAACCAGATCGCTGTCATAGCTAACTGTATGTGGTTCCTCACCCAACAGAGACAGAGAAGCAGGAAAGAGCGTTCACACTGGGCCTGGCTGGACTCTTAGGAGAAGGAGTTTACAACTTCGGAGAACTGGTAGGAATAATGGTTTGCTCTTCAGTCTCTCTGAACATTGCAATAAAACAAAGATGTTATGTTATAATGTGTTTTATTTCCTTATTTATTTCCTTTTCCCAGCTGATGCATCCAGTGCTGGAGACCCTACGGAACACAGACAAGCAGTGGCTCATTGACACACTGTACGCCTTCAATGGAGGAAACGTGGAGAAGTTCCAGAGCTTCAAGTCTGCCTGGGGACAGCAGGTATATCTACTGTATACATTATATTATACTAAATAAGTATTGATTTCATATCGACTAATTTTGACAAAACATGTTCATTGACTACCTTCTTTAACTGACAATAAGTAAATGAAAACTAAGCTATGATATGATGACTAAAACAAAATATATATACTTATACTGTCAATTTCGCTAACAAATAAAAAACAAAATGTTGGGGACTAGAGGACAACAGATCAGTATAATTAGATTTGGTTGCATGCTGGATATAATTTTCAGCAAGGATAAATTCCGAGGGCCCGCCAAAATATATTGTTGTCAACAAAATCAACTGTAGATTTATTGTTGTCAACAAAATCAGTTGTAGATTTAGTCGATTAAAATCTTGTGTGTTTTTTTAACTAGACAAAACTACAACATTTTAAGTGACTAAAGTGTATTTTGAAAACTATTTCAAAATAATATGTCAAAACTATAATCAGATTTGAGGAATTTAGCTTTGCCAGTAGATGATGATGTAAGATGTTGATAATCAATGGAGTCATAATCAGTCATAATTACAATAATTCCATTTCCATTTCTTTAGCATCTGAACAACAGGATTATCCATGAATATCATCATCCTCAACAGTTCATGTTTTTTTTTTCTGTCTTTCTCTTCCTCAGCCTGACCTCGCAGCACACGAGGCAAAGCTGATGCAGAAAATCCAACTGCTCTGCGTGATGGAGGTGGGCGAAGTTTCTCCAAAGCAGACCTTTATAAAATGATAGCTTATCACATTAGAGCCTGCTGTACAATCTTTCCTGGAAAAAAATGATTTATAATTGCATCCCAATCAAATCATATCCAAATTGGAGCAGTAACAGGCTAGCATGCACGTTGTTCACGTCCTTCAAGTGTCCATTTGAAGTTTTGCATCAAATAGAAGAACGGAATCATCTTCCTTCTTAACTGACTTTAAAGTTGGCAATATCCAAATGTTTTTTTTTTCTGTTTCAAAATGTTCAATCATTGTAAAATGTGTCTCTCCAGATGACTTTTACCCGTCCTGCCAACCACAGACAGCTGACTTTCCATGAGATCGCCCAGAGTGCCAAAATCCCTGTCAATGAGGTGTGTCTCCATTCAATCTGCCAATAAATCTTTGGCCATGCTTGGCCAAAGATTTGAACAAGTATAGAGAAAGATCGTTGTCTCTGGTGGGGTTAGACTGATTTATGCTCATAACTTATCTAATTCCATTATAGACTTTTAGAAATATCTTTCTATATTAAGTTGAAACAAACATAATGTGAGGACTTACTGGGTTTACACCCAGTTGAAACAGGCCTAATTTTTTTATTTAGAAAATACAATGTTGCCCAATTGGCCCCTGAAAGAATTCCTCCCTGGCTAGAGCCGTTTTGCTGCACAGAGATTTGTCTCGGTGTTGTTTGAGATGAAAGTAGTGCTTGGTTTATGCCAGGTTTGACTTTGAACTGATAACTTGGAATAAAACACGTTTGGAGGCCCACCGAGATCTGGCTCAGCATCTTAACTCTTAGTAGAAACAAAGCTTTGAAATGGAACTTGAAACAGTTGCCATTGGTATACATTTTAACTGGTGATAGGGCTGGGGAATATGAATCCTTATCAGAATTATTTCAAATGTTTTACCTCAATTACGATTAGTGGATGATTATTATAGAAAAATGAAAATGGTACTAGATCGATAAGCTCAATGCATGTACCACTTTAAAGAGAAGTATAACAGGGTTTTACTTTTTTAAAGTTTAGTCCAGTGTAGACTAATCTATAGACAATTATATTTGTTGCTATTTGTTCTAAATGTGGGTTTTTGCTCAGATTGCCCAACCCTAACTGTCTGTTTTGTTTGTTTTGGATGTGATGCAGGTGGAGCTCCTGGTGATGAAAGCTCTGTCCGTGGGTCTGATTAAAGGCAACATCGATGAGGTTGACCAGAAGGTACAGATGACCTGGGTACAGCCCAGAGTGCTGGACCTGCAACAGGTAAACACACTGAGCTTCAATACAGTGGGTTTTCAACTCTCTTTCATGCTTCGGTCCATTATTCATTCAGCATTTGACACGCAGACCACCATTTGATGACATTTAGCCTCTCATACCCGAAACCGTTGCATAGGATTTTGTCCACATTTCCCTGCTTTTCGCAAACGTACTCCATTCTCTACTTGTGCAGTGATGCTGATGACTTTTCTGTCATTGACTGGCAATGTTCAAAAAATGTCCTAAATAGCCATGCACAAAGCTTGCAACAGGTCTGCGCAAGCATGTTGTGAGCTTGTAGATCGGCTATTTTAGTGTGTGGGTGGGAAAAACGTATAATATTTGCCTTTAGTGGTTCAAACTCCTTTAACATAGTGTTTTGTTAAAAAATAAAATGTATTTTACTTTCGTTCAATCTAAAAAAAAATATATATATAGTAATCAAATAATCAATACTCAAATAAAATAATCAATAGTAGCAGTCCAACGGTTCTATATTCATCAAGTGAAGATATAGGGCAGCTCCATTACATAATGCGATTGTGTGTTGACCATAACACCCTCTATGTCAACGGTTCAATTCTGGCTCGAAGGCCTTTGTTGCATGTGGCCCGATCTCTTCCCTCAGTTTCCTGTGGAGTACAGTCAGATACACTATTGATGGAAATGGTTATTCATTCGTCACCAGACCATACCATAGTGTTCTCTCTTTAATTGGACGTGGGGCTGCCGTGTTTGTGCTGAGCTGCCACATGTGCCATTGGAGAGAACATTTTGTCTGTTAAAACGGTCTGCCCTTGCAGCACCCGTGCATACATAAGCGTGTTGTCATCATGAGTAATGGTCTCCCTTTTTGGCATGCCGTTTCAGATCAAGGGGATGAAGGACAGGTTGGACTTCTGGTGTGGTGACGTGAAGAACATGGCCATGCTAGTGGAACAGCAGGCCCATGACATCCTCACCTAAAGATCCGTTTCTATCTTCTGTTCATCAACAACAACATCAAAGATTATAACATTTCTCTGCGGAAAGGAATGTTGCACTCAGCCTTTTTTTTGTTTTATTACCGGTATTCATTTTGTTTTTTCTCTTGTTTGATGCCATGTTCATTATTCCTGTGTTGCTAAAACAGTGTATACACAGTAGTAGTAAAAGAGACATTTTGCAAATAAAACCTATGGGAACATTATTCTCACATCTTGGATTGAAATTGTTGTCTTTGCTATCTCAAATATTGTGCGGTTACTGCGGTATATCCAGTGGATGTACCGCACATGAGTATGTTGGAATACTGGTATATTTATTTTCAGACTACTCGTTTTTGCTACAATATTAAAATGGTGGCCCACAGCTGTTGATTGCATGCTCAATTCAACAGAAGCCTAGTATATTGCAACAATGTAAATGATCCAAAATCAGTATCCTTTATTTACAGACAGAACTGGTTTCAGGGTCCCAGTTGCTTGTTCTCAGTGATGTCCAGGCTTAATATCAGAGTGACACATTTTGCGGTGAAGTCAGATCCGGCGCATATTTTTTTGCGAAATGTTCCTATTGTGGTTGGAGCTGGTGTTACATATAAGACAAAATGCAGTTGGAATGGGAAATTAAGATGGAGAATTGGATTTTTTACCGGTAATTACTGATGTTTTAGTGCACAGCAACACTGTCCAATAATTAGATAGGGAGGAGGTGAGATTATGACATGAAGTTGTCAAATATGACTTCCCAGCACAAGCGTTTGAAATACACTAAAGTGTGATTTGGGGCCCTAAAGATGATGACAATATCAACATCTTAAAATAAAATGATGAATTGTGGGTTCGAGCTGACATGCCCTTTTGAGGTAAATCAATCACGCTTTTTTTTTTTTTAATTCTTTAGGGGCATGTGATGTGATCTATCCCTGGTTTACCTTTTGGGCACCATTGCTATAGGGCAGGGGTGGCCAACCTGAGGCTCGTGAGCCTCATGCGGCTCTTCAGCTGGTTACATGCGGCTCTTAAGGGGCTTCCACATGAAGCTGTCAAAAACGCTTGGCCTCATGGCGCAGTCATTCATTCCCTATACCAGTGGTTTTCAACCTTTTTTTCTACCAGGGCCCACCATTTATTCAGAATTTGAGCCACAGACCACCATTTTTGCTCCATAGACCCCAAAGCTAAAGATTTCCTTTACTTTTGTCAACAATTCCAGGCTGAATTTCAGAGAAAACAAAACAGTGAAACATACAGATCAAAATGACCATTAATCTTCCACATTCTCTAGCAGTGTAGACTTGGGCTAATTCACATGATGAATATTTTAACTCTTGAGAATGTCATACTTTTTTGGATTGTAAACCCTGTTTCAAAATACATGTCTGTATGTTTCTATTTGCGACCGTGACGGCCGTCGCGGCGGTTTTCTAACCGTTGTGACCATTTGATGTGGCTCTTTGCCGTAACACAGTGAAAAACGTGGCTCTTAGTCTGCGACCGGTTGGCCACCCCTGCTATAGGGCATATAGGATCATCACGCTACAGAAAGATTGCCCAGACCCCACAAACCCACGTTCCCCCAGAGCTATTGTCCTTGAGCAAGACACTGAAGCCGTAATTGCTCCCAATGTGCAGGTTGGTGCCTTGCATGATTTTCTGCCACCATGAATGGGTGAGTGTAATGCACAATCTATGTATGGCGCCTTGGGTAGAGGCACCATATAAAATGCACCAATTGCCAATTTATCATGTCTGTGCTTTATTAGGATGCCTATTGGCAAAAAAAAAAAAAGAAGAATTCTGCTACATATTCTGTCAAATGTTTTTTTTTTTTTTTTTTTTTTTTTTTTTTTACAATAGCTAAACACTGCAAATTCAAAATAATAAAAATGCGAAAATTCCAGGACTGAAAAATGTTTTATTCTCGTTTCCAAAAAATATTCACCGGCATTTCTTGACCGTTCAGTGAACCCTGAATACAAAAGCTGCATTACATGTCCTCTCAAGTATAGAGAATCGCAATTGGCAAAATGTAGGTCTACCGTGTCCGTACATACAAGCTCAGGTCTGAGCCAACATGAGTCAGCAGAACAGGATCTTGTACCAAACCTGCATGTCTGCCATGACCAATAACATGTGACCTCAGTGTGCGTGTGTGTCTGTGTCTCTGCATGCACGCATGTGTGTGTGTGTGTGTGTGTGTGTGTGTGTGTGTGTGTGTGTGTGTGTGTGTGTGTGTGTGTGTGTGTGTGTGTGTGTGTGTGTGTGCGTGTATAGAAAATGGCAGATGCTTTTCCAGGTTGAATGTCCAGACCGTACCAATGCAACTTCTTTCAACATCCAAATACTTGCTAGTTGCAATCATTATTATCCCCAATGGCAGTTGCTAATGTGTTGCATTGGAGCTGACTGGCCTCGAAACTGATTTGACTGGTCTTCAGACTGCAGCTTGTCAGCTTGTGTCATGACATGAGTCATAACTGAAGTAAAATGTGACAGACATAGCATGTACTTGTAAAAAAAAACAAAACAAAAACTTGTTTCAGATGTAATGATATCAAAGCATAGTAGCAAAGTGACAAAGTAAATGATGGTACATCATGATGGAATAATCATGGATGAGGAAGGTCATGAAAGGGGAACCTTATCTACTTTGTATGATGTATCGGCATGTTTTATTTTATTCATGCTTAATGCAAATCACTGCGGATTAAGAGCGTCTTCTGAATGCCTAAATTGTAAATTTAACCTTCTGAAAACTCCATTGGCAAATCAAGTTTAAAATCTAATCAAAATGAGAATCCAAGTCAGCAATTAAGCCCTTTTGATAATGTTTTCCCATGATATAGTCAGTGTATGTCATCATGGCCATGCAACATGCTACTATCTGCCTCACCTATACAGTAGCTCCAAGCTGTGCTGCACCGTGTGCCAATTTGACTGTAACAAAGTTTCCATATGGAATAGCTGATTCACTTACATAATATAACACACAGTAATGATTCATCGGAATGTGTGTGTGTGTGTGTGTGTGTGTGTGTGTGTGTGTGTGTGTGTGTGTGTGTGTGCGTGTGCGTGTGTGTGTGTGCGTGTGCGAGTGCATGTGTGCGCGTGCGTTTGCGTGCGTGCGTCTGTGTGTATGTTGCACACACATGTCCCAAGCATTCAGTGTAGAGTGGATCAACCGTTCATCAAGAAATCTTCCTTGGACTGTTTTGTCCTTAATATATCTTTGCATTTTCTATCTAGATCAAATAATATATTACAGTATATATTTTTAATTATTAATAATATGGGTAATTATTAATATTATTATTTTCTATATTTTATTTTTTATTTAATTAGTTTTACTTTATTTTATGTTTTTTCTGCCCTTTTCAATCCTGTACCAGGCGACTAAGTCAGGTGCCCACTGGCACTGGCCTGCGTAAAACAAAATACAATACCACCACCCATTTTCCCCTTTTTGTATATTTCCCTTTTCCCTTTTTGCCTCTACTATGATTTTACCCCCACTGTTATTTGTTATTTTGCTTCTGGCTTTATAGAAATAATAAGTTGGCTTTATATGCTTTATATTTTATGGCTTTATAGAAGTAATAAGTTGTACTCATGTGTAAATCTCGTTTCTGTAATACAAATTTCATTCACTCACTCACTCACTCACTCACTCACTCACTCACTCACTCACTCACTCACTCACTCACTCACTCACTCACTCACTCACTCACTCACTCACACAGACACACACACACACACACACACACACACACACACACACACACACACACACACACACACACACACACACACACACACACACACACACACACACACACTCACACAGCACACTCCTATAGGCGTACGGTCTGTCTTAGCTAATTTACAAACGGCATAGCCGTAGGGACTCTCTTATCAACGTAAGTGCTTAAATAAGAAACATGAGATGTCCAAGACAAACAGCTGTATCCCCAGTAGTCTGTTCTCCTTCACCTGTTCTATTATTATGACTCCCTCCCTCTGCACCGAGCTGTAGAGGGGATTCAAATAGACTGTTCTGTTCCTCCCAGAGCTAGAACTACCATCACTGAAAGCACATGAAGCTCAAACTAACCCACTCGCTGAGTGTCTCAACATCATCCACTTCTATGACGTAGAGTAACTGGACAGATAGTACAGTATGTGCATCTCTGGGTAATGATCGAGTCTTCTCCATGTATGGCTGTCCAGCATTAGTTACTTCTCCTACAGATGTCATTTGCGAATGTGAGACCTTACTATGTCTGTGGGGTGTGTGTCACACTCCATATTCGGAGTGTTTGCCTGACACAGAACTCCACAAGCTGGCAGACTCCATATTTGGACTATTGTGACAAAGAACTCCATTTATGGGCATAAAAGGGACACAGACATGGGTGGAGTGGGGCATGCATTTACAACTTGCATGGTTCCAATTAGGCCAGTGTCCCAACGGACACCGCTGTGGAGGCCCCAGGGGCATTGCTCTAGTTTTAATGTTAATTTACGAGCTGTGCTCGATCTCGCGTCTGTGCATGTTACTAGTACTGATGTGTGTGAATTCATTGTGTCTTCATATGTGGAGCAGGCCTGATGTTAGTTAGTGTCACTGAGCAAGACTCTGAACTACACAAAATGTTAGTCGATACGATACCAAAGACCGATACCAGAGAATAATTGCGAACACAGTGAGCCAGATATGTAAGCCAGGCAGAAATGTCTGTGTCTGTCTGTCCGTCACACTTTTTGGGTTACATTTGGGAATGCCCTTATATGGAGCGCCAATAAAACATACAGCATCTTGCTAGTAGGCTACATACTGTATATATAATAATACAAAAACTGTATATACCGGTACTCCAGTATGCTGTAATATTATTACCCTTTTCGGCAAAAGTATTGTAACACTTACTATTACTTATTTGTAATCTCCACCAAAACACTCCTTATTACTTATTACAAATGAGCTTGTTGTTGATTCAGATTCACACAAGCAACAGATAACAACAGATCCTGATCTACCACAACATTCTGCACACTTGACGTACACTAGCTTACACGTTGTCGCAAGATGTCACTATGAACAGATTGTGTTGTACACATCTATTCTTTTGCGTTTAGGAGGGGGGAATTTGGGAAGTACTGAGGTAATATGTAATAATTAACCTTTGGTTGAAGTAACAAGTAATACAATATTACTACTATCCTAAGTAATATTGCCCGACACTGCTGATTAGACTGGCATATTCACCATAGTGTCAACCCCTTACACCTACAGTATGTCGGATCCTTGGTTACTGGCATATATACTGATACTTGTGCGATACAGAAACATATTAAAGGACGGACGCCTCCATCAGGCTTGATGTCTGACTGTATTACAGTATGTTGGAGAGAATAAAACATAATTAGAATTCACACTTTTGACAAACAGAAGCCAGAGGGAGGTGATCATAAGAAATGTAATTAAAAGCTAACAAAACGTGAAGGCGGTGTTCGATAAGAAATATCCAACCCTGCAGGCATCAAGCTCTTCCCATTGGAAATAGTCTATCTATCATGATGCCACATGGATGGCTCTAATAATACACTGTTTGCCTCTCATATATATAGATATATAGATATATAGATATATAGATATAGATAGATAGATAGCTCCTAGATAGCTTTTTGATGTAGACTTAGATAGCAGTGTAGTAAACTTAGGTTATAGCAATTTGTGTACAGTAAATATAAGTTTTTATCATTTGTATACAGTTAAATTAGCCTATATAGATTATTTATTGTTATGTTCCTAGCTTATGTATTATTCACATTAACTACTTTGTTCATGATGTATTTTTCTTTTGTTCAGCATGCTTAATGTAAGTTGCTCTAGATTAAGAGCATCTGCTAAATGACTAAATTATATTGCATTGCAATGCATTGCATTTATACATTGTTCTGTCAGACTGTGGCAAAGTTCCCATATTGAGGCACCATATCCATGGGCAGACAGGGATGCATGGACACGAACCACAAAGCTATAACATCAGTGAAAGTACATAATATATCAGATGTACAAAGCTCACATTCTGCTGCATTGAGCTTGTAGATCTGCTATTTTGCCAAAGAGATTTGGTGTACAGGGAAGAACAGACCCCCTATATAGCCCTATAGGCTACCACCGCAACAACTGATACAGGCTGGATAACTGGACAGAAACGTGATTCAGGCGGTATGTGTTCTCCTCTGTGTCATGGACCCTATCTGTCTGGACGTCAGCAAAGATTGATCCAGTGACATTGACAGCATGTCGGTTTGCTTATGAGGCAAGTGAGACAACGGAGGGAAAAAAAAAAACCCGACCACAATTAACTCAGGAGCGTTCGCCTCAGAGTGGCACCGGATCAATGTGTAGAGACGACCAACCGGTTATGAAGAAAACAGACTGCTGACTTTCCAGATTTTTGTCTGGGAGGAGTATAGAAGAGAAAAAAGGGGGGGGGGGTAGGGGGGGATCGAAATGAGGCTGGATAATTAGGAAAAGCGGGCCGTATACCCAAAGGTACGGCGCGGTGAGCTCTATACGTTGTGCTCAGCCCACTGTCACTCTGTCTCTATCTCTTTAAGAGACAAGGAAAGGAGTGTGGATGTGGGGGAGGGGTATTGGCTGAGGTGGAACAGTCCTGTAATGAGCAGATTTTAGAGAGAGGGAGAGAGAGAGAGGAAGAGAGAGAGAGAGAGAGGAAGAGAGAGAGAGAGGGAGAGAGAGAGAGGGAGGGGGAGTGAGAGTGAGAGAGGAAGAGAGAGAGGGAGAGAGATAGAGAGAGAGAGAGGAAGGGAGGGGGTAGTGAGAGTGAGAGAGGGAGGGAGGGAGAGATAGAGGGAGGGATAGAGAGAGAGAGATAGAGAGAGGGGCAGAGAAGAAGGCGAGATATGGGGCAGAAAATGAGAGAGCACATATGACTTGGGAAATCGGATCCGTTAACCATCCAGATATAGGAGTGCATTACAAAACGGAGAAAACAAAGGCGCGAGCAGAGGATTAATCGTGTTGGGGTTCTATATATATTTATATATATATATTTATTTTTTGTGTTTCTGTCTCCATGTCCTCATCTCCAGGAGGGGAAGAGCCTCATCTTTAGATCACAGCAAAAAAACAGCGAGAGGAGAGGAGGAAAAAAAGATCTGAAATAAGAGGAGCGACGGACGGCAGATATGCATGCATGCATGTGTGTGTTTCTTCGAACGGGTGTGTGTTTACGATCGTAGGCATTTTTGAAAGGTGGGCTGGATGGTGTATGTTTTCCAGGGAATGCTAAAGAAATAGCCTCAACTTCTCTGCGACTGTATCTGTTTTTTGCCTGTGTGTGAGTGAGAGCGTATGTATGGCGTACCGGTGCGGTAGGTAGCATCCTGTGTCGCTCTCTCTCTCTCTCCTCTCCTCTCCTCTCTCTCCATTTCTGTATGCTGGTGCAGCACGGACGGATGTTGTGGGAATGGATGGTGTAATGTCTGATCTGAACTGAGCAACGGTTGCTTGCCTTGCTTTGCCTTGCCCTGCCTGCCACCACCGTGTGGGGCCTCTGGGACTATACCGGGGAAAAAAGCCTATATGGAAAGGCCTGTGCGTTGTCTGGAGTAACCTCCGTCGTAACGGACGCCGCAAAGGGGGGTTTGGCGAGCTCCCGGGCTGCGAGGAGTGGGAAGGCGAGGGCGAGGAGGAGGAGGAGGAGGATGTGGAGCGCTATCGCCGGAGCCTGCGTGCCGATGGGAAGTAGCATGCTCAACAGTTGTACGTGTTAGGAGCCCGGAGCTTCGATCGTGAGGGGGGTCTAACATTCGAACATTCGAAGGCGGCTTCAACTCTTCGGCGTCTGCTCTTTTTTTTTTGGACCAAAGCACGTTTCCTTTTCTTGTTTGCGGGCTGGCGGCGGGGTCTGTGTTTTGTGTACCTTGACAAGAGAAACGCTGAGGAGGAGGGAGCGTCAGGTCGCTGCACCTCCCCGCTGCCACACATCCCGACGAGGCCTCCTCTTTCTGTGAAAAACACAACAAACCAACACAAAAAGTTTTTTTTCTTCTTCCTGACATTCTGAGGATTGCCCTAAACCTGTTTCATGCATGTCCACTGGCGGCAGGTTTGACTTTGATGATGGGGGGTCGTACTGCGGGGGGTGGGAGCAGGGCAAGGCCCACGGCCGCGGGGTCTGCACGGGGCCCCAGGGCCAGGGCGAGTACGCGGGGGCCTGGAGCCACGGCTTCGAGGTGCTGGGCGTCTACACGTGGCCCAGCGGGAACAGCTACCAGGGCACCTGGGCGCAAGGCAAGCGCCACGGCGTGGGAGTGGAGAGCAAGGGCCGCTGGGAGTACCGCGGCGAGTGGACGCAGGGCTTCAAGGGCCGCTACGGGCAGCTGGAGAGCACGGCCAGCGGTGCGCGCTACGAGGGCACCTGGAGCAACGGGCTGCAGGATGGTTACGGGACCGAAACCTACTCCGACGGGGGTAAGCGCCGCGGTTTCCTGTGCCCCTGTGAGATACAAGCAAACATAACCACAAAGACAGCACACCATTAGTTTTCGAACCTTTTTGATACCAGGGCACATTCAGAATTTGAGCCATGGACCGCCCTTTGAGGACATTTTAGCCCCACAGACCCCAAAACTAAACATTTATTTTGCTTTTGTCCACAATTTCAGGCTGGATTTGGGACACAAAACAGTCAAGAACACAAATCGACCATTGATCTTCTACATTCTCTAGTTATGTAGACTTGGGCTGATTCAGATATTTTAACTCTTGAGAGCGTAAACATGAAAGGGTCCATTTGGTTACATGTTTACGCTCTCAAAGAGTTACACTTGGTTAAGCAACTTTCCATCATTTAGCTGGGGACCACCTGGAACCCTCTCAAGGACCACTGGTGGTCCCCGGACCACTGGTTGAAAACCACTGTTCTCGATTAATGTCCTCGCAACTTCCCGAACTTCAGCCCCATAAGTTCATCGAGTACAATGCCTCTCTTCATGTTGGTATTCACCTAATCAAAAGGCCACAACTGAATACATCCTGTACATTAGTTAAGGAAATAGTGGTGGCAATAGCAAGGCTGTAAGTTTATCATATGCCCACTGAGAAAACATTTCATTATAGGCAACTTCAGTGATGTTGAGTGAACAGATATGTTTCACTCGACTTGACAGTACTGTACATGTGTCTAACTGCAGGACAACTGATAGGACAATCATAGGCCCACATGCTACAGATATAACTGATATAGGCAAAACAATCAGCGCTTTACCGTTGCTGTCTAATACTATTAGGCCATGTTGAATGCTCAACGGTTCCCACCGTCTCACCTTCTTCCAAGTTAACGACACACGGTCCCCTTTCTCTCCTCCTGCCTCATCTACATCACCATCACCATCACCATCATCATCTGTACTGTATAGATCACCATGGTAACGCTGGAGACAGCGGGTCAGCGTGTCACTAGAGACTTTCCTCCGCGCTGGTTGGCCCTCATTGGCTTTTTTGGCATTGTTTAGTGACGTGCTGTGACTCGGGGTGTATAGCTATAATCTAGGCCGTTTGATAACCAGTGCAGCCTCTCCATCCGCTTTCCCGTTTGCACAGAACCCGGATGGATGATGCTGGCGATGGGCCGTGAGAGATAGAGAGGGAGACGGAGGCAGGATGCTGCTGCTGCTGCTATGGGCGTGCGGGGAAAATAAAGATAGACAGAGGGAGAGAGAGAGGGATAGTGAGGTCAATAAGTGATGCGGAGGACCACCGTGGAAACACGGTCTGTCTCTGTCGGTGCTGCATCGAGGTGTGGAGGGTTGTTATACCCGTTTTAAATGGCTCCCCGTGCAGCCGTTTACATCCAATAACTCCCGAGCCGTGTTCCATTTACGAGTTAGCTGGAAGGGTTAGCACTCCTACAAAAATTGCTACTACCCCCCCTCCCAAAAAAAAAGAAAACAGAAGACGGACGAGGGGGGGGAAAAAAACGACTGCGTCATGAGATCGCTCTATAGTTGCTCACGTGGAAGACCGCCGACAGAGGAATATAGCACGCACGAGCTGACACATTTTCCACAACCCAATAAACGTGCTGTTGTCTTTTATCAGCCACGCAGGGACTCAGGAGATGATGTGTTTCATTAGGAGGAAAACACAGCGCTGTATCCGCGGCCTGGTCACCTTCAGTTAGGCCTAATATAGCTTGAGAAAGATTTCAGCACCACAGATAGCTCCGCGTGGGGAGAGAGAGCACAGCGTCCTGGCTGTGTTTTATGTATGCTGTTTTGTTTAGACATTAGTCTTTCCTTATATGGCTACAGGAAGCTCATTTATTAGGAGGAGGAATGACTAGAGTGCAGTGGTTTTCGACCTTTTTTCATGCCAGGGCCCACTATTTATTCTGCATTTTAGCCACGGACCAGCATTTGAATGAATGAACTTTATTTATAAAGTATAGCACCCTTCACAGCACGAGTGCACAGAGTGCTTTACATATGAAACAAATAAAACAAACTATAACGACAGCAGGCAGCCATTATTACAGCAAGTAAAAACAAAAACACAGCAAAACACTATATACAGTAGCCTACATATAGCTTACATACATACAGACAGTACAGCAGTGACAAATTAAAGGTAGGGGAAGTGATTTGAAATTCATGGTGTAGTACCAGCCTGGTGCACTAGGGGCCCCCAACAGTAGCTACACTATGTGAACCTGCTGCTCGCTCCTGATTGGAGGAGAATTGGTGGTGACCAGGGGAACTTTTATTAGCTCCTTTGCTAACGTGGGGGAGGGGGAAACTCCATATGTGGTTTCCACACCTTATAATAGAGCATTTTAACGGAAAAAAATATTTTTGGGGTGATATCTGACAAAAGTGAAATCACTTCCCCTACCTTTAAGGAGGTGTTTGCAAATGACCAAAAGCTTGTTGGAAGAAGTGTGTTTTTAGTTGTTTTTTTAAAAGATGTTGAGTTTTCACGTTTGTGTTCACAATTTAGTAGAAATAACTGGCACAACATTGGTCAAAATAACATTTTTTCTTGTAGTAAGTAATTCAGATGTTTAAATATAATTGAACTCTTGAGAGTTGAAACCAAATGGACCCTTACAGGTCCATTGAAAAGCAACACAGACACAATTTTCCTGCACCTGTAAAGTAAAGCACTCGAGGAAATGTCAAATAGGCTACTGTTATTTGCTACACTGATTATGATGATCTGTTTGAGTATAGCCTATGGGTTGTGTTTACAAAACCCAGAACTCTCAAAGGACACAATAAAAGCATTTAGCATGTATTTCAGTACAACAAATCAAAACATAAACAAGCTTTAACCAAAAGGGCGAAGTATAAATAAGAATTAAATCTTAAACATCTTAAACCTTAAACATTATCCATTAATGAATCAGTCACTTCACTTAACCAGATCCCTTGCATGTCATAAACATTAACATTGGTGTACTATAGAGGGGATAAGGAGAGAGACAAGTATGGAATCCTGGAGCACTACAGTTGGTACAGTTAATTATGTGTTTAGAATTTACTTTAGATCACTGGTTGTCAACCTTTTTCATATCAAGGGTCTTTTTTAGCCATGGATCACCTTTTGATGCCATTCAGACTTGCTGATCGAAAACTAAAGAATTTTGTTATCCTTGAATAGGATTTTGTCCACAATTCCATTCCTCGATAAAGGACTAATAAGGGTCCATTTAGCCATAGGGACCACCTGCCCCCCCCCCCCCCCCCCCCCCACAGACCAGTAATGGTCCCCGAAACACTGGTTGAAAACCTGTAATATAGGCTAGCTAGATGATTACATGGATAGATTGATATGAATGCAAGTAGTCAGAGGTTGCAATTGACCCTAACTGGGGACAGCTGCAATTTGTTAAAAATGCATTACGTTTGACAGATTTTTAATGAAAAGTAAGATAAGAAACACGACAAATCTTTACACCACTTGCAGTACTCTATAGCATTATTGATTTATTTAGTATCTCTCAAGGGTAGTATCATATAGCTCTCAACGGTTATTTCAACAGTTCAGTCATTATGCATAAAACAGTCAATATGTTTTAGACGCGATTAGTGATGCGATTCTCTTCATATGTATTGTTAGACAGGAAGAACGTAACAATGCAGCAAACCTTTATTAATCATGTGAGTTATTGTACAAAACCGAAGCTCAAGCAAGTCACCTCCCTCCCTCACCCCAGCAACCCGGGAAACAGCTCTTCCGGCTCTTGGAAAGACATTACATCATCATGTTTGCCTCACAATGACTTGTTTATGTCTTCAAACCAGATTAGGTGAAACCTACTTTATATAAATCACAAATCAAGAGGGTGCAGGTACAAGAAGTGAATAAAATATGCTGGATTATCTTCTTTTTTTTCCTCCCCAACGATTACACTACACATGCAGTGTAACTTTGATGGTGTAACCATTTGGGCACAATACAGTAAAATAATTGCTGTCAACTCATATTACAGACAGTGCAGGCTAGAGTTCAGCCCGGGGGTGGATCGCGAAATGAGGGCAAATCTTATATGGCCCACAGCTTCCTTCCTAAAATGTATATTATTTATGGCCCGCACATTAAAGAGACTTCATTTAAAATGAACCTGGGCAGACGGGTTATTTGCCAGTAGATATGTGACTAAGTGCTTGTTACTAGTGTTTCATTAGCTAGAGGTGAACACAAGGCTGTTTTTATGTTATATTATTTGGGCTGTAAAGATAATTAATAATAGTATTTTGGGGGAAATTTGTATACGTGTGTGGGGGAAGAGGACAGAAAAAGTCCATTTAATTATGAAAAACTCAGCAAAACAAGCAAAAGTTAAGAATTAAAAATTTGAAGTTGAATTCAAGTCAACTTGGAATTGTAATTACAATATGGCTGATTATTTCTTCTTCACAGAACAGATGGCTTACATTTGACTACAATGCCAACAAAAGACAATTGATATTGCACTAAATAAAATGTTTGTAGTGCAATGCACTTTAAAGGTGAAATGAGAGGCAGTCTGCCTTTAGGTACTGTCATCTTTTCCTGTTTGAAAGAATCTGGACAGCATCCAACAACATGGCATGACTATTGGCGAGTTCAGTGGTTTTCAGCCCTTTTCATATCAAGGCCCATTCTTTATTGGGCCTTCTTTCGGGTGAACTATTTTACTCCTTTTATGAACTGCCCAAAATGCTGTTATGTGGTTTGTTTTGATATAGCCTCAGTACCCAGGCTTTCATTTTCGTTCGTCCGCACAAACAGATGAAAGCCTGGGGAAACACAGTGGCCACTCTGTTATAGAAGTGGGATTCTAAAACGGGCAGTCCAAATGCTTGATTCTGATTGGCTAAACCGCCTGCTTCAAGGGGAGCGCTTGATTGCCTTACATACCCAGCCCGGGTGGGTGTCTCGTTTGATTGTGAATGTGTGGCTCCGGGCGGCTTCATAAAAATATCAAGCAAGCGTCTCCTATCCCCTGTCATAGACGCTGGCAAGTAAAAACAAGGAAGTGTGGCTCACTTTGGTGAACGCTTCTGTGAATTTGAGTCGCAGATTACTTTGATTTTACCCCGGTGAGAGGGTAGAAAACCCTCCACCTTTGGCGTTGTGTCGGCACACGTGTCACATAATAAAATCCCTGGTAACCAGGGGTGGATCTACGTAGGCATGGGCATGGGGGGGCAATGCCCCCCTAAAGTGCTTATATTTAAAATGATGTGAAACACTACTACTGCTACTAACTAACTACAGCTGTGTCACCACTAAACCAACAGCATTTCATCATTGAAAACAGAAAACTCTGAGTCAGGCCTTTAGCTTTATGCATGCTGCGTGTCTGTTGCAACTTCAACAACAACTGATGTTATTGTTGATACTTTACTTGACTAATAAAAGTCCTGTAACCGAAAATGGTATGGGGGCGGCTTCATCGCCCGTGGCGCGAAGCGACACGGGCGATGAAGCCGCCCCCATACCATTTTCTCTTGCCCCTCCAACATGTTCTCTTCATTTGCCCCCCCCCACCGCCCCTGCTGGTAACCTGCAACCTCTCGTGGCATATTGCTTTAGTCAACCCTTCAGGGTGGGCTTCGCTCCAAATGATGTGACATAGCGCAGCACTAGGGTTGAGAACAGTGAACCAATCAGTTCATGCCCAAATCTCTGCCACGACCCACCCCTCTAGATCAGAAACCTAACACATTAGCTCAGGCAGTAGTCTTCATTTCGTCAATTTGTCACTAAGCTTGGGGTGGTAACTTGCTATAACCTTTGAAAGTGCAACCGTTGAAAGGTACACTTTGAAAGTGCACCCGTTTTCAACAGTATCAATTGATCAGCCGTGTTAGAACTAACTATTGTATCAGCTACACTGACCTTGACATATGCAAAGCCACCAAAACGATCATTCACTCATCCATCTTAAACAACATAAACTCCTTTACCTGCGGTAATGTCTCATTCCCTACTAGAAGTCACTCAGTGAGGTACACACAGACAGACAAAGCTGGTCATAGGAGGGGCTGGACAAATAGGAGGAATACAGTATACTGTTAAGACTTGTTGCACCTCTCCCCACTCGTGTGTTTAAGCCACCTTGGAACTCCTAAATTCATTCTGTTAAAATTCTGTCATTCACTTTTGCTTTTCCTCTTTATTACCATTGGAATCTAAATATATATGTAGTAGTAGTAGTAGTAGTAGTAGTGGTAGTAGTACTAGTAGTAGTGGTAGTAGTACTAGTAGTAGTAGTAGTAGTAGTAGTAGTAGTAGGCCTAGTTGTAGTGGAGACTAGAAATAGTAGTTGTAGAGATCTCCGCCAGGACAGGTTGCCTACTACCGGGATACAGAGCTGTGTCAATTGTAGTGTGCAAATGTTTGGACACAAGGAAGCTGCAGCGGCAATAGAATTTGTACGACAGATGGTGTTTGTGGCAACTGGCAAGTGTATGTAGTAGGGTTGTAAAAATGTAAACAGAAAATATTGTATCGTTTGACTTTGTGTCCTGTCCGTTTTGCAATGTAAAGAATTGGTTTTGAATCATTATCAATACTAAGGATTTATGCATTGTATTTAGCAATTTTAAGAAGATACAATGGGCTACAAAGTCCATCTATATGCCAGATCACTCTTCTTACATTTATATCCATTATAATAGATTTTCCCTTAAAAAAACTGCACTAACCAGGGTGACCAGATGTCCCTCTTTGCGTGGGACAATCCCTCATTTCCAAGACGTTTTAGGTGTCCCATAAATTGAGCCCCTGTCCCACATTGTGACTGTCAGAGATCAGTGTTCAAAATGGCTTTCTGTTTTTCTGTCTCTTTTCCTGCTATAGATGTGATTTAAGTCTGTTAAAATACCCCGAGAAGTATTTCCACACTCACTCCCGGAGGGAAAAAATGGCAAAAAATATTGCGATCTACAATCTTGTCCTGTAGATCAACTATTTTTGATATAATTGAATTTAAATCCTTAAATATATTTTGAATATGGAAATGATATGTTTATTTGCTAAACCCGTTTTGTCCCGTAACGTTTCCCCACTTTTCCCCCCACCCTATCCACATGTTTGACACATACCGTATTTATTAGATTAGTTACTGTAGCGATTTCAAACCATTGAATCATATCATATCGTGTCGGCATAATGAACCGATCCATGAATTGTATCGTCAACCATGTATCATGATACATATCGTACTGCGTTAAAATGTATCGTTACAGCAGATTTAGCAAAATCTGTATAGGAGCAGTCGGAAATTTGAGTCAGAAGATTTGAGCTATATACAGTTCAAGAGATACGGCCCCATAGAATGAACAGCCTGTTAGTGACAAAATGAAGCAAAAAAATGAAAAACAAAAACAAAAAATGGGAACAAAGGTTCTTCCTTGGCCTACTGAGAGTGTACAGACAAGATTTCATACACAAACACACATGCACGCACCGCGCACACACACGCGCACACACCCGGCAACAAGCCGTAATTATTCCGCTTTGGAACTCAAACTTCGGTGTAGCTTTTGTGCCACCTCGTGAATTTGCATATATGTATGAAGCATTGAAGCAACCACAACATGAAAAGTGTATCGATGCCTAGAAATGAATCGACACATTGATTATTGTCAACTCAACACTATCAGGACAAGGTATGTGGTGACAGAGGGTTACAGTCAGACAGTGAGGGCGAGGCAGGAAATATCAACGTCTCTGACTGGAAATATGAACACACTAATGTGTTGTTGCATTCATTATTTTTTGTCGGCACTCAGTCCCACCACCAATTACTACTGCTGTTGCCTGCGTGATATTTGACAAGTGACCTAGTCTGGAACAAAAATATTAAGCTTCAAGTATTTATACGGTTGCTATTAATATTGCATAATAAAACGGACCCTATGTAATATTTAGAATTTTGCTTGGAAGGTGTAGTATATGCGTTGCCATATCATGCATTGTCTTGGGAAATCTGAAATTAAATGCGTGTATGTTTGAACTGTGGGATAAAGCAGTGCTAACGAACCTCTAACGACAGTCTCCTAATAGATTACCAGCCCTATATAAGGGATCGCGCTGTGAGCCTTTGCTTTGGCTTTTGCAGTGCTGTTACGTTTCAGATGTTTGCAACCTATGTTGGCCATTTATTAAGTCTATGTCACCAGTGTTATTAGTATTAGAAGGTGACACCAGAAGTATTAGAAGAGATCTATCCTCTATCTAGAAGTATGTGGTCGGAGTGGCTTATTGTCGGTATCAGCCGAACAAATATATGTATCCATTTTTTTCTTAGTGCTAGACTAGACTTGACAACTGGGAGATGCATTACTACTGAGGCAGAGATCATAGACCAGATCATATACTGAGTCCGTTGAGAAAACCATGCTCCAAAAAGATCCATATGGTCCAAAAGGCGAGTGCTCTACCGACCTAGCTATACGGAGTGGCTATATGGAGTGGTGAAATATCAGAAGCATTTGCATTACAACAAATGAATCACACTTGAATTGATCTAGCCTGCTGCACCACAACTTACAGACATATGCTGTACTTAACTACTATTTTATTTTCTTCACTTTATCAAAATTGCAGCGTTCATGTGAATAGTCGTGGGTTCAAAACCTGCAAGGGACTGGGGACCCCACCAAGTCAAATTGGGGCAATGCCCCCCTAAATGCCCAGTCTGCCCCACCAAACACGATGGCATGCAAAACAACTCAAGATATTTAAAATTAAAGTGCCTATATTTAAAATGATTTGAAACACTACTACTGCTACTAACTAACTAAAGTTGTGCCACCACTAAACAACATCATTTCATCATTGAAAACAGAAAACTCTCTGAGTCAGACCTTTAGCTTTATGCATGCTACCAAAAATGGTATGGGTGTGGGCGATGAAGCCACCCTGTACCATTTTCTCCTGCCCCTCCTGCCCCCCCATTTTCTCCTGCCCCCCTCCTGTTTCCACCTTTCCTCTCTCTTGTTTCTGTAGCGTGAGGCTGCTTTGATGACAAGTACACCTCCTGGACGTGACACTAGTTTGTTGCAGGGACTTATACCCCTAATCCAACCCTTGATGCTTAGTGCCAAGCACTGGCTCCCATTTATACAGTCTTGGGTATGACCTGGCCAGTAATTGAACCCCGACCTCCCAGTCTCAGGGCCAACACACTAACCACAAGGCCACTGAGCTGGACAATCTGCCGAACAGTAAAAAAACATAATGATGATGATGATGATGAACTCAGTTGATGGCAATAGAATATCAGGCCATACGCAGTGTACTATGTAATATGCGACGCACAATGTAATAGATATCAAATATCAAGTTATGCACTTGTTTCGTACAAATACACCGTTACGATTCTTCGATAAAACATCATTGATACATCCCACTGCATGCAACCTGCTGTTTTCCTCACACCCACCATGTCTTTTTGCACACCGGAAATAACAGATCTGCTATTTTCAGCTTGTCACACCTGTGCGCACACACACATCTAAGTGTAAATTAAATCAGAAGTACAAAATGTTTCTCAATCTCATGATAACAGTAAGACACTGTTCACTGTTCTTCAGATGTGGAATAATGTGGTATTAGTAAAAAAATATTTTATAATCACAGTAATAATGCATCAAATTTACACAGTGCTTTTCAACAACACAAAATAAGCTTTAATAAGAGAGAAATAGTGAAAAGGCTAAACACTGAGCAACAAACCAACCAACAAACAAACAAAAACACAAGCTAAGACCAAAAGGCAGAAAGGGAGATTTGAATTAGGCTCATAATTGGGTTGTGCCACTGGATGACCGGATTGTGCGTCAACCACATTATTGGGTTATTGCAACATCACCGGCTCAATTATGCGATGGAGAGACCTGTATTCCATGTCTCTGTCTCTCCACCATTCACCCAACGTTGAGCTGCATCACTCATATGGGATTTTAGTGGTGCTTAAATGCAAAACTTTAATATTTGGGTTTGCAACATTATTATTAATCCATAGGAAACTTTCAAGTTAATATTAAAAGGTAAATGGTGTATTTATATTATATAGTGTCTTTCTCCAAGGTGTTTCATAGATTGTGTATCACATTCACCCATTCACACACCAACGGTGGTGGAAACCATGCAAGGTAACTCGATACAACCTCCGCATTGGGAGCAATTAGGGGTTAAGTGTCTTGACTTGCTCAGGGACACATCAACTCTGGAGGAGCCCGGGTTCGAACTGGGCTACCATCCAGCCTCCCCCACCCCACCTTGTCATTCTATGATGGATCGTTCCAAAGTTAATCAATAACTGACCTTCCTGACCTTTGACCATTTGACCACATAGTGACCCAAAGTCAATTATTGAGAGATTTAATGTAGACTAATACCCGTAATATACATTTTTGTGTGTATGTGATTAACAGTGGGTATTGAGTGAATCATTGCAGACAGGGACATGCATGCTATATACACCAACTCTTAAAGCGCAAATATCATTTTCCCCGTAATTTGTTTTAAATACCGTTGTACTTAATATATTGGCTATGTCCCTCAAGCGTATTTCTAATGGTTTGAGCCTAAATCACCGCTAATTTCTTTCTGGACTTTGAAAGCAATTTCAGCTGCAGTACCACAATGTCCTGAGGTGGTGGGGGCGCTGATATGCAGATGATTTAATATTTGAGTTATTGCTATGCTAGATAAAACCAGGTTGGTTTCCATTCCTGCGTGCGTGTGTGCGTGTCTGTGTGTGTGTGTGTGTGTGTGTGTGTGTGTGTGTGTGTGTGTGTGTGTGTGTGTGTGTGTGTGTGTGTGTGTGTGTGTGTGTGTGTGCGCGCGTGCGTGTGTGTGTGCGCGCACGTGCGTGCTTGTGTCTGTGTGCATGCAGACGCACTCATCCACTGGTTTATGCCGCTATCACATTTCTCTTTGTTTCTCTCTCTCTGTCTCTTTCTGTCTGTCTGTCTCTCTCTCTCTCTCTCTCTCTCTCTCTCTCTCTCTCTCTCTCTCTCTCTCTCCCTTTCCCTTTCCCTCTCTCTCTCTCTATCTCTCTCTCTCCCTCTCTCTCTCTCTCTCTCTCCTCTCTCTCTCTCTCTCTCTGGGCCAGGCACCTACCAGGGCCAGTGGCTGGGGGGGATGCGCCACGGCTACGGCGTGCGGCAGAGCGTGCCGTATGGCATGGCGGCTGTCATCCTCTTCCCGCTGCGCACGTCCATAAACTCCCTCCGCTCCGAGCACAGCCACGGCCCCCCCACCCTGCTGGAGGACGGCGGTGGTGGCAACAACGCCGTCGTGGCCACGTCGCCCCACGCCGTCGACGCAGCCGGGGTGGCGGCCGGCCTGGCCGCCGGCAGCCCCGTGGGCCGTGGCGGCTTCGCCCTGACCGCCCCCAGCGAGGCCGAGCGGCAGCGCAAGCGCAAGGGCGGCCGCTTCCGCCAGTCCATCCTCAGCGGGCTGAAGCTGCGGCGCTCCGAGTCCAAGAGCTCCCTGGCCAGCCAGCTCAGCAAGCAGAGCTCCTTCTGCAGCGAGGCCGGCATGAGCACCGTCAGCTCCTCGGCCGCCTCCGACATCCACTCCAACGCCAGCGAGAGTGAGCAGCAGGCCGGCGCGCCCGTGGACGCCACGGTGACCGAGAGCTATGCTGGCGAGTGGCGCAGCGACCACCGCGCCGGCTGGGGCGTGAGCCGGCGCTCGGACGGCCTGCACTACGAGGGCGAGTGGGCGGGGAACAAGCGGCACGGCTACGGCTGCACCACGTTCCCCGACGGCACCAAGGAGGAGGGCAAGTACAAGCAGAACGTGCTGGTGAGCGGCAAGCGCAAGAACCTGATCCCGCTGAGAGCCAGCAAGATCCGGGAGAAGGTGGACCGGGCTGTGGAGGCCGCCGAGAAGGCCGCCGACATCGCCAAGCAGAAGGCCGAGATCGCCCTGTCCAGGTGAGACGCTCCCACGTGGGAGCTTACTTATGTTTTTAATCTGAGGTCACATGTTCGCCGGCCCTCCCATCAGGAAGATCAGGCAGCTGCCTGGGCCATCATCAGCCCCTGAAAAAAGAAGCTAAAAACGAGATATGGTGTTTTTGGTTTTCTTCACATACTCACACGTATAACGAGTGGTTACACACACTCCTTACACTGGAAATATTCTGCCTGGAGCAGCATTTCCAATAGGGCCGGCACTGAACAGCTCAGTATACATGTTTAGTCATACTTGGCTAAGATGGCAGTAGCAATAATTAGCACAGGCCAACATAGATTTGTTCTATTTTTTTAGAATGACAGTTGTAAGATCTGTCTTAAAAGTCTCAGATTATAATGTTTCAATCTAAGCCCCTTAAAAAAAAAAGTCAAAAATGTTTTTTGGCCTGGAGGCAGTTTAACTGTAGCCACGTGAAAAATAAGCCCAGTATTTCATTTGTTTGACCTCTGATGAGGTGACAGCACTTCATTAGACTTCACCTTTACCCTGAAGAAGGCAGTGTATCTGTCTGAAACGTTGGTTTCTTCAACCTCATTAAACTTGTGATTTGTGTGCAAGGACTGTGCTGTGCATCTTTGCCTTCAGTACTTCATTAGAGCCCTTGGTGTCATTCTTATGTGAACTGATGTATTCCCGCGAATAGGGTCTCTTCCTGGAGGCTAAAACCTTAACAGTCAAACGTGCCAATGAAATGAATAAACAGTGGTATAGTGACATCACAATATCATCCTGTCCCCTAACCCCTCCCCCTTTTATCATACAACAACAACAGCTGTGGGTGTGGCTTCAGTTCAGGTGGACCCATCACCACCAACAAATACTGTACACCAGGGCTGCCCAAAAGGTAGATCGTGATCTACCAGTAGATCACACAGGCAATGCAGGTATATCACATGACAGTCCCCTAAAATGTATAGATCTGTAACTCTTGAGAGCGTTAAAATGAAACCAAATGGACCCTTACGGGTCCATTTGGTTTCATTTTACACTCTCAAGACTTAAATTAGATTTAAACATCTGAATTACGTCATTTCAAGAGTCCACACAATTAGAAAATGGAGAATAATTGTTATTTTGACCAACGTTTTGCCAGTTCTCTTTCACAACTGTGGACAAAAACGTGAAAGCTAATGGCTTTGGGTGCGAGAGACTAAACTCAACATCACAAACTGTCAACTCAAACCTCCAATACTGTTTTCAAACGTCAGTAGTAGCATATACAAGAAAACCTTTCAATTCTCCCCCTCCAATTTTCATTTTAAGTGCATTATTCTTAAACACTATAACAATAACTTCAAAGCTCAAACTTTCTTGGGCCCTTGAAATGTATTTTTTATTTATTTATTTTTGATGTGTAGATCTTGTTGAGCCGGTCATTTTGAAAGTAGCTCTCAAGTCAAAAAAGTGTGGGCACCCCTGCTGTACACAATTAGGCCATGGCCTATTGTGCGTGAGCAGAGCGAACTGATCACTTATACCCGTTCACTTAACTTGTGCTCGCTCTCTCTGCTGTGTGGGGCATCAGACACTAGATGAGAGGCTATAAATATGTAATATACTGCATTACATATTTTCTGCATACAGTAGGAAATTGCCGTTGGCACTTTTGCAGCCGAAGGGAGATTCACACACGGGATCAGCACATACACATATACGCATGCATTAACTGTTACTGCAAATGTACTGATTTCAGCCTCCAGAGTGAACTTTTGAGTATGTTGCTTATTACTTACGCTCACTCTGCTTGCGCAAGTACTGTAATCGGTTTGGTCAGGGTAATGAGACAACGGGAGGGAAGTTCGAAAGCTGGTTTTGTGGATGATGTAATTGAGATACCATTTGGTATTGGGAAGGAAGTAGGTAACGTGTGGATACTAGTACATACAGTATGTAAGTTACCTATATTGTACATTATCATGAGTATTATTATAAGTGCACTATTATAAATAGTGACCTAGTTTTGTGCAATGGGCAAGTTGGCACTTGAGTGCAGTTCTAGGTGCACAACTGTTATCATATCATCTTGCATCTTGTACCTTTCACATGAATGCTGCAGGATGAGCCACGGCCGTGGGAAGGCCGAGGCAGCAGAAGGGGTTGCACAGAAGGCCATGGAAGAATGCCGCTTGGCCCGGATCTCTGCCAAGGAGCTGTCTCCTTCCTTCCATATCTATGGGAATGGTATGTTTGAAACAACACTGGATTTCACCATCATCATGGCTATTACTGTGCTGTGTGTGTGGGGGGGGGGGGGGGCATCTTGATTCAGAAAATAATTCATAATTTCATTTGAAATATAGCAAAAAATAAAAGATCTCCAACAAGCTGAAAGCGTTTTTGAGGCTTGTAGAACGTCTGTTTTTGATACGACAATATGTAATGTGGCTTTCTAGAGTGAGTGTGGAAATATAGTGGTTCTCTCCATCTTCCAGGTTACACTGGCATATTCACCATAGTGTCAACCCCTTAAAGGTTCCCCCAATTCTGTATTTCTTAAAGTTCCCCCAATTCTGTATTTCCTAAAAATGGAGGTCTGAAAAAATCATTAACATGGTGAAATACATCTGATGACATCATCAACTGATGTATTTCACCATGTTTAGTGATTTTTCTTTCAGACCCCTTTTTTGAATTTTGAAAATGGATGGAATTCCCCTTTAACCAGTGAGTCTGATCAATGGTTTGATTGGCATATTCACTATAGTGTCAATTATCTCTCTCCCACCAACATCATGTGTCCATTTACCTTCAGTTGTATAGGTACATTGTGTGTGGGGTCCCCCAATGCTTGGAACGGAAAGGACCCTTATGGGTCTGTAACTTATGGGTCCACTGGGTTCCATTTGGTTCAATTTGTACACTCTTAGAGTTAAAACTGCACATTCACATACTAGTCACTGCTCCCTGCCATTCTTCCAGCCCACCCTAGTAGGGTCCAAATTGCTTAGAAACTAGCGTTTCTAAGCAATTTGAAGCCCTAGGCAAGATTTTCCCTGGAGCCCCCCTTACCAAATGGAACCGAAAATCTCATGTAAAATGGCGCCCCCAAAGGATAAAATTATAAACTATTTTTAAACGAATGTGTGTTTGTGTTATGTGTTTTAAATGTTCATTTCTAGTTATAGAGGACAAGTATAATGTATTTATCCATATGAGGCTTATTAGCCTGGGATCCTTTTAAAGCATGTCTGGCGGTCGCCCCCCTCCCCTCATGGCACCCTAGGCAACTGCCTAGTCTGCCTAATGGCAAAAACCGCCCCTGCGGCCCTGATCTCTACAGTGCACGGAGTGGTGCCGAGTCACTGCCTGCTTTCCCCCCCACAGGGCTGGAGTGTCAGAGGGCCAAGCACCAGGACGGCATGAAGGACAACAACAAGGACCACGAGATCATCTCCACGGGCACGGACAGCCCCGAGCTGTGCACGCCGGACACCACGCCCCCCGCCATGACGCCCGAACTCAGCCCCGTGCTGAGCGTGCTGTCGGCCTCGCCGCCCCGCGGCCCGCCCATGCACCCCCACGCCCCGCACCCGCACCGGCCCAGGAATGCCTGCTTCATGCGGCAGAGCGCCGTGTGCGACGAGCAGGGCGGAGGGGCCGCCGAGATACAGGTATTTAACAGTAGGGTGGCACTATCATAAAGACAAGTTCTATATTCCATTCTTGGCTTAAGAGGAGAAATCTTTAAACCATGAATATTTGCAGTTGAAAAAAGCACCTTATTCCACTGGCGTAGCTACGGGTGGGCTGAGGTGGGCCGCGGCCCACCTAAATAGAGAGCTGGCCCACTCGATCATTGAAAACATGACTAAGAACTTGAGAAAACAAAGGACAAAGACCAGAGAGCCTCTAGAGAGAGCTTGAGAGGTCTGGACTCACTATAGTTATAATGGGTGATTTGCATGTGCCCACCCTGAATTGCTCATGCCCACCCTGAATTGAGTTTCTGGCTACGCCCCTGCTTTATTCCCTGTTCCCCTAACCCACCACAAGTTTAGAATGGGGCATGGATTGTTGTGCAAGATCAACTATTTCCATTGCTCCAAAATGCAATTTTTGGTACATATCATTTCCCCACCCTGCTGCCCAATGTCAATGTGACATGTGCCTTCCAGACAGTGTATTACTTGTTTTAAACGTAACCATCATGCTAAAATATGTACATAGGTTGTGTATACTGTAGGATAGGTTAGAAATAATCCCCTGGAGCAGGGGCGGATGTAACATTTCCCAACTGGGGGGGCAGTTGGCACCCATGCCATTTTCGGTTGCACTATAGACGCCTTTACAGACGACGTCACACGAGTAAACACCAGTATGCGCGTGCAAACTGGCTGCAGAAGAACCCTGCCTCTCATAACATGCAATAGAAAAGTTCCAACTTCACCCACTTGTTAAAAACGCACCATCAAACTTTCAAATGCTGTTTTTATCCCAATATGGAAGAAAAAAAAATAGGGTTGTTATTGTGTTCTCTCGCCCTTGAAATATATAATCCTCGGGTTCTGTTGTGCTTCAACAATAATAGCAATTCAAAACAGTTTTCCTCAAAACCACTCCTCCAGTCGCTGTCATAAGAACGAGAGGTGCGCTCAACATGATCACGGCAGCTCAGCCTGTTTGTGTCATAACCTATAGACAGAGTATAGACAGAGTTACGCAAACTCCGTTCACTTCATGAGGCTAGTCTAATGGCGGCTCCTCTAGGCATACAGTCATAGATAATGGGGACAACTTGTACAACAAATAGGGACACATCTTTTTTATTATTTTACTGTAGATGGTTTTGCAGTAATTTAGTTGTTACTTGTTACTGTAATACTTTGAAACAGCTGACATGTTTTGCGCAATATATTTCAAGTCCAGCTTGTCCCTCTTTCAGGCTGCATGGGGCATGAACAGCAGCTTTAGCCATTGACATACATACATATAGTACTCTAAGGCTTGAGCGCTCAGTTTCTTACCCCTCAATGTCGCAACTCTTTTACTAGATGGCTGCACCCCATGCGCACCTGCAACTCATCTGTGTAATGTATGCTTCGTCGTGTGGCGGTATCGCATACGCAGACGTCTAAGCTCACAACAGTCACGTCCATGACGCGATGTGAGCTTGTATATCAGCGGTTCTCTGTGCGCAGTACTGTTGCACAACGAAGTATAAACGTATCCTAGGGTGCACCTCTCTAGCCAACACACAAGAGGAGGTTGAATGAAGTGAAACCAACGCTCCCCAAAACAACATGTTTGGAGATCTGTTGGGAATTGATTACATGAAACGGTCACCTGTGCATCCAGTCCCAATGTTTGTAAACAAATAATTGGTCTATAAGCATCAATAATAACATCCGTTGTTGAAGTTACAACAAGCACGCAGCATGCATAAAGCTAAAGGACTGACTGAGAAGGTTTTCTGTTTTCAATGAAGAAATGCTATTGGTTTTGTGGTGAGACAATGGTAGTTAGCAGTAAAAGTGTTTCAAATCATTTTTAATACAAGCACTTTAATTTGAAATATCTTGGGTTGTTTTGCATGCCATCATGTTTGGTGGGGAAGTCAGGGCATTTGGAGGAGCATTGCCCCCCCATGCCCATGCCTAGATCCGCCCCTGGGTACTTGCACACAAGTATAAGCCATGTATGGCCTGCTTGGGTGCAATGTGCAAGACAACAAATTCTGAATTCTAGTTTAACATGTAAAACACCTTGTGAAGCACCGGAATAAACCATCCATTCATTCATTCGCTTCATTCCTTCAGGTGCTGGTGGAAGGGCGTGGGTGCGTGGATCTGCCCCGGGGCGGCGGGGCCAACAGTTGGACAGAGGACATGTACCCGGAGCGAGGCAGCAGCCGCTCCACCACGCCGTCCCTCCTGGAGGAGACGGAGGGGCAGGTCAACGGCCACGAGCAGGTCGTCCCGCTGACCAATCACAAAAAACCCACGTCCAATCACAAGTCGTCCCGCGAGCACTCCTCCTCCTACCGGGCCTGGGAGCACTCCTCCTCCTCGTCCAACCAAAAGCATCCCTCCTCCAAGCATGCCTCGTCGTCCAATCACAAGTCGCGGGAGTACTCCTCCTCCAATCACAAAACATGGGATCACCACTCGTCCTCGGTCAACCACAGCAAGGCCTGCGAGCATGCCTCTTCCAATTACAAGCCGCAGGTGCACATTCTGTCCAATCACAAGGCCTTGGAGCATAACATGTCCAATCACAACAAGACTTCTGAGCATGCTTCTTCCAATCACAACAAGTCCCAAGATTATATCTGCGCCAATCACAACGCGAAGGACCACTTCTCCTCTTCCTCCTCTAGCTACGGCGCCCGAGAGCATGCCTACTCCAATCACCACCATCACCCCGCAGAGCACGTCTACTCCAACCACCACCCCAACAAGCAGCACATCTCCTCCTCCAACCACGGCAAGCTTGGCGAGCATGCAGCGTCCGTCGACCCCATGTCGCGGCACGACGGGGGCGGGGCCTGGACTAACGAGAGCACGCTCCGCTGGAGCCCCGCCCACTCGCGCCTCACGGAACAGCACGACGAGGAGCGGCTAAGCGACTACACCGTCGACATGAGGCTCCAGCCGCCGCCGAACGACGCGCAGATCCTGTCCCAACAGGGGCTGCCCCACCACCACCTCCACCACCTCCACCACGGACAGGAGTCTCCATCCTCGGGAGGAGGAGGAGGAGGAGGTGGGGGCGGGCCCAAGGGAGGGCACCACCCCCATCGGCTGCGGTCCCGAGGGGGCCTGCGGCCCGTACGGGAGGGATCCATGGACTCTGTACAGATGCTGGACAACCTGAATGTGGGCGTGGGTGGCGGTGGCGGTGTGGGCGGCGGGGGGGCGGAGCCGGAGGAGTCGTGGCCGCTGCACAGAGACCTCACCCTGTCCCCGCCCCTCAAGTCTCAGCCTATCACCCTGGAGCAGGACGGAGAGCAGCATCTCACCCTCAAATCAAACTCAGTGAGTCGTTTTTTTAGGTGTTTTATGTCTTAAAGCGTTAAAGGGGTTCCACCATGAATTTTACATTTTTCAAGATTTTTGGTGTTCAGTTAGACTTACAGTATATTGAGTCATGTCACTAAAAATACCAATTTTAATAGTCCCCACCCTTTAAGTCATTGGTATGCCTAGAATCCCCCCCCCCCCCCCCCCCCCCCCCCCCCCCCCTAGAAGCTTTTTTGTGGACATTTCTGGTACTGCACCCAACTGGCTTCAAAGTGAAACATTTACTGTATATGATCCAAATGATTTTAAATTCATGGTGGAGCCCCTGTAACTGTACTAGGGATGCACTTTTGTCGTTCTCGATCCCATCCAGATACCACAATTTCTGTGTTAGCCGATGCCCCTTTTGCCGGACACTCAGTTTGAATCATCATTTTGTTTCACTACATTATTCAGTCTGAAAGCCTTGCCTACTACTACACCATGGGATAGGTTACGTTCATGGGATAGGCGTTGTCAAAGCAGCAGCCTTCAGTGATTGGTTCATACTAACTAAACAGAACTGTAGGATAGCAGCCCGCTTTCTAACCAAACAAACACAGCCAATGTGCACTACTAGCATGTAAACAAAAGCAGTAAAATATGTCGGATGAGGACTTTTTTTTATAAAACCTGGCACTTCTTAAAAGAAACTACTTATCATAGGTCGATTTAATAGCCAGATTGAGAGGGGCACAGTGGGGGCAGCCATGTTTGTTGTTTGTTGAGTATCAGGGCTGCTGGCCAATCAGCTGTGTCCGTTAAGATTTTCAACTGATACTGATGGCCCCATAGACAGCGTCACCAGACCTGAATCACTAGAGGCGTATTGTCATATTTGCCAATACCAAGATGACGCAATATGACAAATAATGGTTGATTCCGATACTTTTCCGATACCATACAGTATTGGGGCATCTCTACTTAGTACTAGTGTTAGTGTATATTATAATACTACTACTAATAATAATAATACTGCTAATTGTTAGTAGTAATACATTCACTGTGTCCACTGAGAACTGAACTAACGCTTTCATTTGTCTTTTTCTGTCTTTTTTTAGGGCTCCAGCTCTATTCTGGTGGTTATGGTCATTTTACTCAATATTGGAGTAGCCATTCTGTTCATCCACTTCTTTATTTAAGCTTCTACGAGTATGATCTAAGACCTATTGTTACCTACAGTATACTATTATTATTTATTTATTTATGTATTTATTTATTTATTTGTTTGTTTATTTATTGAAAACGGACATTCTGCCTACTCGACTGGAGCCCACAGACAGCGATGGACACCGCAAAGTCTTTCTATTGTTGCTACTGGTCTTTTCCACACTTTGTTTGAAGCCCGTCTGAGTTTCTTTAAACATGAACCATTTCTTTCTTTTCTTTCTTTTTTTTTTTAAACGAAACAAAAAAAAAAAAGCCTAATTTGAGCTTGCGGCCATTAGTGAAAAGGTATTTGATAACTTTTTGTTAAGAGAGCAAAGAGTGCAGCTTTAAGGTAGCGTGGCATCGTAGGACACAGTGTGCATGGGTTCAACATCTGCTGTAAAAATGGACTGGAGATGACAGGACCGTTTTGCCCTTTCTTTCTTTCTTTCTTTCTTTCTTTCTTTCTTTCTTTCTTTCTTTCTTTCTTTCTTTCTTTCTTTCTTTCTTTCTTTCTTTCTTTCTTTCTTTCTTTCTTTCTTTCTTCCTTCCTGCTATAGACTACAACACCACTAACGTGTCCTCTGACATGTTGTTGTGACTACCACTGAACATGCTAGCCTATAGCATGGCAGACACACTTCATCCTACCCTTAAAAAAACAACCCTTTTTTGCCTTTTACTTCCTCCCGCCACCTTCCACCCACCCCAGTCTCCACCAACCGTATTAGCACTATGCGCTAAAGAACTATGCTGCAAGAGTAGATCAATTTTAAAGGGCTCTGTCATTGTTTCTTTCCTTTTCCATCACCAGGCACACAAACTCGCAGCCATTGCATGAGGCTGCGTGGTTTATAACGTGCACCGTTTCTTTATTTATTTTTTCTATCCCTTTAACACGTGTTGTCTTCATTTGTACACGCTCCACTCAGACGATGAGTTCTTGTAGGGTCACCACACCTGTTGGCAGATTATCTGGGATCAGCGCCATTTCACCCTCCAATCAAATGAGCGAATCTGACGTACGATCGGATTGGGCATTTGACTTCATGAATTCTACATTAGCCACAAGTACTCTAATGGCTCGGATTCAAGAATCTAATCTTAAGTAATTTCATGAACTTATTGTAAATGAAGAGGAATTTATGTCAACCCGACCACTTACGCATCAGCACACGCACACACGAACAACACACATCTAGTCTCAATGTCGCACACATGCACATATGCGCGCGCACACACACACAAACACATGCAAAGCATTTGACTATTGAGAAATTGAGGAGGATTCAGGCTTGCCCCTTTGTACAGCTTTGAGACTGTTACGTTATAACCACTAATTCTACTATATACGTGTATGTGTCATTATTATTCCAGTTTGTTACTTTTTTGCAGTTTGCAAGACAGAGAGAATGCTGAGTGCCTCGTATATTTATTAATTTCTTGTCTCAACTTAATTTAACCCTTAAACCCCAGCCCTTGATAAAACACTCGTCATGGGCAGGCTATGGGGGGAGGGGGGGTTATACCTTCATCATTAAAGGGACATTTCACTTTTTTGTTGTTGTTTTTTTGCAAAGGAATGTTAGTTAGAATGTTAGAAGTTAATAACATTATTTATAAGATTTAGAACACTTTCCTGGTTGGTGTTTTTATGTGTGCAATATGTGGTTTTAGATATTTTAGATTTTTGCTGTGAGCCCAGTGTGTCTGATGTCACCTACACCACTTCTTGGAATACATGTTGTTTCAGTAACAGTCTGGGCACACCATACTGCGAACTGCGGACTTTGGACGCAGCGTTTTGAGGTCACGTGACGTGTTTTTGAATGGCCATGGATGGGAAATAAAAATGGCCGTTGCGGCGAAGTGCCGCACAGCCGTGCGTTCCCAGGACGCAGGTCTTTGCGGCACTTTGCCGCAACGGCCATTTTTATTTCCCATCCACGGCCATTCAAAAACTCCAAACATGGCGGAAAAGACGTCGGACTTGTGCCGCTATCGTGTAGCCACAGCCTAACACATGATGCTCCCCCTATCTACAAGGTTAAGGGGAGAATTATGGGAATTGTAGTCCAGCAGTGAGTGTCGACGACGGCAGAGCCACTGTGCGCACTGCTAAAATGGAAAATATCTAAAACACACATACCGTATCACACACATAACGACCCCCCAGGAAAAGTGTTCTAAATCTTCTAATGGTCATTAACGTTTTTTTTTTTTTTTTTTTTTTGTTTTGCAAAAAAGGGTGACGTGTCCCTTTAAGAAGGCGACCCCAAACCCCCCTCCGCCAACCCTCTGAAATGGCATGCACTGTTTTGTCTCTCTCTCTTTCTCCCCCTTTTGGACGAGTCAAAAAGGGAAAAATGAGGTTTCTACAGTGTCCAACTTCCAGACACTTTGGGCCGGATGAGATTTTTTTCAGCATGTTTGTTTAGCCTGCTCAATCTGGTGTCAGTTTGTGAGTTTTCCTGCCTCTAGTCTCTTTATCCAGCAACACAAGGCTAACATGAGACATGGAGAGCAGTGTGAAAAAAATAAAAACGCTAGCTTTTAACTCTCAGTGGATACCGAAATGTCCCGAGTTTATGAATGATATAAAAAGAAACTCTCTGCTACTGTATGTTTTATACTTCGCACCCAGTGACATCATCATGTTGTGACATCATTGCATGCCCAAGCATGCTCTTTCTTACACTTTGGTTTATGAGGTTGTTTCGAAGTTAATGTGGAAAAAAATAATGAAATGTTTGAAATTATGAGCTTGGTGTGGTTATTATTATTACTACTACTGTCTCACATGTTCAGCCAAATATTTCAGTTTGACAAAACTTATCCCTTTAATTTAAACTATTTGTAAAACAGTGGGTAAGTATAATAAACGATATACATTATATGTGGACATATACTTTTTATCAGCAGTGGACATATTCTATTCTTTGTATTCACATTTGCAAAGTGTTCATAAAAGTAGTGTTCACAAAGTGATCAAATTATTCTGTGCAATTAAATGGTCAAAGGTGAGTATGTGAATGCCAAAGTTATAGGCTTATGATTTCAGGATATTGTTTACTAAATAACATTGTTTCGGTAGATGTATAAAACGTTTAGCATTCCTACTTATTAGTGTTAACTCTAACCTGGTCTAGCCCTCATTGATTTTGGCCTTGGGGGGCGGGATGTCGTGGGATCCACACGGTGGAAGTGCTGCGCTCTGATTTGATCTCACTAAGGTGTGGTCATCTCCGGCCCCTCCCCTCCCGTCCACTGCTGTTCTACGTCACATCATTTAGAGCGACGCCCACCCCGGAAGGTTCACTCCCCCCTCAAGGCCACTTTCCAACGTGCGTTAGTCCAGGCTTTCCGTTTTCGCGCAAGGCGAACGAAAATGAAAGCCTGGGTGTCGAGGCTAGTGTTAACTCTAATCAACTATCCTCTTTCTCAATGTAATGCAATTGATTATTCTCATCATTGGATTGCACCGGTATGAATTGGCCCTTTGTGAAACTAAAGGGCCAGCACAATTTGTGTTTGTTATTTCAACAATACAACTCACCTAATGAACATTTTACAGACAGAAAGGCAATAATAACTTATTTTACAATTACTTATTTAATGCTCTCTTATGTGGTCGGGAAATTAGGGTCAGCCATTGGGTAAGTTGTTTATACTTATACCATCTACCATTGAGGTGTGTGTGTGGAGAGGAGGGGGGGGGGGCTTTTTTGCCTGTTCCAATTTCACCAAATGTATTTGCAATTCCAATGCTCTCCCACAAGTATAATGGCCTCCGTCCAGCCTTACTCATCTGCGAAGAGCCTGGTCATGACTTAAGGGAGCGAATGCCTGGAGTACATAACACTGATGCTGGCATTCAAAGAAACCAAAGGTATGGCACCATTATTTAATCTGACCACAGGCTCAGGCACTATATAAAAGCACCATTTGTGTACATACAGTACAGAGTCTTTCCTTTTTGTTTCTGAAAACAGTTATTGGTATTGTGAATTACTGCACATTAAAGATGAACAAAAGAAAAATCATGGTAATAAATATACATGCAAAATAGAATCATAGGCTACATGAGCTAAAATGGTAAGTGGTGCATATATAGAGCCTTAATCCATGAGCCTTGATCCCATGCAAGAAAGGTAAAAAAAAAAGAGACCACGCACATCCAAAAAAAAAAAACAATTTGGGTAGGGTGCTAGATTAAACAATGGAACATGACTATATGAAAGAAAGAAAATCTGCACACCATTTTATGCTCCCGAATAATGCTTTACTTATTGGTATTGGTACAAATAAGTAAAGCATTATTCGGGAGCATAAAATGGTGTGCAGATTTTCTTTCTTTCATATAGTCTTGATCCCATGCACCCATTCAAACACACAAATGGCAGCGGAAACCATGCAAGGTAGCCTACCGACCAGCACATCAGGGGCAATTAGGGGTAAGGTCTTGTTGTATAAAGTAGGCTAATTAAACTGCCTATATATAGTGCTATATTTACTAGTACATAAAAATATGGGGCAAGTACTACTGCAAGTCTGAAGAGGGGTGTTTTCAGTTGCTGGAAGATTGGGAGTGAATCTGCAGCTCTGCCAGCTAATCTGAGTGCACAGGAGGATTGGTAGGGTGAGATCAAACTTGCAAGGCATGGTGATGCCATACCTGTACTGTACCTTTGGTTGCTTTAAAAGCTAGCTAGCGTAGTAGCGTTACAGTTTTGACATGACTGCTGGATAAGGAGGTTGGGGTGACCCCCGAGTGAGGAAGGGTCATCCTCCTCACCCCCATCTATCTGATGTCTCACCACCAGTCACCACTCTTCACTTCAGGATTCACTTCAGGATGCCTATTATCTTTCTTCCTAGTAATACTTCACCCCTTTGTGTGCTGTTTGATGTGCAGGATCGTGGACAGAAAGACACAGCCTGTTGCGCAGGGCTGTTGTGGGCTCAGCCCTGGGATCTTGTCACACACACACACGCGCGCGCGCGCACGCACGCACGCACGCACACACACACACACACACACACACACACACACACACACACACACACACACAGTGTGTGTTATTGCCCCCCAATAAATAAATATAAATAAGTAAAATGTTCTTGCAGTTCCTCGAGCACTCTCTCTGTTTCGAATTTTTATTTCGTTTTTTTCTTTCATAAATCTGTTGTTGTTGTTGTTGTTGTTGCAATTATCATTTATGTATTTTTATTTTTCAAATCTGTTCTTTTTTGGGGGAGACATGACACCGTATACTGTACTGTAAGGCCTACATGGAGGCAGTACCCCACCTTCCCCGCCAGAGGGCGGATCACAACCCCCTCCCCCATTGTTTCAGAAATAACGTAATAAAAATCACACCTTGTGTCTGTTTGATGCTGAACTGAACGGCAGCCCATCCTCCCCCTGTGTCGTTCCAGCAGAGCCCTAAACATTATGTCTGCAGAATGACAACAAACCCCCAATATTATTATTATGAATCTATCTGGACTCGGATCGCAGTGAAGCAGCAGCAGCAGCAGTAGAACTGCGTGGCGGTGGTTTCCGGTGTCGTGCTGCGCGGACCGCCTCACCGCCGCCTCAGCCTGGTTCTGTTCTGGGTCTGATCTGTGTGTGAACGCGGACCACCATCACACCACCATCAGCTTCATCTCCAAACCACAAGAAGAGGAATATCCCATGCTGCTTGTGTAAGTTGACCGGATCCTGATTTTTTTTTGTACGTTTGCAAATGGGACGCTGGACTGGCTGTTCTGCGGGTTGGGGTTGGTTTAGGGGGAGATCGGGCCTGTTATTCTAGGGTTCGGGCCTCGGACGGTTCGGGGCCCAGACACCAAGATCCAGTCCGTTATTGTGGGGACCCAAAGGCGGCTTCAGATCAGCCCCAAATGGAAGGAACAATTAGTCTTCCCGATCGGCGAATTCAATGTAGCTCCATCTGCAATTTGATTCAGGATGGGGGGTTACGTTTTAACAACACAACAATGTAACATTGTGTCCGCTGCAGCCAGGGACGGTGGTTCAAAGCACCAAGCCGCTGTATAGCAACAGTGTAACCATGTAACCATGTTGGAACCGCGAATAACCACCACAGTACCGATCAGGTCTCTCTCCAACGGTACCAGCTAGCAGAGCTAGCCTGCGGAACAGACTACCATCTGGGGTTGGGGTTCATTTCAACGCCCCGTACCGTTTTACCTAACCGTACCTACTGTACAGCACACTGGGTTCCGATCTGGGGGGTCGAGACCACACACACACGACACAACAGTCTTCGTTGTAACACGTCTACGTTACCTTGTGGTAAATACACGATAAATATAGATATCATCAGTGTAATGTTAACGGGTCGACTTGGGGGGGTTGTGTTTCAGCACATAGACAGAGCCCAAATCCCGTCTAGTTCATCCTAGCCATTTTTTTTGCAGATTTGACAAAGGCCGTTAAAAAAATGTCTAAATAGATTGTATCTCCCCCATGGAATAATAATGTACTGTAACCTATACTATTGAGAAAGGGTGTGCTTAATTCCTGTTCTGAGGTCTATGGCCCTGCTAAGGTTGCTAGTGTTTTGATTTACTTAAATGGACATGCATGAAGGATGTTGCAGGTATTGCAGAATATAAAACGATTTTCTCTGATTGCAATGGATGGACCTCAAACGACACAAACCACATTACTTCCCTATGTTAAACCAAACTTGAATTAATATTCATTATTCTGACTGTCAATCAGTGTGTGTGTGTGCGCGCGCGCGCGCGCCTGTGCGCGCAACATTAACATGTACACTGAATCTTCTTTTACTGACCACAGTTACTTTATTGTTCATGTTGATTTCTTTTCCTCCAGGCCGTGCCACTGATTTCAAAACACATTGTAATCACAAGGAAACAGGAACAGAAAAAAAGGCCCTCCCCAAAATAGCTGATCGCCATCCCCCCCTTCCAAAGCAGCTACTCCCACATTCTTAGACTCTGACAGACAGTTCAAGTTTTCGACCAGTGTTGTTGGTGGAAAAAAAACTCCCCAAAGATCCTTCAGTATGCGAAGTGGACGGATGACGGAGGCGTGGCAGCAGCAGCAGCAGCACGCCGTGGCCCCGCCCTCCTCTGTCGTGCACACCATCCCCCAGGCCGCGGACAACCCTCTGGCCTGTGCCGTGTACGGAGTGGTCCTGCAGCAAGACTCGGGCGCGCTGCAGCAGCCCCAGCACAACAGCAGCCAGCATGGCGGACAGCAGCACTCTGTGCAGGCCCAGCAGTCCTCTCTGCAGGTAGGCAGTTAAATTTTTAGGGTATTTGTCTCAGTGCTTATGGCATTAATTAGGCCTACATACAGACAGAAGAGTTGACATGATGATGCATTTGACCGAAAAGGAAGGGGCTGAAGCCGACGCTTATTGCTGCTTCTCCTTGACATTTAACAACAGGTTAAGTGCCAGCAAGTATAGCCGAGTTATGCTTATTTGCATTGGGTGCCAGAGGCATTAAGGCGAGTTTTGTTTAATCCACAGTCAATATAGAAAAAAAGGATTGATTGAATCCACTTAATCGACAGACATCTCTTGTACATGTACAATATCTTTTTCACAAACGAAAAAGCAATGAATCTAGCACTTTATTGCTTTTAATCTGTTGAACAACGGTCACTTGTTGTTTTTATTGTCTGTGGATGAGAGGAAAACAAATATGTCTCAACATACATTGGTGTGACAAGTAAAAAAACAACAACCTTGAAAGCACCACTAATGGTGATGATGATGATGATAATAATAATAATAATAATGGTTAACAATGATGACAATAATATTAATAACAATTCACTTTTTTAGGTAGGGGGTGAGAGAGGACACAAATGCGGCGCCTGCGGCCATGACATCTCCCACCTGGCCAACCCCCACGAGCACCAGTGCATGGTGAACCAGGACCGCTCCTTCCAGTGCACGCAGTGCATGAAGATCTTCAGCCAGGCCACCGACCTGCTGGAGCACCAGTGCGTGCAGGTGGAGCAGAAGCCCTTCGTGTGCGGCGTGTGCAAGATGGGCTTCTCCCTGCTCACCTCCCTGGCGCAGCATCACAACGCGCACGGCAACGGCAACAACCCCATGAAGTGCTCCATCTGCGAGAAGACGTACCGCCCCGGCTCCTCCGGCAACGTCACCCCGACCTCCTCGGCCGCCAACCCCCAGCAGCCGTCCACCGGCGAAACGTCCGGCGGCGAGGCCATGAGCGCGGCCTCCCCTCCGGTGTTCGAGGCCGCCTCTCCTGACAGGCCCTACAAGTGCTCCGTGTGCCACAAGTCCTTCCGCCACTTGTCCGAGCTGACCCGCCACGAGCGGGTGCACACGGGCGAGAAGCCGTACAAATGCGACACGTGCGACAAAAGCTTCAGCCAGTCGTCCCACCTGGCCCACCACCAGCGCACGCACAGCTCGGAGCGCCCGTACAAGTGCGCCGTCTGCGAGAAGAGCTTCAAGCACCGCTCGCACCTCGTGCGCCACATGTACGCACACTCGGGCGAGCACCTCTTCAAGTGCAATTTGTGCGAAATGCACTTCAAGGAGTCGTCCGACCTCCTGCACCACCAGTGCCAGCCGATCGGGGAGAGGCCCTTCCGCTGCGGCTCGTGCGGGAAAAGCTTCAAGCGCCCGTCCGACCTGCGGCAGCACGAACGCACGCACTCGGAAGAGCGGCCCTTCCAGTGTGAGGAGTGCCAGATGAGCTTCAAGCAGCAGTACGCCCTGGTGCGCCACCGTCGCACGCACAAGAACCCCGCCGACCGCCCGTTCAAGTGCAACCTGTGCGACAAGGGATTTCTACAGCCGTCGCACCTGCTCTACCACCAGCAGGTCCACGGCATGGAGAGCTTGTTTAAGTGCGCGTCGTGCCAGAAGTCGTTCAGCCAATCCGGAGAGCTGCTGCGGCACAAGTGCGGCGGTGAGGTGGAGAAGCCCTACAAGTGCGATGTTTGCGGCAAGGGCTACAAGAAGAACTCAACGCTGCAACGCCACCAGAACTCCCACTGCACCGAGAAGCCGCTCAAGTGCTCCCTGTGCGACAGGCGCTTCGTGTCGTCCTCGGAGTTTGTTCAGCACCGTTGTGACCCGACCCGCGAGAAACCCCTGAAGTGCCCGGACTGCGAAAAGCGCTTCAAGTACTCCTCCGAGTTGCAGCGCCATCGCCGCGTCCACACCGGCGAGAAACCCTTTAAGTGTGCCAGTTGTGACAAGAGCTTCAAGCAGCGCGAGCACCTTGCCAAGCACCAGAGTGTGCACTCACGCGAAACACAATTCAAATGCGTCTGGTGCGGCGAGCGCTTCGTCGACCTGACAGCTCTGCAGGAGCACACGGTGCAGCACACCGCTGAAGGAGATGCTTTCCCTGCAGCCCCCTGCATCCCATGAGTAGCATTTTGTGCTGGAGCACTTCGTAGGTAGTGTTGGCACAAGTCAGGGTGCCATCTTTTTTTTTTTCTTTTTCTTTTTTTTTGCTAGCCATTTGTAGCCAATAACGCGCACCCACCATTATTTGCATTTAATATTTATTTCTCACCTCTAGCATTAAAAGACTATGCCCGTGTTCAAAGACATCTACAAACAATGGGGCAAACAGTTCACTAACATCTTGGGCCCTTCATTTGGCGCTTGTGGAAAACATTAAAAGAAGAATGTTATATACAGTATATAAAAAAAACAAAAGGCAAGTCAAAGTGAGGGAATAATTGGATTTTGTGTGGACTTGGGTGTGAGATCCTCTGTGATTGCATGTGGTTTTGTGATTTGTAATTTGGTTATTGAGAACGAGAGACGTTTCAAGGCAGTTGTCCTCAATGTTTGCTTATGTACAAACCTATTGAACTCCATGTGCCTTTTACTGATCAGTCACTTTTATTCATAAGCTGAAACATTGCATTTCAAGTCTCCGACACAGATGAATCCCCACCACCCCCCTAGATAACAGTAGCTGGCTTGTGCAATGCTGTCCTCTCACAAAAAACCTAGGTGATATCATCTATTTGTGCATGAATATTTATTATACTTTAAGTCACTGTATTATAATAGGTTTGGTTTATTTAGGAACACAACCTGAGAAGAAGAAAGGAACAAAAAAAGTGTAACTGTAAAAAATGTATACCCTGTGTGTTATGAAGTTCTGTGTTGTTGCATCTTCGTACTAAAATAAATGGCATCTAGCTAACTAACTCCTTCCCCATCATGTCATGAAGGCAGCCGTCATGTGCAATAAGACATGCACAGTATGTTTAGGACTACTGATCCAAGGCCTAATCTATTTCTTTATACAGTAGTGTGTAATGTAAATACTGACAACAGTATTTTGCTTCCGTTCCATTATAAGTTGCAATGTGTTTACCAAGCACATTTCAGACTCCCAAGTGGATTATGACAATAGTATCTTAACAAAATGTTTCGCTCACTTGCCACATACCTATGACCATTAGTTCTGTTGTAATAACTTCGGTAATTCTATTTCTAGTTTTAATTTTAAATATCTCCCTAGTTTGGTACAAGATTCCAGTCCGGAGATTTGTAATTTTAATCTGAATTTACTTCATAGTTGTGACAGTGTTGGTCTATGATGAGGATGAAGTGTAAAAAAAGCATTTTAGTTTACTGTGTGCATTTCTATATTCTATACTACCATATATTTAAAACGGTTTGGGGATTTAAAAAGAGATCGAGTGGTGGAATGGGACAATTATCAATGCAGCTACACCACACGTGCATAAGTCATTGTCGTATTACTACACAGATGGGCTGAAGATCAGAAGTGTGTGTCACTAGATTTGAGTATGGAAGTTTTGAATATATACATAATGGATGGATATATATAGTACATCATGTTCATACTGTATTCAAATAGAAAATAAAATAAACCCACACTATCAACAATCAATGAACGTGTTCAATTGTTTTCCTATAGGGCACTTGGGGACAATAATTGGAAATGCATTACATCATAGAACAATTCGAAGTTGAAGCCGACATTCATACGTGAATTTGAGTATATGATGCCCCAAAATGTTTTGTTATTCTCTTACTTACGCCTATCGCCCAGTTTTGGGCATAGGCCACGAACAAGAGCTCTCCAGGCATCCCGGTCCTGGGCCATCCTCTCCAGCTATCCCCACGTATGGCCAGATCTCTTCACATCTGCCTCCAGGTCTCGCCGCCAGGTGTTCCTTGGTCTTCCTCTCTTCCTTCTCCCTTGCGGGTTCCAGGACAGAGACTCTGTGACAAGAGTCACAGAGTCTGACTCTTGTGATGCTAGATGCAGGCTTGCGGAGGGTATGGCCAACCCATCGCCAGCGTCTTTTCAGAATTTCTTCTTCCATGGGGTGTTGATTTGTACGCTGCCACAGTTCCAGGTTGCTGATAGTGTTAGGCCATCGGATTCGGAGTATTCCCCTCAAGCAGGTGTTACTGAACGTCTGGATTTTCTTAATGGTGTTCTTAATGACATTTTTCAGCTGATGGAAAGCTGTTCTTGCCTTTCCCATCCTAACTTTCATATCAGCGTCTGACCCCCCAAGTTGGTCCACGATACTCCCTAGATAGGTGAAGCTCTCCACTTCCTGTAGTGCTTCGCCTTCTAATGTGATGGGAGTATTGTTGTCTGTGTTTATTTTAAGGACCTTGGTTTTTCCCCTGTGGATGGTGGTTTGTTATTCTCAGGTCACTGATAAACTGTAACCTTCAAATAGGTTTTCAAACGATTACCCTACACAGTCACTGAACTAAACTAAACATGAAACTATACTGTATATTTGGGTTTTATTCTTAGTGGTGCTTTTGAGCAGTCAATCGTAGAGAAGGCAAACCTATGCCATAGTGGTTGATCTTCTCCCATAGTTTATAAAGCTGGTCACAATGTAGTTTGGCCAGTCGCTTTCATCATTGTCATATAGTACGTAGGCCTACCATTTATTCAATGTGATAAAACATTAAAACGTTAAAACATTTTAAATGGGCTGTGTTAGTTCACATATGCATATTATCAGCATAATCTACTTGCCAGCACCAGGCAGGAAAGTGGGAAGGAGAAAAGTGGGGAGACATGCAGCAAAGGTCGTCATGAACAGGACGCAAACACACAAAACAATGTCAGGCCAAAGCCTATATGTGGCATGCACCTGGATCACTAGGCCAGTAGGCGCTGCAGTGCACTGTACTCTAGGGTTTTATGTTAGAATATTATGAGTATGGGTCCCCAGTACTGCCAGCATTGATAAACTGCCAGATGCTGAATTGCATATGTTGAGTAATTTTCATAATAGCAAAATATGTGATTAGTTGGTTGGTTGAATGAATGATTGATTGAAACAATTATTAAGAAATGGAGATTTCTAGTACATTCCAAGCACACCTGATTGAAGTGACTCAAGACTGTTAACTGTGAGTAGATGACACCATTAAGAATTTCTACTTGTTTACAATAGGGGCCCTAACATTTATAGCGAAAAGCAGCAAACTATAGTGGGGGTAAATGGGAAAATAAAAATACACAAGGAAACAAAAATGGGATGGGTGGGGTAATCAGTTTTATGGAAGCCAGTTTCAAATTCTTTGATTCTTTGGATCTTCACTGAATACTCCTTTAAGGTATGCTTGGAATGGGTTGGGAATCATGAAAATGTGACAGGTGAGGTCACATTGTCAACTGACACATTTTCATGATTCCCAACCCATTCCAAGCATTAGGTTTGCACTTTAAACGTAAAAACAGCCTTCTCAACATTTCTATCATCAAATGTTGATGTATTTAAAATGCCATGGGTTCACACTCTGGCAAGTGAACTAGCAGGGCATCATGGAAGCTAGAGGGCTGCAAATACCTGAGACATAATGGTCTTCTCTGTTAGAGAGACAGTCTGCCTATAGTAAGTAAAATGAAAAATTCAAGGAAACCAAACTTGCAGTCATGCCACCTGCCACCAGTATAAATGTGCTAAAGTGCAGCTGCTGTGTTTCTTTCCCCCAAATAAATAAATAAATGAATAAATAAATAGACTAAATAATTAAACAATTCAAATAAGCCTACTTTGAAATGAAATATTTTGGCATGGGTGATTGGAGACCCCCTGGAAAACCCGAGGGGCCAGAAGCACAGCCTACCAGAGAAGGCTATTAAACTATTTCTTTAAGAATGTAGGGATAGCCTACTTGTCTTTCTTGCGAAATTAATAATTAATTAAATTAAATTAATTAAGTTGATTACGTATATTATCCAAATGAATTAAAAAACAGAAAGGGACCCGGCTGGCTCAACGCCAAGGGACTCCTGAGCGTTCCTCGGACCAGCCTGTTAGAACCCGACAGGACGTCTGTCTCTCTCGTTCTGGGGCGTGACTATGAATCCCACCACAGTTCTGGGATAGAATTGATGTCAATTTGGTTCCATTTGAACAGTCTCAGAGTTCAACTTAACATTGATTTTACAGTTTAAATTGGGGGTCCCAGAGATAGAGAATGCCAAAATGGGGGTCTGCTGTAGAGTAACATGCCAAACTGCAGGCCCTTGGCCTTGAAATTGTGGCGCACCCCGTGTCAATTTAGGGGTCCTTGACATGAAATAGCTATACCAGAGCCATAGAGAGAGTTACGCAAACTCAGTTTACTTATATGGGGCCAAAGGGGGGCAGTCTCGCGGCGGATCTTCTACGTAGACGTCTAATGAGAATAGAGACAACAAATAGGGACAAGTCCTGTATCGAAATTAGCTCCACAGAATCATCATAGTATCAGTGGAGCTATGGATCCAGGCAACAGCCGAGCATGACCTTAAATCTCTTTACTTTAGATCGTTTTGTAGTCGTACAACATGGTCATGGACAATAAAATAATTCAGTTGTAATACTGTACAATACCCCCCCCCCCCCACATACACACACACAGACATAAAAAAGCTGTTATTTGTGCCACCCTCACTTCAATCACTGTACTTCCAACTACAGTTAGTCTGTCCCTATTCAGGCTGCTTGAACAGCGCTCAGTTACTGACCCCTCAATGTCGCAACTCTCTCTGACCTGACGAGGACATAATGGACGAGGACTGTCAATCGCAGAGACTACTGGCCAATCACGGAGGGCTCTCCTAGAACTGCGGTGGGATCCATAACAGCAACGCCTAAGCGAGGGGTTGTGGCTGGAAGGAAGAAGAACCTTGGATTTACTTCCGGGTGATGTTTACCGCTGCTGCTACAGAGACGGACCACCAACGGTTCATCCGAAAGAAGCAACCTTTAAACAAGAAGAAACATTTGCTATTATTATCGTATCGTATACTACTGTAAAGTAACTCCAACGGAGCATAGAGAGTGAATAAGGCGTGTGTAGATGTGTGTGCGCTGGAGGACTTCCTCTTCAACAACATCTCCACCGCGGCGAGGTAACATCCGTCTGTCCGTCCAGCGCCAGAGCAGAGCACACCGCCGCGACTAATACCTTAAACCAGGGGTTTTCAACCTTTTTCATCTCAGGGACCACCATTTATTCAGGATTTAAGCCACGGACCACCATTTGGGGACATTTTAGCCCAACAGACCCGAAATCTAAAGATTTATTTTGCTTTTATCCACAATTTCAGGCTGGATTTGGGAAAGAAAACAGGCAAACATACATTCCAAAATAGCTAATTCAGATGATGAATATCTTAACTCTTGAGAGTGTAAAAATGAAACCAAATGGACCCGCAAGGGTCCATTTGGTTTCATTTTTACGTTCTCAAGAGTTACATCTGGTTAACCAGCTTAGCTGGGGACCACCTGGAACCCTCTCAGGGACCACTGGTGGTCCCCGGACCACCTGTTGAAAACCCCTGCCTTAAACAGTCGCTTTTCATACCAGGGCCCACTATTTATTCTGCATTTTAGCCACGGACCACCATTTGATGTGGAGTTTAAAACTAACGATTTTCAGTAGAGATAAACTGGCAAAACGTTGGTCAAAAAAACATTTTTTTTCCTACATTTTCTAATTGTGTAAATTCTTGATAATTAAAGGGGAACTCCACCCATTTTCAACATTCTAATATGACATTAGTATACCTTGTTGTGTGGACATGATAACGTTCCTCCAATTCTGTATTTCCTAAAAATGCAGCTCTGGAAAAATCATTAACATGGTGAAATACATCTGATGACATCATCAAGATGTATTTCGCCATGTTAATGATTTTTCTTTCAGACCCCTTTTTTCCTGAGAGGGTACCGGGTCCATTTGGTTCACATTTGTATCCTCTCAGGATTTTTTTTGAAAATGGGTGGAATTCCCCTTTAAGTCATTCAGATGTTTTACTATGTATAATTTAACTCATTTTCATTTTACGATCTCCACGGTTACAGATCTATAGGGGTCCATTTGGTTAGCAATGGTCCACCCTTTAGCCGGGGACCACCTGGAATCCTCTCAGGGGCCACTGGTGAAAACCCCTGCCTTAAAACACTACTTTATAAAGGCATGTTAATACGTCAAAACCCTGCGAAAGTCCATAAGGATTACATAAGAAGATGCATATTGGTTTCACCCGTGATGTTGCTGTACTTAATTCGTTTAAAGAAACATGTATTTATATATTTATTTGTTATGAACGTTTAATTTGCACAATGATTTGCCTTTGTTGTGGTAACTTATTAACGTAGCATAACTTACTATCTTAATGTAGCCTGGATCCAGCCTGATTGGCTGCATTCTGCACATCTGAAATATCCCTTCGCAAATCAGTCTGGCCAGTAGCCTTTATCCCCAAATGTAGGCGGGACATATAACGGTTGAAATATGGCTGAGGATTCTGATTGGTGTGTGGTTTGTTTGAGGAAAAAAAAAACACTAGTTCACGCTTATTTGAACACCATCCAATCAGAAACAATGTGGCTAGGTAACATGTGATGTCAGGGAAATGCAAATCAAAACAGGCTCTGGACAGACTGATTTGTGAAGTGACATTTCAGATGTGTGGAACGCAGCAAATCAGACTGTGTGTGTGTGTGTGTGTGTCCGCCGTGTACTTCTGTTCAGTTGGAACTACTACTGTGTTGTTGGGCTAAATAACTAACTAGCCAGCTACCTGCCAGCTAACTGGAATTCCACTCATTCTCAACATTTTATTATATCACTAACATACCTGTTTTCTGATATAATATAAAAAGTCTCCCCATTCTGTGTTTTTTAGAAATAGACCTGCACAGTGACGTCACCAGCCCTGTTCCACTAGTGATTGCTCATTCATTTTCCTCATAGACTTTTCGAAAATGCTTAATAAAAACACGATTGCGCCGTGGCCAAAGCCAACTCGGGTCGTGACAAATCATGACAACAAACACAATATCGTCATATAATGTATAATTAGGAAGAAGTAGACAACGGCATGATACAAGACTTTTTGTTTCGTTTTTTAGAAATGATTTGATTGTCCCAAAAGTTTGTGTGTGTCATCATGATTCGTCACAACTCGAGTTGGCTTTGTCCGCGGCGTAATCGTCTTTATATAAATCATTTTCCAAAAGTATATGAGAAAAATAAATGGGGAATCCATTTCTGGAACAGAGGCGGTGACGTCACTGCGCAGGTCTATGGGGGTCTGAAAGAAATCATTATCATGGTGAATCACATCTTCATGGCATCCTCAAAATTAGCCGCAATGCAACTCTAGATTCTTTTATATTTGAAAATGAATGTAGAGTTGCAATTCGGTACAATGACTCCCTCATTACATTTTTTTCTGAAATTTCATCTGTGATCTGCTTGTATTAAACGTCAAACTCACCAACTTTGCAGCTGTAGAGAAAGCTTGAATTATCGTCTTTCGATCTGCAAAGCTTTTGTGCCATAAAAGTCCACCGTAGACATGTTATGAGCTACTTTCTGTCCAAAATATTCCTCAACAAACATCACAAGCTGCCATCTTGAAAACAGGCATCTGGGTGAATGCTTGTTTAATACACTGACACACAGCAGGTGCACACCTGGTCGGTGCACACGCAGTATACCACCTGCTGACAGAGTTCTGGAAAACACAGAATGGGGGTACCTTTTTATGATGTCGAAATACTGTTTATCAAAGGTAGACTATATTAATGACATAATATAATGTTGAAAATGGGTGAAATGGCCCTTTTAAAGAAGTACTACTACTTAGTATGGGTATGTCAGAACGTCCTGCACATTTTACATGCAGGATGATCTACACAAGCTCACACTGTCTGTAAAAGCTCTGGTTCAAAGGATACTAGAGCTACATGGACTCTATATGGAATTTATATGGGGCTCAATAGATAAATCCATGGTACCAGCAAATGTGTCTTGCCAGAAATACAACTTTACATAGTTAAATCAGGCATGTAACACCAGTGTGTATAAATGAGTAATAGTATAGATTAAGCTCTGTGAACAAGGGGTATACTATCGGCTGTTGGTTCTTACATATTTTTGATTACATGTCTATATAGCAGTATTAGTGGTATATGAGTATCACAATATATGGTTCGAACACCTGGAAGATAGGTGAATCTGTCGAGAGGCTGCTATATTGGTATGGCAATAAATGGCATGAGTTATCTGGGTGATCAGTGTTGACAAATGTACCACTGTTTAACATTATCAAAGCTCCCCTTACCAGGCTCCCCAATAAACTCCCTTCCAAGACCCCTTGTTAGGAATAGATATTTTGACATTTTATTTTAATCTAAAGATCTCCTTGAGCCTGCTGTATTTGTGCAACACGGTCATTATTTTGAATGCATAGTCGATATACATATATTGTGACCTGTGGAGATTCCAGGTAATATCCACCACTATATAGTACTATATAGTGTATACAGATATCTGCACAGTCTAATTACTCATTATATAAGTTTCCTACTGTGTTCCTAGCGTATTTATGTTTCACATTAAATGCGTTGTATGTATATGATGTATTGCCATGCCTTTTCTTTTGTTCATAGCCTGAGCTAACATGAAAGCATTTTTCCCCTAGAGAGGTGGTGGACCGACTGGTGCCCTGATTGGATCTCATCAATTTGTCAGTCAAGCCCGGCCCCTCCTCTTTTAGGCCACCGTGGACCATGATTTAATCCAGGCATTCGCTTTTTGCGCATTGTGGACGAAAATGAAAAGCCTGGGTATCATGCCTAAATTGTAAATTGTCTCTCTGTCTGTAGCTGGCGGGCCATCATCTCAATCTGCCGAACAGGCTCCTGAGAGGACTCCGCCGCTCTTTGATCGTAGCGCTGACAATCCGCACAGCGAGTGACTTCTGTCACTTCAGGACAAAGGCGCTCCATACCAATGCCAACCTACTCACCAACGTCTTAAAACCAGCCACCACCAACGCCACCGCTGACAGTGTGTGTCCCGCCTTCCCGTCCCGTGCCAAGAGCCATCCTCCTCGACATCGAGTGCCTCGGCTCGCCATGCCCGGCTCAACGGCCAGCAGTAAAGCTCGGGTGTACACCGATGTCAACACGCAAAAGAGCCGGGAATACTGGGACTACGACGCACATGTGCCAAGCTGGAGGTAACGCCAGGCAGCGTTTGTGAACCTACCCTCAAATTGTGTGTGTGTGTGTGTTGTGTGAACTGTATAAAGACTTCCACGATTGATTTATAGATAGTTGGTTGTGTGCCATGTGTGAGATATTTTGGGGCACGATATCTCGTAGCCATATCCCCAGGCTGGTGTGACGTACCATAGAAGTGCCAGAGAGTGAAAACAATTCAAATAATGGACAATTGGGCGCATATACATTTGGGGAAGAAATGGTACGCACATTACAACCATCAAACAATAATGAGGAAATAGTTTATGGGGAAATTGCTGGTGAAATCACTTCATGCTCCTGTTTAATTTTCAAATCAAATCTAGGCTACCCTTGTTTTTGAAAGCCCATTTCTCAGATTTGATAATCCAAGCGGACATCGCCGGACTTCAATATGAGATTATTCCGACAAACTAGTCTTGTCTGTTGCCAACTACTGAACAACATAAGTGTTCACAGTACACATAGACATATTCTGTGGTGTTTAACCCGCTAGTTAGCAATGTCTGCCAGTTCAGTGAAGTCATGTCAGGGCGGTAGCTGGCGGTTGCACTTCTCACAGAGGTAGCGATGTGGACGTTTGGACCGTCGTTGGCGATCAGTAAACAACCTTCTTGGCAACTCTTGCTCACATCATGTCATCACAACATACTGATGAAAATGCACAGCTGAATATTCATCAATGTCTTTTGACCTGTCCAACTGGAGGGAGAAATGCAACACAGGAGATTTGATATGCTTTACAGCTGCTCTCCCCAAAAAGTCCTGTGAGGTGCTCTCACATCCCTGCATGTGTCACTGTTCTCCTGGATAACGGAATGCTTTTGTTGGTCACATCCATCATCAATTAATCAATCAATCAACTTTATTTGTTCAGACTCGGGGTCCAATAAAAACAGACAACATACAGACACTTTTGCCTACAGATGAAACGCCCCTACCCCATAAAAACATTTTTACAGTAAACCGTCATACCAGTTCCTCCAGAAATGAGGCAGATCCACGATTATTTTGTTCTTGACCCTATAAGTCCTTTCCAGCTAACCTGCACGTACCTTATATGGATCTTGATTTCCCTTGAGATGACAATTCTCACACGATTCAAAATGTAAAAAATGTCAAAATTATTTCAGCAACTATTAGTCTGTAGTTGCTGAACATTACTAAGTTTCAAAATGTGTCCTTGAGCCAACTACTGTGTTTTAAAAAAAATCAAAGTGTCTCAGTAAACTAGTCTTCTCTGTTTTGATCTGTTTCTGAGTGCATCAAAGTGCTTGACTTCTCTTAAAAGTCTCTCTTGTAGCAAAAACAGTATTGAACAATTCTTCACAAAATGAGACCTCATAGGTGACTGAATCTAGCATTGTTGACATGCTTGACATTTGAGTTAAGTCACCTTCTCACACATTTGTTTGTCAGAAAGTGTCTGAACTTCCTTCAGCAGCAACAGCAATGCACAGATGTTACAGATAAGATTCCATGCATCTTTACAATCATGCATACAATTTATGGGCGAACGCGCCCACTGGGCCCAACGGTTGCGGCTGATTAATGTTATTTTTTTAACCGCCACAAAATCATTTTGCGACCATGGCCTCTGGTTGCGACCACTATGCCAACAGTTGTGACGTTGGGCGTTAAGGTTAGGTTTTTACGTCGGGCGCTCTTGCGAAATGATCTCAGTCTCTCATAATACCCTTTCGCATCTACATCATCTACATTGTTAAATGCCAATTGAACTCTGAATGTGGCTTTCTAATAGCCTAAAACAGCCTGCAGACTACAGCCCATCTTACCTTTTACAGGTTTGTTTATAATGGAGGTTATGTGGGAATACCTACTGAGTGGCAGAAAACTACGTATTTGTCCCGGATATAAGACGACCCGGTTATAAGGCGATCCCCATATGTCAACACTCATTTGTGTAAAAACAACATTGAATGTCAAATAATATAGTTCCCAAATATACGCAACTCTCTTTAGGATATTTCCTTTGCAAAAAAGCACTGTCTTATATTCAGGCCAATAGTGTACTTACTTACTACCATACATCTAAACAGAAAAGTTATGTGATTGTCAGCCACAACCAAATTGGCACCAATTAGCCCCCATTTGAAAGAGGAGGGACCCCCAATAAGAGAAGATCTTTAGATGTGTCATTATGGGTTAACCCTGCCTGCATGCTGGCCTAGAGAGTCAGATCGCAACTCAGATTATCGCAAGCTCTGATTGGATCTCACGACCTGTCCGTCAGATCATACATTCAAACAAAGTCCTATGTGGTTGTATTAAACAACATTGCAGGTCTACAGAAAGCCTGAATTATCCTTTTTTCTCTATACGTGTTTAATAAAAATCCACCATATAAAATTAAAAATGTTTAAGCTACATTCTGTCAAGAAATTTGTTCAGGTTATTATCTTTCTATTGCACCAGAGAAGCGTTAATTTTCAATAATGCTGTGTCCTGGATTATGTGCAATTTAGAAATAGCAAGTTGTGAGTATTTTCCAAAAAGCGTTTACTTCCAAACTACAATGCCCTCAGCCTAGATGAGGGTGACGTGTCGTGGTGGAACAGTAATGTCTGCGTGCTGCATACTCCAGTCTATTGATGTCCTAAGCTATTAAGATTAATACTAATTTGTGATTATCTCTTACTTCCAGCAATCAAGACAACTATCAGTTGGTGCGCAAGTTGGGTCGAGGGAAATACAGTGAGGTGTTTGAAGCCATAAATGTGAGCAACAACGAGAAAGTGGTTGTAAAAATCCTCAAGGTGAGCCTCTCGATTTTAGCCTGTTGTCCAATAATAGTCGAACCATTCATCCATAATACTATGGAGGATTCCTGATGTATATAAACATTGTTTTTAGCCCGTCAAGAAGAAGAAGATCAAACGAGAAATAAAGATCCTTGAGAACCTTCGTGGGGGAACCAATATCATTCGCCTGGTAGATACTGTCAAGGATCCTGTGGTAAGTTGATCATCATTCATTTTCAGCTGAATTTTATTTTCACTTAATGTCCTGGTAAGTGCTACTTCCATAATCTAAGCATTCTGTTACCTCTCTTTTTTTGCAGTCCAGAACACCTGCACTTGTCTTTGAGTGCATCAATAACACCGATTTTAAGGTACTATTTCTACTGTTAACTACATTTATGTGAAGACACTGTTATGAGTAATTATCATGTAGCCCTTGGGCAAAAGCCAGATATCATGTAACTAATAACATATTTTCTGATATAAACAATCTATGCACTCATTATTATGTTTTATATAACTTCTGTTTTCTAGGAGCTTTACCAGAAGTTAACAGATTTTGATATCCGTTACTACATGTATGAGCTCCTTAAGGTAAGAACTGCTTGATGGTCATGAATTGCTTAACCCGTTTTGGACTGAGGCAGATTCTAAGAACGTCCTAAATCCTCACCTAAGTGTGTTGAAAAACGTAATAATTAATTCAATATTCAACGAATGCTGAAAATCTCCAATTCTGGTGATGGAGAAATAAAATGTTTCATCATGCTGATAATTTATGTTATGTAGGTTACGGATAGATTGACATCTTTGGCACCTTTGATCACCAAAATGACTTTTGGAAATCTATAAAGTTTGATGTGTTGCGAATGCAGTGGAATGTACTCGCTAATCATTTCAGTGTATACATAAACTATTGGATGTGTCTTGTCTTCTCATAAAGGCGCTGGACTATTGTCACAGTATGGGAATCATGCATCGGGATGTGAAGCCCCATAATGTCATGATTGATCACCAAATGAGAAAGGTACCATCTATGTGTATTTCAAGTGGAAAGAAATAACTGCTCCAACACGGTTTATTGTTGCACCAAAGTGATTTCACCTGTTCACCTGACATCTGTCCTAGGAGTTCCAAAATCACTGTGTGGACAGGTCTGGAGCGGAGGGTAACCATGTTGTAGTCAGATTTGTAGTCATCAAGCAGGAAACCACAAGGTGGAATAAGCAAGTCTTGTCTGCTGACTACAAATCTTGACTACAGTGTGAGATATTTTACCAGAGCGGTTCATACTAGAGATGTAAATTATCAATTCATTTATAAATGGCTAATTGATATGTTTTGGCACACGCGCACACAGGAAAACCACCTAACGATTAAATTGACTAACTGTTAAACGATGATCATATTCAATGATCGACTAATCGATCATTGATTAATCATCATCCTCGATAACACTCGAAAGGGAAGAATTTCAGTGACGCCTGCGTTTTGTTTCTGTATGCGCAAAGTCGAGGGTCGACAGCACATTTACCTGACTGAGACGCTGTAGCACTGTCGCACACGTGCTTGTGTTGTGCACATCACTACAGCTGATGAGACCTGAATTCTGTCGAGCTGTGTTTGTGCTTGTTTTTGTCGCGTACGTCTTTAGAAGACCAGTCATTGTTCCAGGCGACAAGATCTGTGTTAATCGATGCCTGTGTGAAATTACCTTTAGCCCTTTATAGTGGAAAAAAGGCTCATGTGCATCTGTATCTCTGTCCCAGTTGCGTCTCATAGATTGGGGTCTGGCAGAATTCTACCATCCCGCTCAGGAATACAATGTCAGGGTCGCCTCTCGCTATTTCAAAGGCCCCGAGCTGCTAGTCGACTATCAGGTACATGCCATACCATACCTCACTTTGTTACAGAAATGTACTCCAATTTTAATACCACTTGTAAAACCACAAGAAGACCGCATATATTACAGTGTACTGGACTCTTACATTATTCAATTTGGTGTTTTCCAGATGTATGACTATAGTTTGGATATGTGGAGTCTAGGCTGTATGCTGGCCAGCATGATCTTCCTGAAGGAGCCTTTCTTTCATGGACAGGATAACTATGACCAGGTAAGGAACATTTATACATTTAATCGAGGCAGTATCGAGAAATGCAGTCACTTAATGCATGTTTGGCCAGGAAAACTGATTTCACTTGGTTGGTTGGTATAGGTAGTTGTCACATGTACATGCAGAATATGTTATTAGATTTCTTTTTCTTTCTGTTTTTTTCTCTATTTCTTTTTTGTCTCCAAGCATTTTGCATTTCTGTTGTCATTCTTGTTTTAGCTGGTTCGCATCGCTAAAGTTCTGGGGACAGATGAGTTGTTTGGCTACTTGCACAAGTATCACATAGAACTGGACACTCGCTTCAAAGATCTGCTTGGCCAGTAAGTGAACTTTAACAAAAAGAAAAAAAAATCTCCTAACAGTGTGTGGTATTGACTCCAGTGTTTGACTTGTGTGTCCTCTTCCATCCAGGCAGACCAGAAAACGCTGGGAGCATTTTGTCCAGACAGAGAACCAGCACCTGGTGAGCCCTGAGGCTCTGGACATGCTGGACAAGCTGCTACGTTACGACCACCAGCAGAGGCTGACCGCTGCAGAGGCCATGCAGCACCCCTACTTCTGTTAGTATAACCACACTATGCTTCACTCATTATAAAGGTCCTTTCAGACGAGCAGCAGTTAAACAGTTTGACTGCTTTAAGTTTACATATTCCATCAGTCTCCTTGCACTGAAGTCATTTTCCCAGAAGCCTCTGCACACTAGGGCGATGAGACCATTTTTGCAATGATGTCACAAACATGCACCTCATTAATTTCACCCATATGACTTAAAACAAATTAAAATATTGATTACACAATGAAAAGCTATTTCGGGCAATGGCAGTCAAAGTACTAATGCGGCTATTATTTCATCTTCAATTAGACCTGAGCTTTTCTTTTTTTTACCCCTGTATGTGTGGAGAAACAGCGCAAGTGTAATTACGTACGCACAGTCGCGTGTCACGCACACAATGAAACAGGACTGACTAGGCCTGTACTCTGTTTCTTTTGTTTTTGTTTGTTGGTTTGGTTTTACACTCGCTTTGTCCCACCCCTCTTGAGCAGATCTGTAGTATATACTGTATGTCGGTGATCCAGGCTATGACGTCTGTGTCGACCAATGCCGGTGTGAAAGTACCTTCATACTCATTTTTTGCCATGTTCATTCTGAACTTAGCTTGCGGAGATCGCTGGTGTTGGATAGAAATCTCTCATCTCTATATTCTTACATTCTTATTAATATATAATAGCATTACACAAAAGTATAAACAAAATCTTCCAAACGTGTTTAGACCTTGCGGATTGTCTCTTCTGAATTTGGATCCTGAAAAGTTAACATTTTTGGACATAGGACGTTTCCACAGCACAGTGACGTGGTGAGGATTGATTGTGCTGTAGCTGAATGCAGGGGTGACGGTCGATTGTGTATTTTTCCCTGCAGATCCTGTGTTGAAAGAACAAGCAAACACAAACACGGACAGCACAAAGGCAATAAGCGGCTCCAATGCAACATGATGAGAAGAATAGGAGGTAATGCATCTAATACTTTTGTTGTAGACCTATTCTTGTTCAGTTGTCCTAATTGAATATTTACCCAATTCTATCTTTTCCTGTTTTAATAGTATTATTATTATAAGGTAAAGCAGTGTTTTAACCATGAAAATGTGCATCAAAACCCCTAGAAATACAAAATAGGTACAGTAGAGGTGTGCATTGAATATGTTTGGTTTGTCGTGGTTAATGTTAAGTGGGTCAACGCCACAGCTTGTGATACTACAACCTATTTTTATATGCCTTTATTTAGACCAACCATCCTTTTAGTTCTAAATGATGTCTATGTGATGATGCAGTCTCAACACTCATCATATGGCACTCATAGTTTCAATTTGATATGAAAGTTGCAGTGCAGAGAACCTTTGGAATTGAAAGATATTACAAATATTGGTGGGGCAGGGTTCGATGAGAATATTCAGCATCACGGTATAAATATGTGACATCATTGTTTTTCTTTGAGGCCAACCTTGCATGCCAGCAAGTACAGTATGCCCTCATGAACTCTTGTTAGACTAACTGAACTGTCGCAACTGCATTGAATGAACCATGTGTTCTACAAACATGGGTGGAATCCTCACATACAAAAAGATCCACACATACAAAAGGAGATGTCATGTTTCAACACGGACGTGATTTGCGAACATGTTAACAATTTGGCATAGTTCGTCCGTAGACAATCTCTCTCTCGGCAGCAGAAATCCTGTTTCACTTCTGTGCCTTCCTTTACGTTATGTGTACACGAACATAGGTGCAACAGTAGAATGAGAATCATTTGTAGAAACAAATGAATCGCGATCTTTATGAATTATCGACATACACGTTAAACAAAACAAATTCCCCCCTCCCTCCCTCCTCGTCTCCCCATCTGTCTCAGGGAGAACCTTTGTTACCTCAACTTGTGACCCTTTGGTGGCAGAAAACCGTCGGCCTCCAGTCATCAACAGCCATACTGGAGTAAAGATCAAAAACAAGGTTCAACCTAAACACAACCTGCGGGGGGGGCGGGGGATGGCCATCGCCACCACCCCTCCCCCACAACTACCTTCAACTTGTTTTTTAAAAGAGCAAAAGTGACTATTGTTGGATCCGTTATGAAGCCGGTGTTGTGCTGTCAGATGTGTGTTCGTCATTAAGACGCTGTGGTGAACCTGATGATCCAAATTACAGGTAATAGCACTGAGTGACACGGAGGCTCTTTTTCTGCTATGGATAGATCAAAATGCTATATTGAAAGAGAATAAACCATTTTTATTTAAATGTATGCGTGTTCCGACTGTTGGTATTGATTAAATTGAAATTATGTATAGAATATACAGTATATCTATATATGCATATTTTGTAGGACAAGTGGCTGACTACTGACATCAAATGATGATATTCTGATTGAACCATATATTTGTCTTTGGTATGAAATACAAATTAAGCTACTTGATTCTACGGTTAAATGTCACAATAAGAATATATATGCTATGCTGATGTTACAAATGCCAATTTGATACATTTTCATATATTTCGCAGCTACCGAGGAGGCAAATATCTCCGTCTTTAGACATTTTTACAAGATTCAGAGGTTTAAAATAAGCGCACGGCACAGATGCTGCATGGTGACTGCTCTAGGCTGTTAGAGCTGGTCTGATCTAGCCTACACTGCAGTCACTTTTCTGTTTAAATTTATTTATTGCTCTATCGACAATTTGCCTGACCATGCCTCATCTTAAAAAGACCAACATTCCCATGCGTGCACAGCATGGGCGCAAATGTATTTGGCACCTGTACAATGTGGACACTGGGCATGAGAATGGGGGAAAAAAGCCTCTGATGACAATTGTGCCACGAGGCAGCTTTGTTGGGAGTGACATTGGGCTCATAGTTACTATCATTTACATATACTCTTTCCTTTTAGCCACACTATCCACTTACAATGGATAATAACAAGCAAGTATTGGTCAAATTAAATGTTATACTTTTTTATCCTGGTTTCCGACTTGTGTACAACTGATTTTGAAAACTGTACAGTATAGCGCCTTTCACACAGGGAATTGATAAAGCGCGCCTCTAGTTCATTTTCATCGGGACCTGTGTTCTGTGCTGAGAAGACGGGGTGCGATGATGCGAGTCAGGGGCGGATTGGCCATCTGGAGTACAGGGAGTTTTCCTGGTGGCCTGTGCCACCTAGTGGCCTGGTCAGTGTTTTTCTTGAAAAGTCCAGGGCAGACCAGGGCACCAGGCCCAGGCCAGGCAAACTAGTGTTTCTATCCTTCAAAAAAGAAAAGGTGTCCTACACCAGAGCCTTCAAGTAGGAGAATTGCCAACAGTGTTGCCAACTGCCAAGATCCAAAATGCACTAGTGGCACTTCCAAAATGCGCTAGATGCTCGCCTGGAACATACAGATCAAAATGACCATTAATCTTCTACATTCTCTAGTTGTGTAGACTAAGTTGGGCTAATTCACATGATGAATATTTTAACTCATGAGGGTGTAAACATGAAACCAAATGGACCTGCAAGGATCCGTTTGGTTTCATTTTTATGCTCTCAGAGCGTTATATCTGGTTAACCAGCTGCCCCCCAGGGTGGCCTGGGAAAGGCAAAATTGTCCCGGTGGGAAAACATGTGCCAATCCGCCCCTGATGCGAGTGTATTTCCGCGAGCACGGTCCTGTGAATTTATTTTCGCTCGTTTCACGCACTTGATTCACCACACCTGTTTTTTTCTCACATTCATGTTATCGCGCCACTCTTGAGCAGACCTATAGCAGAGCTGATGCTCATCCAGGCAATAATGCATGCGCTTATCGCTCCCCGTGTGAAAAGCCCTTATGGAAGTCGTCTGGGTTGTGGGGAATTAACAAAACATCACTTGAAGTTCACGCTGAAATGTTTTCAATGAAGAGCCTTACAACAATACACATAGAGCTTGCTGCTCATGTTTGTGCTACAAAACATCTAGGGGTCAGTTTCAGAGTGATCAGTGCAGCAAATGTGGACTTTTGCTTTTAATAAATAAACTGGAAAGTCAAGTTGATTTCCAGAACATAAGACATTGTGCAACATTCGTGCATTACAAAAGGGTGCATTCGCTAAGGCTTGTTCACCTGCCTGGTCAATGCCAGTGAGGTCAGCGTCACAAAATCGAAAAAAGTGTCTGCTTTCCGCAGGGTTAAATTGTAAACAAGGCAGAATAAATACTTTTGAAATGCCACATTTAGAACTTTTAAAATGCAATATCTCTGCACAAATTGTCCCATTTTGTACAGCTAGTTATTGGACATCAAAACAAACAGTGGCGGTTACTGTTCTTCACATTTGTCTGTGTTGGTCTTGAGGATGTGGCCGTCAATCTCAAGATTATCTCGAAATCAGTGCTTATTGGCCCAAGCCATTAAACGAATGCCCTCACTGACATGTAAGTAATAAATACATTAAAATGGCGTTTACAAATACATAGCTCACTACAGCAGATGGTTCTAAACCCATCAAAGGCAAATGAGGAGGCCAATGTATGTGATAGATCAGCTTTGGACGCGTGATGGCATAATGTTAAAACCAACCATGTAGCAAATTATCTCGTCACACAATTACAAAATAAATGTTGGTTCCCATGGAAACCCCATGGGGACGGGCGACATCACAGTTGATATGACAGACCACCAAGGACGTCTTAAGACATTTATAATAAAGCTGATTATCTTATTATCAACACAATGTAAAGTTTTAATACTTGACTGAGGCCACTGGCACTTGATATTCGAGCGAGGTCTCAGTTGATATTTTCCCTGGGTTCTTAAATTGAGAGGTCCTTGGTGAAGTCCAAATAATCTGAAGCCAAAAGCTTCATTTACACTTACTTGCGCAAAGGGAGATAGATCTACAAGCTAAGAATGCGTCACATCGCAAATCATTAGCTTATAGATATTTTCTTCAGGCAAGTGACACTACATACTACGGAGTATAAATTAGGCTTAATCTGTATTTTGTCATAGGTACAGTGTTGATTGCTGAAAATAACAGCTTTTTGATGTTTTTTCCCTTAAAAAGCTGCTGTTTCTGGCAAGTAGCACTGCTATATTACAAAGTATAGATTAGGCTTAAGGCATAAAACAATGTACTCTGCAAAAAGGTATAAAGCTAATACCATACACATTCAGTTGTTTTCTGAAAACAAATGAAACAAAAGTAAAACATTTCACGAACACTTGCATGGATTAAATACATAAGAACATGACTATATAAATGTTTGAAAACTGTACAAGAGACATTGGATGCAGTGATATTTATGATATGTGCACGGTGAGCTTTCTACGTGTATAATATAATGCGGGTTTACAGCCTCGGGTTGCGGTGTTGAGGTAACTTTATGGTGGCGGTAAAGGCTTGGCCAGGAACGACACTTGGCCCGGTGAAAAGATCCACATACATGCATTGGACAATAGATGACCTACACTTGCACTACTGAGCTCTGGTTCATAGCTCTATTGGATTCATTATTAGAGCTTTGGAACTGCGCTCGCGGCGAGAGGCTGCTGACCAGCCTCTCGTCTTTAGCCTAAATAAAAAGAACGGTTTACCTACTCAAAATGCACTTTTGGCCAGAAAGCGATTTGTTTTTCCCACCAGGAAAAAAAACAAAACAAAAAACTTTGTTACGATACTATGTCCTCTACCGATATTGCTAAGAGAAAATCTTCATAGAGAAGAATTTTCCACCTAATGACACAAACCTCCTTTTGTATTAGTGAGTAGGTAAAACGTTCTTTTTATTTGCACGATAAGACGAGGCTGGTCGGTGTTTACACAAGAGTACAGGTCCAGATATCAAAGGCATTAGAGCTATGGACCAGAGCTATCTACTACCTAGGGGACTGTGTAATGTATTTCGTGTATATATATAAATAATGTACCTGTGTAAGCCCATAGTTTATACGATTCAAGTTTTTAAAAAAGTGTACAAATAAAGCATTGGTTATACAGTATATGTCTTATGATAATTCAGAATGCCAAATGATCTATGCTGCAGATATCCATCCATTTGCCTATGAGTGGCAGCTTCGTTTTTCTTTTAACATGGATGTCTTGGATCATGGTAGTATACACTATATAGGTATGTTGCAGGCTAGCTATAGCGCACACAGCTGTCGGTGTGTCATGGTAGAATATGTTGTAGCTGTTGACGGGGGGAATGGGCAGATTAATTTTCTTTACACGTAGATGGCTTGTGTTCTTGCAGCTATAGCAGGGTCATGGGTTTATGTTGGCAGGTGTAGCAATGATACTGGCACGGTCATTGTAGCGTTTTTTTTTTTTTCACGTGAAAAAAGCTGATCTTGTCGAACTACTTACTGCACATGCTGGGAGCCTACCAAGAACGACAACACACCTCATATCCTATCCTAAAACCGCAAACTGCAAGAGAAGTGCGGCCACTTTTGTGTCACCTAATCACAGCCAGTAGGCTCCCAGACCACCCGCTTGGAATGTTTTAAACCGATAATTCCCAGGAGGTTACTTATCGAGCCGAACCTATCAACCTACTGTACTGTATTTTAGTCTGTAGCCTACCTACGCGATAGGCATTGAGAAAACCAGGGCAATTAACGGATTAAGGTTGGCAAACATGCGTTATGGTTGGGACCGCAAGATCATTGGCACCCCATGATTTTCCAAATAAAAAAAAAATGGTGTCATTCTGTGGTGCTCCATTTGTACTGAATTGTGCCCTAAATTTCATAATTTGTGCTGCCATCTAACCCTAACCCTAGCACACTGAGCACTAAATTGGGACCGCCCAGAATGGGGGGATGGGAGGTGGGTGCAAGATCGGCAAAACTCAGGACTTATAACTTCAATTATCTCAAATGGTAGCAGCACAAATTATGAAATTTCATGGCACAATTCAGCACAAATGGAGCACTAAAGAAAGCCACATTTTTATTTTATTTATTTTTTCTTTTCGAAATTTGGAAAATCATGGTGGTGCCAACTAGGCTGAGGTCACTGCTATGTGTCGGTTAGGTTATGAGGACGCCTTGTTCTCAGTAGGCAGTAGACCAATGAGATCGGCTTGATGAGTAAGCTACTGGCGTTTATCGTTTGATTAGAATCAAAGCGGATGGTCATGGCGTGTTGGTGTAAGCGGGACATTGTCCAGGTCATGGTGGCAGCGCGTAGCAGGGATGTATATACTGTATATACTGGCAGGATGGATCATGGTAGCAGGTACTCCAGCGCTGCGTCGTCCAGTTCATTAACCTCCACAATGTGGTCAAGGTGCTGCAGGTAGCGCTCCTGGTCTTGCATAAAGTGAGGGATTCTGGCCCTGTGGAGCACGGCCAGGTGACGGAGCCTGTCCACGTCCTCAAAGGACACCTAGCAGGACCACAGGACCCAGTTTGATTGACTGAAGCATTACATGGGAATTCCAGACATTTTCACCTGTTTTTACTATCTCAGTAATATACCTTAGAGAAAATTGCAGCTGTTGTAGGTGTGCTATGAGAGCACTTTTGAAGGAGTCAAAGATTTTGAGCTATTTTGACCATGATGGTAATGGTAGTATTTTTGATAGAGGGGTTTGCCATTAACAAACCCGAATTTTGTGCCTGCGTTGTGTTGCGACATGTGAGATTTTGGTATTTTGCTGTGGACCCCCTGGATTCCCCCCTATATGGTAGAGAGTGGTAGTTTTGATATTAACTGATATTAACTAACTCAAAAAGTGGCCTCCTTCAGAGCAGAAGAAAAACAAAACTGTTGACACTAACCTTCCCTAAAGAGGTCAACATCTTGAAATCGATGGTCTTTCGATGCCGAAGGATCCTCAGGATTCCATCCAAGTAGACCTGGTCTTTGCTGAAGCAACCTGAAGACACCCACATGAGACTTTTAATACAAACTAGGTCCACTGAATTTTTCAGTGCATTTTCGTCGAAGCATTTCTGAAAGCAGTGCAATCAGTATTGTTACAGTGTGCGTGTATTAACATTCGTGTATGTCAGAGGTGCCCAAAAGGTATATCGTGATCTACCATTAGATCACACAGACCGTGCAGGTAGATCACGGCAGTCCCCATAGATCTGTAACTCTTGAGAGCGCTAAAACGAAACCAAATGGACCCGTAAGGGTCCATTTGTAAGGGTCCCCGTAAGGGTCCATTTGGTCCATTCATTTTACCGCTCTCAAGAGTTACACTCTCAGGAGTCCACGCAATTAGAAAAAGGAGAATAATTGTTATTTTGACCAATGTTTTGCCAGCTCTCTTTCCCAGTTGTGGACAAAAGCGTAAACGTTCTTAGTTTTGGGTGCAAGAGACTAAACTCAACATTACCCCAAATTCTGTTCTCAAACGTCAGTAGAAGCATATACAAGAAAACCTTCCAATTCTCTCCCTCTATTTTTCATTTTAAGCGCATTATTCTTAAACACTATATATAACATTAATAACGCCATCACCACTATTTCAAAGCTCAAACTTTTTAGGAAGAAATAAATGAGGTCCGCACACTGGACTGAAGCTCCAAATTAAAGGTGTTTATTTCACCATAAGCATAAAAGGGGGGCCTTGAAATTGATTTTCAGTAATGGAATAATCACATTTTTGATGTGTAGATCTTGTTGAGCCGGTCATTTTGAAAGTAGCTCTCAACTAAAAAGAAGTGTATGTTTTACCTGGCTCCGAGGTGTCCGTCTGTCCTCTCTTGGCACGCAGACAATACTCCCAGCGCACGTCTGGGTTTTGGACGAAGCGAGCGATGTGACTGAAGAGCTGGCTGAAGCTCATGCTGGCGGCGTGGTACACGGTGTAGTAGAGGAGCGCTGCGCGCCACAGGTACGGCTGTTTCCGTAGCAACACGCTGTGCAGGCTGGCCAAGCCCTCCTCCGTCGGGTTGGCCGGCTTGAGGCCAAACTTCTTCCGGCCCACTGCGGTGGCCCACGGCTGTAGGTTGTTGTTCACCCCGCGGAGATAGTGAGTGCCTGTATAGGATGGATGAGGGGCGATGGCATTTAGAAATGAACACAAAAACAATGCCCATGGGTTTATACAGAATATACTGTCGATATATTGATGATTTAAAAAAAATCTATAAAATAAAAACACTAAATTTCACTAAAAAATCCCAAAGACATCTCCAGACATCTTATTATAAGCAATTATAAACATACAGTATAATATAAGCCGTGACGTTAATAGCCGTAGTATTTCTTTGTTTGTTCTTTATGCAGTCCTGCCTCCCATGCCAAACATGAATTCCCTCTTCATTTTCCTCATAGACTTTTCAAATAATGATGTATATAAAGACGATTACACCGCAGGCAAAGCCAACTCGAGCTGTGAAAATTCACTTTTTGTTTAGCTTTTCTACTTACAAATGATTTGATAGGCCCAAAACTTTGTGCATTTTTGGCACGATTTATCACAACCCAAATTGCTTTGTCCGCGGCATATAAATCATTTATATAAATCATTTTCAAAAGTCTATGAGGAAAATTAATGGAGAATTCACTTCTGGGCCACTCGTTCCAGAAGAGGGCAGGTACTGCGGTGCTCTGTAGTGTAGATTTGTGGCCTAACCCAAACATTGGATGCTATTGAGAATGGCTTATGGATGAGCAAATCGGCTATTGTCTAGTCGTACAATAAGATTAAATTCCCTTTGACATTGAAAGAAGAATGATGATGTATGATGATAAGAGTGCCTCTCACTTCACCCAGGTGTGATTAATCTCATTGTTAATGTTTGTATCGTACCTATTTCGTGTCTCAGCATCCCCTCCAGCCAGTGCTGGCGAGCTCCGGACAGGTTTATAGTCAGAGTGGGTCGACATCTCTCCACCATCATCACTGCCTGAGACAGCAGCTCGTCAGACAGACACACCACCACCTGGGGGCAGTATCAGCGCTTTAATGAGCGTTATCACAGGCAGCGTGCACTTCATTACAGCAGTAGGTCACCATGGCCGGATCTAGAGGGGGACAGGGGTGGGCAGAGCCACCCAAACGTGCATCCTGCCCACCCAATGGTGGTAATATCAGTGGTTTTCAACCAGTGGTCCGGGGACCACCACTGGTCCTTGAGAGAGTTCCAGGTGGTCCCCAGCTAAATGGTGGAAAGTTCGGTAACCAGATGTAACTCTTTGAGAGCGTAAAAATGAAACCAAATGGACCCCGCAAGGGACCATTTGGTTCCATTTTTACACTCTCAAGAGTTAACATATTCATCATGTGAATTAGCCTACACAACTAGGGAATGTAGAAGATTAATGGTCATTTTGATCTCTATGTTGGACTGTTTTGTTCCCCCAAATCCAGCCTTGTGGACTGTGGACAAAAGCAAAAATCTTTAGTTTCGGGGCTTTGGGGTGAAAATGTCATCAAATGGTGGTCCTTTGTGACTCAAATTCTGAATAAATTGTGGGCCCTGGTATGAAAAAGGTTGAAAAAACAACTGCTTCACATAAAAACTTTGGAGTTGCCCACCCTGCCATTCTTCCAGCCCACCCTAGTAGGGCTGGCTAAATCGGGCCCTGCAGGTCACTACAGTTCACAGTACATACAGTAGGCTCTGTAACAGTAGGCTTACTACAGTTCACACACACAAACTCACCTCTCCCACACAGCCCTCCTTTTGCAGGTATTTGCGTGCGGCGGCCCACACTCTGCTCTTAGGCAGCACGCTGCCTCCCGTCATCTCCTCAAAGTTCTCATAGCTGCCAAACTTCCTCAGGACACATTCCATGATCCCAACTGCCTAGAAATGGGTCACAAACAATGTAGGAGAGGAGGAATGATGATTTGACTGAGGAAAAAAAATCTCTGAAATGGTTTATACTTTCATTAAAATAATGATATTTATGAATACTGTGAATAATGTGTGAATACTTTTTGACACTATTATCTTTTTATTTATTTTTTTCTAACATCAATCAATTTACATGCTTTTGTGTAAAATCCAAGTGTTTATTCCCCCTACCCTAAGCCCTTGGAGGCCTCAACTGAACTGAACTGAACTGAGTGGGGTGTTGGGTTTTAGTACTAATTCACTTGTTTGCATCGCTCATAAATCATATAGCCTCTCTTCATAATATAAATAGTATCCCAAGTGACACACTTTACTACTTAATTTGATGAAAGCACTAACACTCAATACCCCAGTGAGGGATTTTGGTAGGGAAATAGGCAATAATGGGCTTTTGCACAAAATAACACGTGGACTGGACCTCTTTGGTAGACGTAACAACTACAGTCGTACAAATGAAGTTAAGAAAGCCTTCTGGTCCGAAAATGTCCTTTAACTGTGCAGTTTTTCTTTTAAATATTTAAATAATTGTTAGCATATGGCTGTTGGATGTTTGGCCGATCCAAGTGAGCAGAAGGTTGTTGTGGTACCTGTTCCAGGAAGAGACCGGCACCCTCCTTGTATTTCTCCAGCACGCTGGTGGGCTCAGGTTGAGCATACTCAAACTGAGGTTCATACTTGTAGTCTGACTGGAAGAAGATCTCCTTCTCTTGCTCCAGGTTCAAAGGCCTATAGTATAGGGATGCAACAGTTAACCCATTGTTTCTGAATAGCATAATATTCAAAGATTTGCACCACGTTTTCACGATTTTTCAAAAATAGCAGAGATACAAGCTCATAGTGCGCCACTCGGTGGCGCGCTATGGGCTTGTAGATCTGCTATTTTTCAATAGTTAAAACATAATGCTTAGAATACCAAAACGCGTTCAGTACACTAAGGGTTTTAAACAATATACAAAGGGCCTATATTGTACATAAAAAAACACTTCTACATTTAATCTGTGCACACATTTCATCAATTGTGAAAACAGACACTTGGAATAGAGTTTATGCTATGTATTGACTGAATAAATACTTTATTAACCCACTTGGGCCAAGTCCCTATAAGGCCGGCTAGACTTGTTCCCAGTGTGATAATTTGTATCAGTGGATTCTACCGAAAATCAAGTGAGTATTCCCAGTACTAGGCTGCTTATTAAGCCCAGTTCCTCGACCAGGCATGTTGGCTGCCAGCCGCCTGACTTGATAAGCGTCCTCGGCCCCGCCTGAAATCGCGAGCACCTCACGATGCAGTTCATTTTAACAAACATGCGGCTACTTTATTGCGGTCGTTTTGGTCAATATAATCACCTCCTCTAACCCTAAACCTAAACCTAACCACAAGCAGGTTGCCACGCTGACACAGGGCTTAAAACGCAGCCAACCAACCGGCCACGCTGATTGAGGATTTCCGGGTTTTCGTCCTCTCAATGCAATCGTGTCACTCGGCTCCCAGACAACATGCCTTGTTGAGGAACTCGGCTTAATTCTCGGCGTCTGTATAATATCAAAATCCTTAGTGCCACCAGTGGACAGTACTGGTGGCACTAAGGTACTGTCTACTGGTGCCACCAGTAGACAGTACCTCAGTGTTATCAGTAGTAAAGTAATGTACCTTAGTGCTATCAGTAGACGGTAATGAATTGTACCCCAGTGTTATCAGTAGAAAAGTAATGTACCTTAGTGCTTAGTGCTATTTTTACGTTCTCAAGAGTTACATCTGGTTAACCAACTTAACTGGGGACCACCTGGAACCTGGGGGGCAAGTGACCATGACCTGAGGGCAAGTAGAACCTGACTTGCACTTGCCTGCTGGGCAAGTGCCTCGGAGACCTTAGTGTCAACCCCTGTAATGTACCTTAGTGCTACCAGTAGACAGTAATGAATTGTACCTCAGTGTTATCAGTAGTAAAGTAATGTACCTTAGTGCTACCAGTAGACAGTAATGAATTGTACCTCAGTGTTATCAGTAGTAAAGTAATGTACCTTAGTGCTACCAGTAGACGGTAATGAATTGTACCTCAGTGTTATCAGTAGTAAAGTAATGTACCTTAGTGCTACCAGTAGACAGTAATGAATTGTACCTCAGTGTTATCAGTAGTAAAGTAATGTACCTTAGTGCTACCAGTAGACAGTAATGAATTGTACCTCAGTGCCACCAGCAGACAGGGCCTGGCGGAGGGCGATGCCAGCGGGGTGCTGGCTCCTGGTCCCCGGGCGATGTGCGGCAGGGACGTGGCGGGTCTCATGTGTCCTCTGTTAGCCCGGAGGAGACCCAGGGAGTAGTTGACTGAGCAGGTGCTCTCGCTGCGGCGCATCCAGCGCCCAGTAGGGGTCCCCGCAGGGGGACCTCCAGGCGCCCCGGAGCCTCCGGGGCCCAGGCAGGGACTGGTCAGACTGCGGGGCGGTGGCGAGGGGGCCGCGGGACCGCCGCTGCGCCAGGGCGGCTGGATCACACGGCTGTCTGTCACCATCTGCTCCTGGGATTAGAGATGGAGCTTGTTAACCCATTGTGTCCTGTCTAGATTTCTAGTTTCTGAATAATATAATATTCAAAGATTTGCACCATGTTTTCACGATTTTTCAAAAATAGCAGAGATACAAGCTCATAGCGCGCCACTCGGTGGTGCGCTATGAGCTTGTAGATCTGCTATTTTTCAATAGTTAAAACATAATGCTTAGAACACCAAAACACGTATTAAGGGTATTGATGTTGATAACACGTCTTTATCAATCGAGACAGTTTTTATCAGGCTTTATACTAGTTTGTAAACACTTCAGGCAACAATAGATTCTGAACAAAAGCACTATCTTTTACTACAGGGTCTTCAAATACAGTACTGACAGAAGGCAACTGACTTTTTAGAGATTCATTTCGGCTCTTGTATTTATTGTTTAACTCTTTGACAGATGTACCACAACTTTTGGAGTTGTCTGCTTATCACTAATACAAAGCTGTTTTAGTTTTTTTATTAATTAATAATCTCAAATTAACTCAATGCCTCGTGAAGTCCTTAAGTGGTGATCAAACTACAATATCCAGAAAACTCCTTGCACACTTTATGTGATAAACGATAATGACTTTAAATGCATTTATCTCCGTATGAGCCTTCGAAACAGTGAAATATGAAAATACAGGCAGCTTTGTCAAGTTGGATATCATTCAGTTGCACAAATTCACAACAGAGGATTTTCTATAGATGTTTTCATTAGTATTGTATCTAATGGGAACAAGCCTACCGACCTACTTAGCCTACTGTCAAGAGTCAGACATGACATCATGGACCGCTATTCTCCATAACAGGCTTATTCAGTGTTGTAGTGGTACTTTTAGAAGTGGGGGGACGCCTCTGAAAGGGGAATTCCCCCCATTTTATTATTTTTTTCTGAGAGTGTACAAATGTGAACCAAATGGACCCTAGCGGGTCCATTTGGTTCCATTTGTACACTCTCAGAAAAAAGGAAACTCATTAACATGGTGAAACACATCTTGATGATGTCATCAAGATGTATTTCACCATGCTAATGATTTTTTTTCAGACCCAAAAATATTTTAGATATGAGAAGTGGGGGGACGCCGTCGCCCCGCGTCCCCCCTCCACTACACCCCTGGGCTTATTGATACTGAGTATTCCATAGGCTGTTATTATTTGTTTTTTCCCCCGGAGGATCTGGGTTTGGAGCTCCATCCCTACCTGGGATCCTCGGAGGTACCGAGGTGTCACCTCCAGGCTGAGGGGCCGCCGGAGGGGCGGTCTGCAGGGGTTAGTGCCCACACTTTTGGATGGCCTCTTCTCCTGCTGCACCAGCTGGGCGACCCTGGCCGGTTTGGCTTCCGTCTGGTCCGGAGGAGGAGGAGGAGGAGGGATTCCATTGTTGTGGGGTTTCTGTGGTTCCCTCTTGGTGGTGAGGGTGGTGGTGCTTCTCGCTTTGGAGATCCGGGGTCTGGAGGCTGCTGTGGTGCTGCTGCTGGTTCTTCGGGTGGTGGTCTCGGGTGGACCTGCCTCATGCTCTGCTTCCGATACGGCCTTCCCGCTGCTTCTCCCGGCATCATCTTCACACTTAACCCGATCCATGCAGCCCTTGCACGAGTCCAATACCATCACCACCCAAACACCACCACCACCACCACCACCACCACCACCACCAAACCCTCCTGGTCTCCACACCAGACACTGTGGAGATACACAAGATGTATTGCTGTAGTTATGTTAGGATGTGTGTGTGTGTGTGTGTGTGTGTGTGTGTGTGTGTGTGTGTGTGTGTGTGTGTGTGTGTGTGTGTGTGTGTGTGTGTGTGTGTGTGTGTGTGTGTGTGTTTCCAGGCACTGTCACTGCTTAATAGCATTAGAGTAGAGGTTGTGGTCACAGCTCTTAATTATTGAAGGAATCTTTAACAAGCATGCTCGACTGTCCATTATACTTTTAGGCACGCCTGTTAAGGGCTTTCAATAAGTCATACCAGTAGCCTATTATATTCACAAACAGTCTAACAGGAAATACACTTGGGACATTAGAATGAAAAGGTCTAAAACCAACCAACATACAACTGTCTATAATAGTGATAGTTAGTAGCTGACTCTCCATCAACTTAGACCCAACAACAAAAAAATATGTTTTTATTATCGACCCATTCATTCCGCGCACACAATAGCAATTATAGCATGACATGTTTCCATCCATGCTATTCAATCAAGTCACTTTATAGTGACTAGTCCATAAAGTTAAACCCATCCTGGACCTCATGATGGAAATGAATCCTTTTTCTTTAGTATCTATTTTTCTTACCTTGCAGCGTCAGATCTGTCCGTTCAAGCTCGTCTTCTGATTCATTCCGACCGTTAGCCGGTGTGTGGAACGACTAACGGCTTGAATCTAACGGTACAGTGGTGTGTGTGGTTGTGATGTATTTTTGATGGACCGGATAGCTCGGCCCGGCAAGGAAGCTGGGATTGTGTTGGCAGATATGACGCGCTGGCACAGATCAACGTGCCGTGATGACGCCATGGTGCCGCTGCGTCATTACGCATTATGGCCATGCAGTAGTCTAGTCCCAGGCCCAGCTCTATGGCCTCGGGAATCACAAATCACAGCCCGGCCAGCGCCCGTTGTATGGCCTATCCTCGTGCGCAGGGGCGGATTGGCCATCTGGAGTACAGGGAGTTTTCCCGGTGGCCTGCGCCACAGACTAAGTTGGGCTAATTCACATGATGAATATTTTAACTCTTGAGGGTGTAAAAATGAAACCAAATGGACCCACAAGGGTCCATTTGGTTTCATTTTTACGCTCTCAAAGAGTTACATCTGGTTAACCAGCTGCCCTCCCCCAGGGTGGCCTGGCAATGGCAAAATTGTCCCGGTGGGAAAATATGTGCCAATCCGCCCCTGCCTATCCTCGTGCGCATAGCTTCGTTATTACGGTAATGGTCGTATATTTCGGAATAAGGGCGCTCTTTAAACTGTCATTTCCTCATGTTATTTTGAGGGTTCCTGACCTGAGCTCAGCGTTCCACTGCATAATTCCACTCATGATGGCAGCAGACAACCTCAGGATATCTCAGAGGATATTGGTATATTCTGATGTATTTAAAGAGGAACTTCATCCATTTTCAACATTCTAATATGTCATTAGTATACCCTAGAGGAGGTGCTGGGTGGACATGATAAAAAAAAAAAGTCCCCCATTCTGTGTTCCCAAGAAATGGAGGTCTGAAGAAAATCATTAACATGGTGAAACATCTTGATGACACTTTTCAATAGGTCCTCAGACTCCTCACTAATGTACTAATGATAAAATAGGGACTATTTTCTATACTCAGTCAATCACAGAACAGGGCTGTGGACAGTTCAGAAACCCGTCTTCCAGTGACATCCTCGATGGGGAATCCAAGCTAATAGAAACTGCAGGCTTGATATTCCTAAGAAATTGCAACGCAGAAATGGAAGCCACTGATCTCCTGATGTTTTTTTCCCCAAGAAAATATTGTTTAAAAAAAAAATCTGTCGAACGATGTCGTCACTGGAAGACGGGTTTCTGAACTGCCCACAGCCCTCCTGAGACAGATCGAGTAGAAGAAATAGTTTTATTTTATCATTCATGTACATTACATTAGTGAGGACCTATTATATGAAGATTGGTTGAAAAGTGGTTAAGTGATCTTTTAATTCTCGAACCAGCCCAGTTAGGTAGGGCCGTGCCTTCATTTCTGGGCCTGTTACAACTCTAGTTTTTACCGGCTGCGGAAGCACTAACAATGCGGGCACCGGGCAGGCCTGGCTAGAGTTTGAATGGACAGGCATCAATCAGTCAAAAAGTAGTCATTGAAGGGGAAGATGAACACAGAACATGCACAGTTCAGATTCATATACAGTATGTAGATCTAAGGGTTTGACGAGGACACATCAACATGGTGACCGTGAGGTAGAGCTGCAGGCCAGCTCCATATAGGCCTACATACAGTATTATGCAGATGTAGGTGATCCAGGTTTAGATGAGGTCAATGTACTGCTTAGCCTGTACATCGGCTATTTCTGGCTCACCCAGAATATTGTAGACATAGGGGTTCAAGTGGTTAAAGTAGTTGTAGTTTGTTGGCCTGGCGAGGCCAGCCTCATAGCGTGAAATCACTCAACATGGAAGAATGTTGAGATACTTCGGGGTATGAGGCTGGCCTCGCCAAGCTAGGAGTTTATAGCAACAGAACTGATTGGATACATTATGCATCAATATATGCATAGCATTTATCTTTCAACAGTAGATTATATATTTTTTTTCACCCAATTGGGGAAAAATGTTAAATGTATAAAAAAGTATGTATTTCAGGGAAAAAGCACCACAGGATGAGTTGTCATTTTTATTGGTTAGGTCATCCAGCTACCTTACCTTCAAATAGTTAAAATTCTTTTTAAATATAATCTTCAAAGAAGAAAGAATAACTCAAGGCAAACAACCTCTGCAGAAAACCCAAAGAACATCATTTAACTAGCAAAAAAAGAACATAAACTGGGTTCCTCCTGATAGCATCTACTCGTACAAGTTACAACATTAAACAAACAAAATCGCAAAATTGACACGCTACACATAATTTTAAATTAGTGATAGAAAGCGTTGATACAACAACATGGACCTGAACAAACAATCATTGATCATTAATCCACTCATTGAGCACTCGTCAACCTCGCCAATTCTCTCCTGTCACTTCATCTCCCTGCGGTTTCCCACAGTTTCTCCAAAGGGGGTGAGTGAGGACTGCGATTGGATGAGGGTTGGGTTGTAGGGGGCGTGGCCACTGGACAGCCACGTGACTCCAGGCGGGAGGTCAAGGCCAATCACGTCGGTGGGATTTATAAACCAAAGGTGTTCTCCCCGCTGTACGCCACGTATAAAAAGCCGTCCTCGTCCTTCTCCTTCTCGTACAGCTGTCCCATCGTGATGCTGCGAGAGAAGTGGTGGACACACGGTTATAAAAATATACTGCATATCACTAGTGTAAATCAGTGGTTTTTAACAGGTAGTCCGGAGACCACCAGTGGTCCCTGAGAGGATTCCAGGTGGTCCCCAGTCTAAATGATGGAAAGTTTGTTAACCAGACGTAACTCTTTGAGAGTGTAAACATGGTTTCATGTTTACGCTCTCAATAGTTAAAATATTCACTATCTGAATTAGCTCAAGACTACACAACTAGAGAATGTACAAGATTAATGGTCATTTTGATCTGTATGTTTGCCTGTTTTGTTTCTAAAATCCAGCTTGTAATTGTGGACAAAAGCAAAAGAAATCTTTAGTTTTGGGGTCTGTGGGACTAAAATGTCTTCAAATGGTGGTCTGTGGCTCAAATTCGGAATAAATACTGTGCCCTGGTCAGTGTTGGGCAGTAACTAATTTTAGATTACATATTACTGTAATATTATTACTTTTGCTCCAAAAAGTAAAGTAACGAGATTACTCTGCAAAAATGGGTAATAAGTAACGCATTACTTTGCAAGTAACGCCAAGTTACTTTTTTAAAATGAGCTTGTTGTTGCATGCAAAAATAGAACAGATTTACAAGCTATTGACAGGTACTGTAACAACAGAGATGTGCAGTAGATTGTAGATCCAGTCCACACGCTGCATCCTGCGCACAGTTATGTACACTACAAATCGCTTGCTGCTTTATTTTGTATTTTATTTTTAAATACAAGACCTCAACTGTCTTTTAAAACAATTGTGAAAAAGTTTAAAAAGTCAAAGAGACAGATTTTGTTGGCTTTGTTTTCAGGTGCAGTTTGTGGGATTGGAGACTATTATTATTCAAATAATTTGGATTCAGTTCTAAAAAGAGCTCACTAAACAGATTATGTTGTACATCTCTATTTTTTCAAAGGCGGTGTTGAGAACTTGGGAAAGTAATAACGTAATATGTAATATATTACTCTTTGATTCCAGTAATAAGTAAAGTAATGATATTACTTTGTCTAAGGGGTAACGAGTAAAGTAAAGAAGTTACTTTCCTAAGTAATATAGACCAACACTGGCCCTGGTATGAAAAAGGTTGAAAACCACTGGTGTAAATAATAAAACAGGGCAGTCTTTATTTTGCAGTCCATTAGTGGCCATGTAATCATCAGGAAGTAAACGGTAAGCAAATATAATGACTACAAATGAAGCCTGTACAATATAATAGTAAGTACTAACTATACAGTGTAATTTCCTAGTCAGTACATCTAGACACTTCAGGAAGGGATGGCCAAAGTTCAGAGCAGCATGTCTTTCTAAAAATAGAAAAAGAATCGTGATTGTGACACAGCAGAGACAAGCGGTCAACAAGGAAATAATGGTACGTCTGTTGTTACACTAAGCCGACTCCTGCATTTATGTCCAGTAGTTTGCCACCACTGGGTCCACTGCTGGATTTCAGATGGTCAAACGTGCTGGTTTATTTTACATTTATTCTCATACTGTAGAGAGTACTATGCCAGTACATTTCTGTATGGAATGGAAACCAGAGGAGTATTGGCCAGTCCTAATTAAAATAATGGACTGCAGGTTCACAACAAAAAGGAGACACAAGGTATTAGTGTACGGTAGGTTATAATAGGGGAATTTCACCCAAATCATTAACATTGTGAAGTACCATCTTGATGACATACAATTACAAGATGTACTGTTTTTCCCCACACCTCCAGTTCTAGGCAACACAGAAGGAGGGGTATAGTATAAAATGTTGAAAATGGGTGAAATTCCCCTTAAGTAGTTAAGATAAATTGGCTATGTCATCATTACATAGATAGGATACAGTGTACTGTCAACTTTGCAGTGCAAAAGTGTGAAAAAATAAGCAAGTATTAATTTATCACTCAGGATTTTAGGTCTGCTACTGTCTTAAGCAGTGAAATCCAAGCAGTGAGTCTCCATTGTGGCAGAATGGTTAGATTGCTGGATCATTGTTAAGTAAGGGATAACACCCAACGAACCAGTGATTTTGTTTCCTCCTTATCAGGTGTTATCCCGCTTATTACATGGCTTACAGTGGGTGTTATCCGGCTTATTACATGGCTTAGTCGTTTTCAACCAGTGGTCCTTGAGAGGGTTCCAGGTGGTCCCCAGGCTAAATGATGGAGAGTTGGTTAACCAGATTTAACTCTTTGAGAGCATAAACATGAAACCAAATGGACCCGCAACATAAACATGGAACTAGATGCGAAAGCACGCCGCGCTATGAGCAGCTGTTTGCACTTTGGGGACCTTGATTATGCAGCGGTGAGATATAGAGCGGAGCGGTGTGTTATAGAGACATATCTTACCGCACACGTGACCAGAATGCTGGCTTCTCATTGGAGCATTCATTCAAGCCATGTAATAATGCGTCGTTAACATACAGATATATTCACCAGTTAGTGATCAGCGGGTTACAGCGGGTTTCTCCTAAGTCCTGACCAAATCGCTGGAGTTGTGATAACATTTCTACACTCCATTCACATGATCTTCATTGCCTTCATTCAATCCAATTTATTTTAGTGAACTCGAGTTCTACCCTGAATTTAAAAACAGCAGCCGAAACAAATCAGTTGGACTTGAGTGATCCCCATCATCCTGGGGCTGAACTTCTAATCCAGGTCAAATCACCCCACTTGAACCCATTCAGAGAGCAGTGGATCACAACAAGTCCCCAGGGAGAGTTATATGATTACAGTTACCAGACAGACTGGATTGTCCCAGTTTCGAAATATATCTGGAACACTAAAATGTCCTGGTGTTCAACAGCCACTGTCTACTGCACATTCCTGGCTTTCAGCGTAATCTAATCAATAACACTCTGACTTGTTTTGAGTACTTTGCAATAGGTCTGTGATTTTCCGTTTACTGGGTGACTTTGCCAAGTGCTAAAACACTGATGTAAAAAAAAACTTTGAGCTTGTAAATCGTCTACAAGCGTCTTAGAGGTGAACTTGTACACCCAACACTGACCTGGCCTGTGAACTGAGTGGGAACCTCCTACACCCAACACTGACCTGGCCTGTGAACTGAGTGGTACGTTCCTACACCCAACACTGACCTTGGGTGCAATTCTCAATCGCTGTGGTGTAGCCAGCTATGGCTTAAGTCTTGTCAATGGCTGCATGGCAGCAAATCAGGTCTGGGGCCTTTGTGGTAGGCCGAAAGCCTATACCACTAGCCCTAGGCCTGGGCTTACCAAATAATTACCCAGAATAATTAAAACCTGCAATTCAAAAGGTTCAGAAATCACCTGACACCTGTTACTGTACCCCCCTGCTTTGTTCATCATGAGTTGAAGCTTTTGATGAATGCTTTAAATTATTATGGATAATTATTTGGTAGGCCCAGGCTCAGGCCTGCTGGTATAGGCTTTCGGCCTAGCACAAGGCCGCACACCTGACTTGCTGCAGTGCAGCCAATGATAAGACTTAAGCCATAGCTGGCTACATCACAGCGATTGAGAATTGCACCCCTTGTCTGTGAACTGAGTGGTAACCTCCTACACCCAACACTGACCTGGACTGTGAACTGAGTGGTAACCTCCTACACCCAACACTGACCTGGACTGTGAACTGAGTGGTAACCTCCTACACCCAACACTGACCTGGACTGTGAACTGAGTGGTAACCTCCTACACCCAACACTGACCTGGACTGTGAACTGAGTGGTAACCTCCTACACCCAACACTGACCTGGCCTGTGAACTGAGTGGTAACCTCCTACACCCAACACTGACCTGGTCTGTGAACTGAGTGGTAACCTCCTACACCCAACACTGACCTGGTCTGTGAACTGAGTGGTAACCTCCTACACCCAACACTGACCTGGACTGAGGCACGGTCTTGTCAACGAACAAGAAGATGGCCTTCTCGGAGGGCAGTTGGATGCGTTTCCTGATGATCCACATGAACTGGGCCACGGTGATGTCCGACGGAACCAGGTACTTCCTCTTGTCAATGTCCACTATCTGTGAGCCAGACACCTTTTCCACAATGACCTATGCAAACGCAACACACAGATAATTTAGAAAATGCAGGCGTTGACTGTGTCCCCCATCTGCCCCCCTGGAAGGTAAATAAAACCCCTGGGCAGGTGGAATTTGCCTTCAGGTCGCCCGGCTAGAGTGAGTACTTGTTTGCGAGGCAATACATAATATAAACACACCAGATATAAACAGCTGAACGTGCCCCGAGTATTCCGTCTACTGGTCTGTAAGAGCACCATTTGACTATAAATGTGTTTCCTTACCTTTATTTGCTTTTGATTCATTTCCAAAAAAGTGGTCCAGTTGTGTTGGGGAAAAAAAAATACTGGCTGTTTCCCCTCCCCCAAAATAAGCTAAGGGACGTTGCTCAAATTCACATATTTCTGTCGCTCCAAAATGCAATTTGTATCTATACCTGTATATATTGTCTCTCCACCATGTCAGGACTCAGTAGTGTGTTGACACTCACACTTTGACTTTCACTTTTGGTTCAGCCATAAACTGTGCGCCACGCCCCCACCTCAGCCGAACCAGTAAAATATTCCATTTCGGAGCAATAATAATAGGTGAACTTAAACAGTATCCCATAGCCCCATCCTAAGCTTATGTTGAGGTAGGGGAAACAGCCAAAAACGATCCCCGATACAAAACAACAACTGGACCACTTTTTGGGAAATAAATCTACTGCAAATAAAAGCAAGAAAGCCCTCTGAGTGGAATTCTCCTTAAAAAATATCAAAACAACAAAAGTGAATTCACAGTCATTTGCAGAAGGTAATTCTCACTCACCGGAACCCTGTCAGGGTACTTGTTGCGAATTTTGGCTGATTCTATGCATCGATGTTCTGACGAGACAAATGACAAAAACAATGTTAAACAATATTGATGGCATTATTGAGAAGTGTGCAACATGCAAATCTCAGGACTCCTTCAAAACTGCACTTAACTTATGCACCTATGGTCCTGGACAGCTGAAGTTAGAAGCCAGGCCCTGTAAAATCTGATTCTCCCCACCCAACCCCTCACTGCATTACCTCCTCTTATGACCACTTCCTGTTCTCAGCTATACAGAAGTGGAGCCTATTTTTAACAAGAAGTGTGAACGGTATGGACTACTTACACTTATCAAGAGCATGGACTATAAAGAGCAATAGCTCTTTATAGTCCATGTAGGGAATTCAAATTTAATGTCATTTAAAGAGTTTATTTTGATCAACATCCTCTTCCTTTCTCTGAGAGGGAACCACAGTGATCAAAGTTTGTAGGCTACTTGAGATCACATGACACTGACTAGAACCTGCCAATCAGCCTTAGTAAACAGCCTAGCTACTGTACACCACAAGCACAGGCCCATTTGTTTTGTTTACTACTTTCGGTTGAGGTTTTACCGTACTTTTGATTTGATCCTAACGTTAATAACATCGCAAAAACATCCCCAAACATTCATGTGACGCATAGCCTCAAAAACAACTTTTTAACACTGTAAGTAAGTATGTGGGGGTTAAATAAATAATATTTGATTTTGATTGACATTTGATTTCAGAACGATTGCCTGCAACAAAGAACACACAAGGATTAGAATGTCGTTAAAGGGGAATTCCACCCATTTTCAAAATGTTCCTGAGAGGGTACAAATGTGAACCAAATTTGGTTCCATTTGTACCCTCTCAGGAAAAAGGGGTCTGAAAGAAAAATCATTAACATGGTGAAATGTATCTTGATGATGTCATCAGATGTATTTCACCATGTTAATGGTTTTTTCAGACCTCCATTTTTAGGAAATACAGAATAGGGGGAACTTTTTTTTATCATGGCCAGACAACATCTCTGTATTGTATGTGTATTAATGGCATTAAAATGTTGAAAATGGGTGGAGTTCTCCTTTAAGCTGTTTATGGTGACTGAAAATGATATGACTGGATGATAATAATAAAAAATAATAACAAGACTAACTATCAGTGTTTCTGTAGCAGTCCCAAACAAAGGGCTCAAGGATATATAGGCCATCATTTGATCCAAGGTCTGAAATAATATCTTGGTTGTGCCTTGTTTATAACCCGTAGGCCTACATGATATACAGTCTGTTGCTATTTTACTATATTCAACCGGTTATACAGACAGATCCGTTTATTTTATGAAGTAGCCAGAATAACAACAACAACAATAATCTCCTTATTTACCCAGGGAATGATCCTCTTTGAACATCCATTTCATGTTGGCTGATGCTGGGAGACCTCTTTCTGCTCGATGTGTGTGTAAATGTAGATCAGATCAACAACAGAACGGTAAGGATGACGTTATAAACACAGAAGAGTGGAAACCATTAGATGTATAAACCTTATAAACTAGTCGTCAACAAATGTTACAATGTAGCAAAACAACAAGCCTTGGCCTCTAAGTACTGCCCCACCGATGACGTCAGTGCAGGACTGTACCAAATCACTTCACGGGGGGGAAGGAGCGGACAGAGCCTTAGAAATAGACAGAGTTGCGACATTGAGGGGACAGAAAATAGTCTGGTCACGTGGTTCTAGTACTCGCGCGAGCCCATAGGCTCCAATGCATTCGGTAACTTCCGGCTGTCACTATTCGTTGTCACTATCCCATAGAAGTCTATGTAGAGGAGCCGCCATTGGACTGGCCCCATGAAGTGAACGGAGTTGGCGTAACTCTGTATTTCCAAGGCTCTGGGAGCGGAGGGGGCTTCATGAAACCTGAGACGGTCCAAACCATTTTTTGTGTGTTTGTATTTTGTTGCCAGCTAGGGGTGCATAGAGGCCCACTATGTATTCTGCATTTTAGCCACGGACCACCATTTGTTGTTAAATGTAATCTCTTGGACCCAAAACTAAAGATTTTCAAGTTCCTTCCTTTACATTTTCTAATTGTGTAGATTCTTGAAAATTATAGTAATTCAAATGTTTAAATATAATTTAACTCTTGAGAGCATAAAATGAAACCAAATGGACCCTTACGGGGTCCATTTGGTTTCATTTTACACTATCTAGAATTACAGATCTATAAGGGTCCATTTGGTTACCAACTGTCCATCATTTAGCTGGGGACACCTGAATCCTCTCAGGGACCACTGGTTAAAAACAAACACTGATTTAGAGGGTAGAAAACGTAGAAAGGGATTTTGGGCCAATACATCATGCAATCACTTTATGAAAAAGAAGTAACCTTAATCAAACTGGATTATACAATTGGAAAAAACGTGAAGGCCAATTAGATTGTAGAACCAAGGAAACATGTTGCCTGACACCACAACCCCCATCTAAAGGTCTGGATCCTTATGGGTCCCCTAGGGGCCCAGGGGACCCAGACGTAAGGATGGGGGGTTGAGCATTCAGAAACGGACTCTGCTAGACAGACAGTCCACATAGACAGTGTTTTGTCTCAAACATGCACATGTCAAGAACCCCCAACAGTAGGCTATATTTTGTATTTAGCTGTGGGGACCACCTAAAATTATATATTTGGGCCTCCATAATAACACAAGATGATTTGAACGTTTTGTTTTTCCAGTCATTGTGATTTTTAAATAATTTGTCAAATAGCCAATCTTCCAAGCTCACAGAGTAAAGTATACAACGCTAGATCTACTGCAACCGAACTATAATTTTACTGGGAACAATGATGGACCCTTCTGGCCAGACACCAGACCCCACTTTGAGAACCACTGGCCTACTCCAGGGGTTTTCAACAGGTGGTCCGTGGACCACCAGTGGTCCCTGAGAGGGTTCCAGGTGGTCCCCAGCTAAGTTGGTTAACCAGATGTAACTCTTGAGAACGTAAAAATGAAACCAAATGGACCCTGGCGGGTCCATTTGGTTTCATTTTTACACTCTCAAGAGTTAAAATGTTCATCACCTGAATTAGCCCCAAGTCTACACAACTAGAAGATGGACAAAATCAAAAGAAATCTTTAGTTTTGGGAGTTCTGTGGGGCTAAAATGTTCTCAAATGGTGGTCCGTGGCTCAAATGCTGAATAGATGGTGGTCCCTGGTGTCAAAACACCAGATTGAGAACCACTGGCCTACTCTACTGAGAAGTCTCACTGAGCTGAAGTGAAAGACAAAGACCCATGGTAGTAGGCCTGAGGGGATTCATTGATTATGGGCTCATAAACAATGCAACACGTGGACAGAACACCTGCCATGTATTAGGGATTCACAGACCCCCCCTTCCCCTAAAGGTCCACAGACAGCTGCAGTGTAGCCTATTGTTATACATGATTACAGGCACTATTGTTAATCCTCATGATACTACTGGACCAATGAATATTAGCTTTTCTTGAAGTTTGCTGACACTTTGCTAAAAATGTTTTATGTAAAGGATCAATGTTGTTTGATTCAGTGTAATCGAAAGGTAATATGCTGTACCCTACTGTAATACTGTCCACTGGTGCACTTACATAGCATCTGTAAGCAAAGCACTACTATTTGTCTGCTTTTGACGGACAAGAATGTTTTATTTGTAAATACAACAAAATATACAGTGTCACTAGGGGAGGATTATCCAATAACATGTTGGGCCCAGGCCCAGGGCCCCTGAGGTAGGGGGCCCCTGGGCAACTATTTGTACAGTTTGCATTTATTTGGCTTAGTCATTTTGGCTGTTTATTATTTTTAAGCAATCCATTGCTGTAAATCCTGCTGAAAAGCAGATGAATATCGCACACCTATGTTGTAATTGATGTGTGTGTGCAGGGAAGAAAAATACTCTGGTGCAGCGGGGCCCTTTGGTTTGTGGCAGCCCAAGATAGATCCGTGCAGACATTTGCCAATAATTCCAAAAAACGAAGGCAGTCTGTGTAAAGGTGAAAAAATACTTTGTGAATTTATTATTTTGCATATACTGTATGTCTACAAACAGCTAATCATAATCAGTCTTAATTATATCAGTCATGATTGATTATCCTATGTTCCACCCAACAAACAAGGTCTTGTATTAGCCTTAAACCTCCAGTAGAGGGCCCTAATACACAGCACATGTACACGCATGAAAAAGAAATACGAGTTCACAATAAGGCATTTGAATGAGATTACAACACTAAGTTTAGGGAAACTCCTCAACCATGAATTACTTTATAAGCAGCACTATGGATAATATGAGCACAGCATAAATCCTCTACTTCTACTGCTATTTAGTCCTGAAGAATGAAGATGCATAGCAGCCGAGAGGCTACAAGAGTTTACATTCTATCATAACCTCTTATGATTAGGTATAACCCACACACGTTTAACCATTGGTTGGGTCATTTGGATTACCGTATTGTCCCACATGAGGACTCAGATTATAAAGCAATCCCCTATTATTCAAGATTCATTTGTGGGAAAAGAACATTGCATTTCAAATAATCTAGTCCCTGTTTATAGTAGGACCACTACACTATTTGAGACTGTGAAGAATCTGTTGTTTAGGACATTTCCATTGCAGTAAAAAAAAATAGTCAGTTATTCACGGTATTTTGTGCAAATAGCTTAGCAGTGTTATGTTATGCTCTACAAACCAGGCCCCCTGGTATTTTCCTCTATACACTAAAAACAGGTGTAGTTAAGGTGTAGTTGTAGTGTAGTGTACCTTTTTCTGTCAAATATTCGCAGCAGAATATGGGGAAACTGGCTGGGCTGAATCTCCTTTTTGTATTCCCCTAAGCAAATATATACTGTATATAATTTATTTACTTATTTTTAAAGTGACTTTTCTGTAAGATATACTACTGTATTCTACAATACCATTATGCACTGTTCCAGTGGTGGAAAGTATATTTACTTAATTACTGTACTTGTAGTACAATTTTGAGGTATTCTTCCAATTCCAGTTACTTTTACTTCAACTCCACAACATCTTTCAATTATTGTACTTTTTACTCCACTGCAATAATTTGCCTATGATGTAACGTCATGTAACGATTCAAATTTGCCAATACTTTTGTCAAGGCCAGAAAGTTGTTTTTTTCTACCACTCAGTTTGCATTCCCGGATAACTGACAGGTACGATGATGTCACCTGCATACCCTCTGATGAGTTGTTTTCCCCCACCACTGCACCACTGTCTACACCATACCTGGGCATTATGCGGCCCGGGGGGCCAAATGCGGCCCTTTGGCTGACTCGGACCGGCCCGGGGACCACCAGTGGTCTTTGAGAGAGTTCAAAGTTAAATATGGAAAGTTGTAACTCTTTGAGAGCGTATAAATGAAACCAAATGGACTCTTGCGGGTCCATTTGGTTTCATTTTTACACTCTCAAGAGTTAAAATATTCATCATCTGAATTAGCCCAAAGTCTACACATTCAATCAGAGAATGTAAGAGAATGGTCATTTTTGTTATCCTGTTTTGTTTCCCAAATCCAGCCTGGAATTGTGGAAAAAAACAAAAGAAATCTTGAAGAAAGTTTTGGGATCTGTGGGGCTAAAATGTCATCAAATGGTGGTCCCTCTGTGGCTCAAATACTGAATAAATAGTGCGCCCTGGTGTCAAAATGGTTGGTCTTACCCTTACTTTTATCTTTAAATTAATATTACGCAGACTTTAGTTCAGCCTTCCTGTCTTGGCCCTCCACAATATTTTATGTATCTCATTTGGCCCCTTGGGGGAAAATAATTGCCCACCCATGGTCTACACACTGCTCTACTTGGAATTGGACTGAGGAGGAGGACTCTGGGGTTTGGTCTGGTTGTCGGGCGGCAGGGCTTTCCCCAGATGGTGTCCCGTGGTGATGCCCACGTCCTTGGAGCTCCACTCCTCCCTGGCCTCGGGGCGGAGCAGGAAGCCGCCCTGGAAGCTGAGGTCGAAGAGCTCACACGGCGCGAAGCTCAGAGGCTTCTCTGAGAGCAGTCCCTTCAGCCTGGCGCGCCAGCCGTCCAGCATGGCGGTGCGCGCCACCGGAGGGCTGTGGGCCGGGCACCAGAATATCTGAGGAGCGAGAACCTGGAACCCGCAGAAGTGGAGAACGCCGTTCTGCGAGGAAAAAAACAAAAGGCCATTTTAGTTTCAGGGGGTATCCAGCTAAAAAATAGTTTGCAACCAAATGGACCGTATACAGTAGGTCTGTAACTCTGAACCAATTATTGGACCAATGTAACCAAGTGGCCCATGTCAAGGGGCGGTGTCATGTCATTATTCCGACCTCCCATTGTTCCGAAACTACGAGACGCAAAACCCTACCCTTCTCCAACCGTAACCCCTAAGCCTAACCCCCCGACCCTCAACCACCTAAACCATTACAACCTAACCTCACAGACCGTGAGGTCTGTGAGGTTAGGTTGTAATGGTTTAGGCTCTTACGGTTGGAGAAGGGTAGGGTTTTGCTACAAACATGCATGCACCCTTCTCTAACCCTCATCCTCACCATAACCTCAAGCACGTCACAGCTGATAGTGTATTTCCAGTGCATGTTCGGACTAATGGGACTTCCGATCTGTGGGACTTCAGTACTTAGATCAGTCCCCCAAGGGGCAGCCCATGCTCTATAGAGACAAACAGGGACAATATGCACAAACACTCGTTTGAATACACAATTGCTTCTAGTTAATTAATTATCGCTGGCCAGATTGGATGTGACTGTGGGGAATGAGGTGTTTAATATTTGTATGTCTTTACTCTATCTTAATGGATAGAGATAGATAAGGTTTAGCCTATTAGAGTAGCTAACTCAAGTTGTATGCCTGTGTATTTTGTGGATGACAAAAAAGAAGCATTGGTCTGCTTCTTGGAGCCTTGGCCAAATGGAAAGTTTTTACAGCCCTTTCCATTTGGTTCCATTTGTACACTCTTAAAATTAAATAATAACAATAATAATAATAATATTGATATTACAATATAAATTGGGGTCAGAGATAGAAATGCCATCAAATGGGGGTCTGTACATTAATGCATGTCAAACCAAGGACAATGGGGGTCCTTGAAATTAGACTAGTTGCTTGGACATAAAAATCTGGGAAGTCCCTGGCATATGTTTTTAAATGGCAGTCCGCAGGCTAATTAGTGTCAATTTGGGGTCCTTGACATGACGATGTTTAGGGAACCACTGCCACAAGAAGACGGTTATACGTCCTCACAGAGGTGATCTCTGGGCCATACATTGCTTTGTCAGGTTTTTGTCGCTCACTTGTAGAGGCCACAGTATGATGTTGATGTCTCCATTGATGCCGTCAGGTCGAAACATGGTCTCCGTTCCCCCGGTGCTGAAGGACAGCATTGCTTTCTTGTCCTTTAGGATAGACGCAACAATTAAATGTAAGGGCAGAGTAACGCCTATAGCTCTCAAAAGAACTCTGCTAAAACATACATGCTTGTAAATGACTATTGCCTTGTGGTAGTTCAAAACAACCATATTCATTGCTAACATTGACACTCATTTACTTTGTATCATTTACAGTGCAAACAATGAGAATGCATTTCAAATCTGTTGGCTGGTTCCTGACATGAGATGCTAGATAAGGTTTATGTCAGCGTTGTTCAAAGTGTGGCCCACGGACCAAATCCTGGGATGCCTGCAGCTTTATACCTTGAATAGAGGGTATGTTGTGCGCATGTTTTCAGTGAGTTGCAAATCAAGTGGCAAAGTGAGTTTAAAGGTTGTATAATCAGATAGAGAAATTAGTTGGGCACAATGAATTGTATTATGAATGCCCAACGATATGGGGCATTTTAACATTGAAGTGGGCATTTCACACTCACAGAATAATTTGCCCCTGTTCCTGGGATGATAGTCAAATAGAATTGTTTAAATGAGATGCATATGTATGTGACTTTGTTATAGTCCTACGGTGCATGATGTCAAGAGATAGTAGTAAATGGACCTTAGGCGTTTTAATATTTTCTATTTCTAATATTCCTTTGAAAACATGTGGACACCCCTGGTTTAAGTGTTTAAATGCTTGACAAGTTGTCATACAACTATGTCTGCTCTCATGGGTTTAAATTTAGACTACTTGTTGTTAAAAAAAAAAAAATAAATAAATAAATGAAAAAAAAAAGACAGACCTTGAATATTCCATTGTTGTACATCTGTTTCAGAGAGAAAGCAAAGCCTTGTGCCAATACTCTGTCCATCCATCCCTTCATGATGGCAGGCACACTGAACCAGTACAACGGAAACTACACAGGAAAGAATTAAAGACACGACAAAGTGAGCAAGAGCAGGCAAGTCCTATACAATAATAGATCCACAAAAGCCTGGATAATACATTTAGACAAATTAAAGGCTCAACGCAACTCAGCCGGCAGCCATCTTGCCTCTGGGCTACAGTACAGTTTGTTCTATGGCAACGCAAACAAAAATATTCATAACTCACTCAAATCTTGACGGATTTATGGGTTGTTTCTTAAATCAATGTCATATAAAAACACATACATATGCAGATATTTATGACATTATAACAAACCAAACCATTGAACACTGAGCAAGTTATGATTATTTTAAAAAGCACATGGCCCGTAGACACAATGCTATGCTTCCCCTCAAGAAGATGGCCGTCACGTAGCGACACCGCTCTCCATTGGCCAGCAGTGTGGGTGAACCATCTAGCCTAGTATTATATACAGTAT
>CM076966.1:5860780-6050780 GCA_039105355.1 Benthosema pterotum
TCCTCTCTTCCAATCCTTTCTTCTCCTGAATGTACAATCACATAGAAGACCTTGATGCAGGTTTACCATGAAGCCAAAAGTCTTGTCTAGACTTTGTGTTGGTTGACAAGTTGTCAATGACAACTTGGCATTAACCCGAGGAAGTCATATACTGTATAGGAAGTTCATATTGAGAACTTCACATTTTCTGAGCACTAGTTGGTTAGCTGATGTGACATCCTTTTCTGTACTGCAGATTGCCGGAGAAAATATGAACTAATTGTGCCTATGGAACTAGGGCCGGCAAAAGAAATGTTTTGTTAATGCATTAGGCATGTTGATAATGAAACATGTGCTACAACGACTAGTACATTTACTGTAACACCTTATTAAAAGGAAGGCTCAGTCCCAATCCAAGTCGGCCCCACTTCCAAAGAACAGAGGACTCGACCTGTGGAACGTTCGCCCCATATTTATTGTCTCTAATAATAGCTTACCACTGAGATGTAATTCAGTCAGTAACTACTAAATGAATTTATGTAAACTCGGGGGCACAGTGGTTAGTGCTGTCGCCTCACAAGAAGGCGAACGCGAGAAGGTCCTGGGTTCGACTCCTGCTAGGGACGCTGTGGGTGCTGGTGGCGTGTCCCCTACGGTAGATACCCTCACAAAAACTTACAGTAATCCTGGGCTCTAAACTGCATCCCACTGGCCAGCCGGGGTGACTGGCCAGTGGGAATGGCCAGCTGCCCTGGCTGGTTGGAATAACGTGTTCCTTCCATTCGCTACGTCCAACCCATGGACCCCCCCCTCCCCCGTCAGATGAAAAGAAGGCAGCATGGACTCCTCATGTATTGAAGGAAGCATGAGCCCAGTCCGCCGCCTCCCCAGGTTGGTGGAGAGTCCAGGATCACATTAGGAATTGGCACTTGGTGGAAAAAAATAGGTTACAAAATCGTGGGGAATCGTTAGAGGAAAAAAAGAGAAAAATAATTTAAACAAAGATACTTCAAATTAGTAAATTAGGGCTGATCGTTCCATAGGTTTGGCCCGAGCCTTTACACTATTTGAAATTCGGAGCTGGCTGTGCTTCACTTTCCGTGTGGCCGACTTGGATCGGGGCTGAGCCTTCATGATATCCATTCATTATTTATCGCATTAATGGATTGCATTTTTAAAGCGCATTTCCAAGTGCTCAAAGTGCTTTATTCCATTAATTCATACTTTGGGAGGTGAAGCGGCAAACAGTCGACGCCAGTCACGCCAATGTCCTCACTTCCCACACCTTTGGTGGCACGCTCACACCGACCAAGTCATTGGAGGCAATTTGGGGTACAGTGTCATGCCCGAGGACACTTTGACATGTAGACAGGAGGAGGGTCTGGGATTCGAACCGCCGACCCACGGATCATTGTACAACCTGCTCTACCTCCTGACTCCTGAGCCACAGCCGCCCCAAAGTCCTAGTAAGACAATAACTTGTGCCGGATCAAGAGTAGGATGTGTAGTAATCTTATTCTTATCCGCTGGAAGGATAAAAATAACCTCCCCCACATTCCCAATGGATATTTGATATAGTATGCTTTTTAAAATTGCACTAGGAAAAAAAGCCTTTTCTGTGGCATGTTGAGCGCCTTCCACTCGTGGCCCCGACTGAACCTGACTAGCTGTTAGCTGACTAGCCTGCCTATCAGCTTGGGTGATGTTTGGGACCATGAATTGATCTGTATACAGATCGGAGGGGATTTTTCTTTTCTTTTATTTAATATTTCCTTGTTTCTTTGGTTGTCATGATTTGTGTTATATACTATTTTCTTGTGTTCATTTTATTAATAATTTGTAATAATAATAATCATCATCATAATCAAATAATAATAATAATCATCATCATCATCATCATCATCATCATCATCATCATCATCATCATCATCAAATAAAACCCAATAAACAGAACATTAAAAAAGAGTAATAATGACTACATTGCTACTACTAGTACTACTGCCACTATACAATATAGTTATTATTACTTGACCTGATTGATTGATTGGTTTAGTATGAACAGTTTGCAGAATGGGTACAGAAAATTAAGGGAAACATGCAGTAATAAGGGGAAAGTGGTTGGGGGGTGTTACATTTCAAGAAGCACCATGTTTTCTATTGATTTATTTTTCTCAGCAATAACTAATATGCAAACTATGATATAGGAACATTATGACCAATATAATGCCATTTCTCTATCTTGAAAACGTGCTATAATGTTGAATGTAGAAAAGATTGTTTTCTACACTGAAATCACTGCAACAGTGAAATCTCCAAACAGAAAATGCATGTTGTGTTAACTCTGCCGAACTGCTATGAACACTGTTAGTTAGACGCTCTAACTGTAGGATAACACTGTGTTACTGTTAGGTCTGTCTAACTGTAGCCTTTGGCTAATTCTTTCAGTTGAGATAATTACTCAGATCGACCCTGACAGCTGACATGCTTTGTGCAGAACACCAGCTAAGTCAAGAATCGGATTGCCAAAAATGCGTTTCATAATTGATATATAATTTGCGGGCATTGAAGTCAGCTTAGGTGACTTTTCACCCATAAAACGATGCGCAAATATGGAACGCGTTTTATAGGCGATCGGGCTTGTTTTAAATGTTTAGCGTAAAGAAATACAAGTTAACTTTGCGTTTGGAGACTTATTCACTTACCCATTTCCTCCTGTGTTGGAGCAGCCGCAGCCTGCAGAATTTCCCCAGGGTGGGCGTATGTGCGTGTCTGTATGTGTGCGCGCGCTCCGCTTGCGTGCGTATACCTCTTTATAAAGCAGCGATATGTTCGTAAGAAACAAACACTGGCACCTTCCCTTTCGATTGGAACTCCAGATTTGGCCGTTACGCAACAATACAGTCTACTATGGAGAGGATGTGCCATAGGGGGGGTAATGGGTGTGACAGTCCTCATCAGAGCCGGCCCGGAAGGAAAGTTATGTGGGAACTGGGAACGCCCATTGAGCTGCAAAAAAGTACCTGGACAGCCCCTATGGGACAGCCCCATGTGCCACCAGGGCCGGATTTAGCCAGTCCTACTATGGTGGGCTGAAAGAATGGCAGGGTGGACAACTTCAAAGTTTTTCCATATGAAGCAGTGGTTTTCAACCTTTTTGACATCAGGGCCCACTATATGGAATTTGAGCCACGGACCACCATTTGATGACATTTTAGCCCCACAGACCCCAAAAATAAAGTTTTATTTTGCGCATTTCATTAAACCACTAATAATAGGCTACTCACTCATTTCATCAATACATTTGGAAACATACAGATCCATACATACAGAACATACAGATCCACATCCAAAAGCAGGAAATCACAGTGGAGATGGTGGGGCACAACATGGAAATGGACCAGAGAACAAATGGTCTCTCAGTTAAATTAACATTGATTTGACACTTAGGGGCCTTATTTATTGAAATGCCATTAAATGGTACTCCGTAGCCTAATGTGTGCTTGAAATTAAACAGGTTGAGAATCACATATACGGATGTACAATGTAGAAATGATGGGCCCCTAGCTGGGCCCCCAACAGCCAAAGGGCCCTCCTACAGGCTACACTGGAGCATTTTTCTTCCCTTTGCTGTGCATACCATCTGCACACACTCATATTAATTATGACATATAGGCTGCGATATTCACCTGGATTTCAACAGGATTTTCAGCAAGGTATTGCTTAAAAATAACCAAGCCAAATAAATGCAAACTGTTTAAACACTTTCAGTATGTACCGTATCATGATGGTTTAGGATTTTTGGGGTTATTTTAGTCACATAAAATTAATAAGCCCCTTGTAACTAACAGTGACAAGGACCCTGTGTGGCCGCTGTTATTGAGCAGGGCTGAGCTCGGCCCACCTACCCCAGGGGCCCCTGGGCCTGGGCCCAACGTGCCTGTTGGATAATCCTCCCCTGGATAATCACTGCTAGAGCCCTCAGTGACATGAACCCCATCTAATTAGTGTCAATTTTGCCTTTGGGGTCCTTGACATGTAAATGTTTGGGAAGCACTGCATTTAACTGCATTAAACAACCAACATTTGATTTTCCACTTCACTCATTGTATGCCAAGCCCTCACTTCAGGATCAGGTGCCAAAGTCTGCACACTGATAACAGCTTACGCACAACATTAATTAATGACCAATGACTGAATGACCATTTGGGGTGGGACAAGTTGTGCCCTGCTGCTGTGAGTAACATTCACATGGCTGAATTAAGGCTAAATTAAACCACAGACTGAATAGAGAGTATGTATGCATGTGTCATCTGTAAGTGTCAGTAACACTTGGTTCTTTAAAAGATTTTATTTTGATATTTTCTTTGGATTATTTTGTTTGCCTTATTTTGTTACTTTCTGTTTTAGTTTGATACTTCCTGTCACTTGACCTTGAAACTTCCTGTTTGGCCCACTATATTGTATGTATCAGTCACAAACACAAACACACAGCAGACAATAAAAGAGTGAGACAGGTGTTTAGCAGTGATTAGGAAGACTATTTGCATTTAAACCTGATTTATAAAATTTAAGGAAAGGTCAGTAGTGGGAAGCCTATGGTGGAAGCACAACATGGTTTTCAAGGCAAGTACTATAAGTACTATATTGTTAGTTTGTATGCAGCATTTCACACAAGAGTTGGAGTAACATGGAAGCAGTTTGAATGGTGGTTCATATTTCCACTGTGCTTGCCTGATGCTGTGCTTTTTGCACCCTGGTTAGCGGAGTGAGGGCCTAGTAGATTGTTTGTTTTGGTTTCCTGAATGATTTGGTTTCTGTTGATCTATTAGAGTTAATTGTAATTGTTGAGATTGACTGTAATTGTGACATTAAACCCAATTCGCCAAGTAATATTGCCACTGATTTCCCATTCACTTTATGCATGCACACATTACCGTTGTGGCTTACAGTATTAAGCATATGCACAATACGCACTGAGAGTAGTGCGGTGGGGGCAAAAAGTGCCAAGCCAACCCTCAAAATAACATTTTTTTGTCGCTTGCTGCTTATTGACGAGCATCCATGTGCGTGTCCTCACAAGCAGTGAAAATAGGCGATCTCCATAAGGAAACATGGCACTCGGCCGGAGGCGAGGCAACACAAATATCCTATATGAGTTGGGCAACAAATTGGTCAGCTACGTCCCTGGCAAGCGCATATACCCTCTATACAGGTCAAAAGGTCACAGACCCCTCTCGAGTGAGGGCAAAAATCACTGGTGCAAGAGGATACAATTGGTTGTGTTCTGGAAAAGAATGTGTTTGGGTCACTTTCAAGGGATTAGCAGGACAGGTCATGTGGTTCACAAATGTCTTAATCCGGTTTAAATTCGCCTGAGAGACGAAAAGGGTTTATAGCCTGCATGCTGCGATACACTTTGAGACTTTGGTGACAATTAAGCCATAAAGCAGCCCGTGTTCCAAAACACCGAGGCACGCCTTCAGTGTCGGTGTGCGTGTCACCACCAGCCAGCCTTGTTCGCGCTTGGCTTGCAGAGCGCCTGTCTGGAATGTGACGTCGCAGGAGACGAGACGGCCGTTGGAATGTCACCGGAGCACTTCTGTCACCTGCAATTTAAGCGACTAATGTAGTAAAGTATACACACAATGAGATAAATATCTGACCGAGGCCTATAGCCTAAAGGAAAGACGGCAGTAAAGAGCCTAGGCATGTTGCTATTATGACGAGGTCTTTAACCTATTGTGAATATACAGTATGAACAACACCAGCTCTACATGTCTATGAATCCTACAGATTCGTAGACATACATCGATCCCATGACTTGCTCTAACATTTAACTGTGGGCGCTCTTTGCGTGCTAATCATTCAATGTGCACTCACCCATTAAATGATTCCAAAGACGTGTGGTCTCATATAGTCCTCTACTTTCATATCCATGTCAAAGTTGTGGCGGAAAACGTCTGCTTAGTCAAATATATCCACTTTTCACGAGACGTACACAGACATCTCTCCCTTCAGACAAAGGGGATCATAATACCGGCTGCACCTGATCGCTGCAAACGTCATCATCACAAAAGGTTTGGGGAACACAATTGGCAGGTGGTGATGATGTTTGCGGCAATCGACAGGAAGTTTACATGAATCTGTCCATCGATCATTCCGGGCCCCTTGCTTGATGAGACAGTCGCGTGTGTGGACGTCGTGAAAAGTGGATATATTTGACTAAGCAGACGTTTTCCGCCACAACTTTGACATGGATATGAAAGTAGAGGACTATATGAGACCACACGTCTTTGGAATCATTTAATGGGTGAGTGCACATTGAATGATTAGCACGCAAAGAGCGCCCACAGTTAAATGTTAGAGCAAGTCATGGGATCGATGTATGTCTACGAATCTGTAGGATTCATAGACATGTAGGGCTAGAACAACACCACATTATTTACAGTGCGGGTAATGGTGTAATACAGGGTTCCCCAATTAATTTTCCTCAAGGGCCATAATTTGAAGGCGGTACCAAGCCGGGGGCCGAGTCCGTGTGCGCGAAAATTTGAGGTTTTATTTTTCAATAATTAATTAAAAGGACATTTCACTTCCAAAAAAAGGTTTGGTCATTTTAACATCTATAGGCTTTTGTGAACACCCCGGACACAATTTTTAAGTTACTGTAAGTTGATATTCATTTCAGCTTTTTGATCTTAGTTGATTCAATCCCCGTCGTCATGTGAATACAATTTGGGGTGGATTAGACATTCAGTTTGTGATTTGTGCCGTTTCTTTTGTAAAACAGGCCCCTACCATTAATTTTGAAAGGAGATTACAGCTGAACTATACAGACTATGAACATTCTGTCTGGAGTGTTCTAATCGGATAGGTCCAGAGATCATTTTGTACTGATTTTGTGAGATTTGAACAAAAGCTGTAGGTGGAATAGCCAAAAGTGTGTTTTGAAGGAAAGCAAAAACGGCGGGAAATCTTCCCCAATGCAAACGGGCATGGCTTCTAGTCTATGGAGACTGCGTTCTGAACCAAGGAATCCAGGGAAAGTCTCATGATAACCGCTGCAACACAAGTCACTCTTGCAAATGAACCAAGTTAGTACAACACATGGATTTCCATATGTGGAGCTGACAGTCAGCTGATAAGTCATGCCAAAGTGCCAGCGCTTGCTCACAGCGATCAGGGAAACCCACGTGGATATGAGCAGGCCCTACAGGGCGAGGTCGCTTCTCACCCTCGGGGCATCTGGTTTTAGTGTGGAATGTGCCCTTTGATGTCATGTTTTGTAACAGTCTTTGGTAATGGTGGTTTTGATTGACAGTAGTGTGATGGTGGACGGCATTTCTTATTTGCTTGTAATGTCTGCGTAAGTAATGTCCAATAATTCAAGGGCCTCCGTTTCAAGAAACTGTGAAAGAAGCTGATATGCCGCTTGTGTGCAGGCATGGTGTCACATTGCTCTTATTTTTTTATTTCTTTGCCATTGCAGGAAACCACACAGACAAAAGAAGTTCTTGTGCTGTATTGTACTGTGCTCTGCCAAGACTGAGTAAAACCCTATAGAGAAGTTTGTCCTGTGTGAGTAGTAGTAGTAATAATACCACATTTGACCGATAACACACTTTACATTTGAAACAAATGTCAAGGTGCTTCAAAGCAGTAATAGGACAGAATAAAAATAAAAACCAAACAAAAATAGTGACGATGGTGTTACTTACTGTGAAGCGGGGGTATAGGATTTTTTGACTAGCGTAGCGTGAGCAGAGAATGGTACATAGATCCACGCACATTTTTCCCCACACAAACGCCAGCGACCACCTATAATTGTGAGTATTGGGTGCATATGTTTTGCCATAATCGTGGCGAAATTCACTTGGTAACTTTGGCCTCCCTTGCTGGTGTTTTCATTCTCTGTTCATCTCCACTGTATGTGAGACAGGTCCCAACATTTTTACCATCTGAAAAACATGTTTGTTGCATTTGACCACTCACAAGACATGCCGTCTCCCAGTTTAATCTTTGCTCATGTCTGTAGAATCCCTTAGAGACTACATTACCATCATGTTTTCAGAAAATGATAAAGGTCTTGGCCCGTTAAGGATGACCATCCCTGGTGATGTAACTAGGACTTGTGTCAATGGTCATTTAGATAACTGGTAACTATGGTGTGTATCGTGGTTGGTGATAAGATAGGTAATGTCCCTAATTGGCTAATGATGGTGACGCAAAGAAGATCATGTCTTGTATGCCTAAGTATTATGCTAAGATCAATATAGTATATGTGTAGTGGGTTGGGCTCAAGAGGTTGCTATTAGTGATGCCACGCCCCCTCATTATCAGACTGATTAATACAAGCCGCATGCAGCTGGCATTAGGTGGCTGTCTGTCGGTGGGGGTAGCGTACGAGAGCGTCTCTCTGTTCCAGGTGCCTGCTGGGCGCTGGTCGAGCTCCAGTTACAAACGTGTGTGTGTGCTGGAACTTCTTGCTAAGGTGCTGATTGTCCTCTGTGTTGGCCTTAGTTTCTCCCACAAACGTACTTAATGGGCACGTCTGCCCTGTGTTTGTGCCACACTGTTTTCATATAGCTCTCAGCCTTGTACCCAGGCCATAGTGGGTCACCTGCCCAGTGTGTGCGTAGGCCTATAGAGTTCGTTTTATTGAGATCTGGTGTTCATGTGGCTCTGCTGCCCACAGTGTAGACGTGTGTAATGTGTGTGTGCGCACATAACAGAAGTGACATCTTGGGCTACCTTGCCGCTGCTGTTTTTGTCCTCTTTATTATTTTTGTTTTTTCGTTTTGTATGCATTTTGTTTTATTTGTAAACCAACTTAGAACATTTATAAACCAAACTGACTAGCTACATTTTAAGACAACAGTAGTACAGGGAAGTGCTGGTTGCGTTCTGGATAGGTGGAGGGGGTTCACTGGTGTTGGGTTTTCTTTCAGGGTACTTTGCGGGCTACCAAGCGTGTTTCCTTCTGGTGTGTAATTTTACTGGTGTGTTTAACCTTACTTTTTGTTTCATTTGCAGTGTGCGTGTGACCCAGCTTGGGGGTTTGCTGTGTTTTTGGTGGCGTTGCTCTTTGTCCCTACACTCCCTCACTCCCTACCTTCCTTCCCTTCCAGGACCACCGTCAGGACCCCAGACCGCTACTGAAGTCCATTTTAAATCCTTTGATATATTTGATATCTTGACCTGTTACATGAAAGTCAATTTTCATTAGCCTTGCGTAATAACTTGAACATCTTGTTAAATGAACTTATTGTGAATAAATTAATTTATTCGTTCAACTGGAACCACGTCTCTGCCATCTTCCTAGATCTGCCAACCCGGTGGGCTGGTAGATCTTATAGCCTTCTGTACATCTCTAATCTTAGTTTAACATTCTCAGGTGAAATTCCTGAGTGGCGTAGTCAGGCTACTTATATGGTTCCGGGCCTTAGTGCCCTGGCCACATATGGTACATGTACAGTATACGGCAGGGATCACAACAATAGTGGTACTTTATTGACAGTTGGTGATGACGTAGCCAATCTGGTCTCCAAAATCCTTTTATACATAATTTAACACGTTCACAGTCTCACTATATCATTTTTTCTTTAGTGTTTATTTGATTTTCTGACGGCCATTCAGATTGTGCATCTAGATTTGCTAAAAAACAAAGCATAATTAAATTTGCGGATGTTACCTCAGTCATCAGATTAATAACCAATGGTGACAAGAGGGCCAACAACCTCTCACTTAACATCAATAAGAACAAATAAATCATTGTTGGCTTTGACAGGGTTGCTAACTTTAAATTCCTGCCTCGGCATACACGTCACATGTCATGGACCCACAACGCTGAATACATCCACAAGAAAGCGACTGTACTTTCTGATGCGTCTTAAAATAAATTGGCTTAAGTACCAAGGGGCCTTGTGAACTTGTGCCATTGCATAATTCAAAGTGTCCTAACTGGCTGCATCACAGTGTGGTACGGGAAGCATGACTGCTCAGGATTGCAGAGGGCTGTTAAAACAGCAGCTTAAATCATCTGCACAGAACTATTCAATTCAAATGGATTTATTGGCATGAGAAAACATGTTTACATTGCCAAATCAAGAAGCACAATTCAACAGTAACAAGCTACAATCAATTGAATGGTAAATGGTGCATTTATATAGCGCCTTTATCCAAGGCGCTTTACATAGATTGTGCATCACATTCACCCATTCACACACACATGGCAGTGGAAACCATGCAAGGTACCTACTAGCACATCAGGAGCAATTAGGGGTTCAGTGTCTTGCTCAGGGACACATCGACACTAACTCTGCGGGAGCCCGGGATCGAACCGGCAACCTTGTGGTTACCATCCGGTAACTCTACCTCTGAGCCACTGCCGCCCATTGAAAAAAGTATGTACGGTTGAAAGTCATAATCTTCAACAAATTTATGTGCCGCGTTCACTTGATGCAAGAATACACACAATGAATAGTGTGGTTGTGTTCTATTTGATATCCTCCCATTACAACAGCTCACAAAACCTGCTGCATATGTTTGCACATTGTTGTCATTTGCCCAGCAAATGTGGGTTTTTTCTTCATTGTTTCCAGGCTGAAGGCATGGGTGGGAGTCTGTTTTGCACTATGTGTGTGTTTGTGTCCACCCGTGTGTCCGTCCGTCTGTGTACAGCTTATCTCCGGCACCATTAACCTGATTGCTGCCAAACTTTGCGCACACACTCCCTGGATGCTGATGATGAACCTCAAAAGCCCCAAAGTGTCAATTTTCCAAAACAGCCTGTTATAGCACTGACACAAATTTGACCTCCATTTTTCATTTCAGCTTTTTATAGCATCTCTTTCATATTACCCATCCACATCCAGTGTTGGGACATGTGCACTACGTAACTCAATATATTAATAATATATTACCAAAATGCAGTAACTTGTAATATAAATATATTACTTAACAAAAACAATCTAATATATTGTACTTTTCTTTCTGCATTACTGCATTACTTTCAATATTACTTTCTGTCAATCTGTCTTGTTGAAAATGTTCTTGTGAAATTTTCTTGACAACTGCAGAAGTTAAATAATTACTTATTTTCTATAATTTGTCATAAAATTATTTATTCAGGAGGACGTTTTTTCAAGTTGATTTCATATGGATTTCCCAGATAGCCAAGTGTGCTTTATTGTAGCTATATGCCACTGGCCTACACAATATTTGATTAATAGTGACACTAAATATTTAATTATATATTTTGTACAACATTTTTCTTTTAAGTAATATGTAATAGTAATATTAATATATTACACTTGCTCAGACAGTAATATTGTAATACAATATATTGCTTTAAAATGAAGGTAATAAATAAGTAATACATTAACAATGTATAGTAATATTCCCAACACTGTCCACATCCAGGTTATGTCCGAAAATCCCACAGTTCGTTATGCACTATTCTCTACAGTCATGTGCTTGATGATATGATGGATGTGTCCTAGCCCCGATACGTTCCCTCAATACTCTACGCTCACTCTGTAGCTCCGAGATGATCATCTAGAGTGAGCGTAGAGTATTGAGGGAACGTATCGGGGCTAGATGTGTCCCATAATTGGCCCGTTTAGAACAAAAAGTGTCAAATGATTAACACAGCAGGCAATTTACATAAATAGTCCGTGGGACGCCAGGAAAAATACCGCCATCAAAAGGGACAAGACATATGTGGTATCATTACGTTCGTCTGACATCCAGGAATGCAAAAATGTGTGATAGCAGTTTCAGAAGAGTAGCTGAATACAGTTTTTTGGCATTTATATCTGATAAAATGTTGTAATAACTTCATAACTTGAAATGCATTGATTTTACGCCCCATAAATGTATTGAACGTTAATATAAAGTTGAGCATTACGAACAATTTGGTACCAACTACATGTCTGTATCTCCTACGGTTCTCGAGATACAGTATATAGGTACATTCACAGATGGAGGAGAGCAAGACATTTGTAACATTGATTTTTAAGTCAATCAAATGGTGATACAGGCATGAGAATTGGTACACACACTCTTCAAACCCCACTATTTCTAAAAGTACTGCGTGCCCTGCAAAATTCCAAGATGGCACCCCCCAAAATCCAAGATGTCCGTCCAAAAATGTGGTTTTTCCTTCATAACTCAAATTACAAAGATCTTAAGCCCCATAAATGTATTGAACGTTAATATAAAGTCGGGCATTACGGACATTTTGATACCAAGTACATGGCTGTATGTACTACGGTTCTTGAGTTACAACATATACGTAGTGATGTGGCACCATAAGTGTAACATTTTGGCATGTTTCACTCTTTAACTCAAAGATCCCTTTATCACCATTTATTCTATTTTCAGGAAATGGACCTACATGTATCTGCTATCATAAACCACTTCAAGTTTTTCAATTGATGAAACGGGTCGGGAGTTATTAAGCCAATTGTGAAGGGCTGTTTCAGTGCTAAAATTGCTGCGTACATTCTGCGAATATAAGCCACCCAGAAATGTCTGTCTGTGCATCTGTCCTTCACAATAAGTGTATATGTGAAGTGGACGCACCAAGTGTACCATGTGTCATACTATAATTGTATAATGTGCAAAAATGCGTAATAGTGTAATATATGCAATAGAGTAATAGAGCTAATAGTGTAATATATGCAGTCTATAGCGGTATACTGTAATAGGGTAATGTATGTAATAAGTGCCACAGTGTAACATGTGTAATAGGGTAATATGTGTAATAGTGTCATAGTGTAACATGTGTAATAGTGTAATATGTTTATATGTGTAATAGTGGCATAGTGTAACATGTGTAATAGTGTAATAGGTTGATATGTGTAATAGTGGCATAGTGTAACATGTGTAATAGTGGCATAGTGTAACATGTTGTAATAGCATAATAGGGTAATGTGTGTAATAGTGCAACATGTGTAATAGTGTAATAGGTTGATATGTGTAATAGTGGCATAGTGTAACATGTGTAATAGCATAATAGTGTAACATGTGTAATAGCATAATAGGGTAATATGTGTAATAGTGTCATAGTGTAACATGTGTAATAGGGTAATAGTGTAATATATGCAATAGTGTAATAGGGCTAATAGTGTAATGTCTGTGCATTATGGTAATAGTGTAATATATTACTGTAATATTGGTATAGCATAATAGCGTAATATGTGTACTAGTGTCATATTGTGACATGTGTAATAGGCAAGTATGTGTATCATGTGTAATGGTGTAATAGGACAATTACACTAGACCACTATTCAATATATTACACTATTACCCTAATGCACATATATTTCACTATTACACCATTACATATATTACCCTATTACACTATTACATATATTACCCTATTACGCTGTTACACAATTGCATATATTACACTATTACATGATTGCGTGTATTGCACTATTACCCTAATGTACATATATTGCACTATTACACTATTACACATATTAACCTATTACAGTATTACACGTTACACTACGACACTATTACACATATTACCCTATTACCCTATTACACATGTTACACTATGACACTATTACACATATTACCCATGTTACACTATGACACTATTACACATATTACCCTATTACACATATTGCCCTATTACAGTATTACACGTTACACTACGACACTATTACATATTACCCACATTATACACATTATACCATTATACTATGACACATGCTACACTTGGTGCGTCCGCTTCACATATACACTTATTGTGAAGGACAGATGCACAGACAGACATTTCTGGGTGGCTTATATTCGCAGAATGTACGCAGCAATTTTAGCACTGAAACAGCCCTTCACAATTGGCTTAATAACTCCCGACCCGTTTCATCAATTGAAAAACTTGAAGTGGTTTATGATAGCAGATACATGTAGGTCCATTTCCTGAAAATAGAATAAATGGTGATAAAGGGATCTTTGAGTTAAAGAGTGAAACATGCCAAAATGCTACACTTATGGTGCCACATCACTACGTATATGTTGTAACTCAAGAACCGTAGTACATACAGCCATGTACTTGGTATCAAAATGTCCGTAATGCCCGACTTTATATTAACGTTCAATACATTTATGGGGCTTAAGATCTTTGTAATTTGAGTTATGAAGGAAAAAAACACATTTTTGGACGGACATCTTGGATTTTGGGGGGTGCCATCTTGGAATTTTGCAGGGCACGCAGTACTTTTAGAAATAGTGGGGTTTGAAGAGTGTGTGTACCAATTCTCATGCCTGTATCACCATTTGATTGACTTAAAAATCAATGTTACAAATGTCTTGCTCTCCTCCATCTGTGAATGTACCTATATACTGTATCTCGAGAACCGTAGGAGATACAGACATGTAGTTGGTACCAAATCGTTCGTAATGCTCAACTTTATATTAACGTTCAATACATTTATGGGGCGTAAAATCAATGCATTTCAAGTTATGAAGTTATTACAACATTTTATCAGATATAAATGCCAAAAAACTGTATTCAGCTACTCTTCTGAAACTGCTATCACACATTTTTGCATTCCTGGATGTCAGACGAACGTAATGATACCACATATGTCTTGTCCCTTTTGATGGCGGTAAATTGCCATTTTTTGCCTGGCGTCCCACGGACTAAAAGCCTTAAACCACTTTCCTACTAGGCTCATAAAAAATACCCCACTTTTTTCACAATGGCTTGTTATACTGCCACCAACAGGTGGATATTTGCAAAACAACTTTTTGGATAAAATGCCTCAAATCATCCAAACGGCAAAGTCATACTCATAAGAAAGAAATGGCACCCTTTTAACCCAGGAGGCCACAGCCTGACCTGGCCTGGTGGAGACCTGTGCCTAAGGGCACTTTTGTAGTTAATAGGCCTAGTCATGTTTTCGTATGTATTGGTGATTGAAACCTGTGTCTTGATTAGTCAGGACTGGAGTTGGCTTTGTCTGCGGCGTAATCGTCTCTAGATCATTTTTTAATCAATGGGGAAAATGAACGGGGAATCCATTTCTGGAGCCGGGGCGACGTCACAAGAGGGGCGGACTGCTCAGCTCTCCACAACATCACATGTTGGAAAAAAGTCCATCGTACGTATACCACTACTACGCACTTTGTTGTTGTTTTTCTCTGAAGACCGACTCAGTCAGATCAGATCACACAATGATGTGCAATCTGGCCTAGTCTTGAACGCCACTGGAGATGTGCAAAATGCTGTGTGTAGGCAGCCTGAGTAGTAGCAGTGATATTTTACGTAATTTCCAGGACATCTTCAGTTTAAATAATAACGCGTAGGCCTATCCTGGGCCAGATCTGACTAGTTATGAATGATTTATGAACTGGAACTGGATTTGTTTGGATTGAAATCAGGTGATATTTGGGGCCAGATTCGACTAGTCTTGAAATGCCTTAATCTGGTCACAATCAAGACACACTAATCTGTCCTTCCTTGTAGCCAAGCAGGAATTTCATGGCGAATTTCTTGAAGCCATGCCGGATTGTACTGCTTTTTCACTGCATTTCCTTTTCTAAAAACGCTATTTATAGGCTAAGATTGGGACTCTTGTATAAAGAGCCTAAAGTTCATGAAATGCCAGCCTGCTTTTTCCCATTGCAAAAATGTCATAGACCTTGGAATGCTTCATTGAGCCAAATAAGTGTACTGCAGTGAATAAAGCACTAGAGGGCGACATCAACACTACTGACCAGGTGAGATGGATTTACCTGAGCTGCACTCTCTCTCTGGGGTATCTCCTCAGTCACTCCACCAGTGTGCTCTTTACATTATATACATGCAGTGTGTCTGTGAGTCTGTGAGTGAGCACTGAGCATGTTTTAATATGGTATGTGTGTATTGGTCCATCCTCCACTCCACTGTGTGATTATAAGGGCATAGCTTGCCCTTGTTTTCAATAGGCACTTTTTAAATCCTCTGCAATCGATCTGTTTCATTGTTTACTGCCAATTCTCATGTTCAGGGTGAAAAGAACTGGAATAGTTGTGGATCGTTTTCACAACTCTTTCTCTGCTGTGGTGGTTGCAAGTAACCACCAGATGGATTTTTAAAACGGCACAAATTAAGACACCTTTTCTCCCCTCTCTTTTCATATGTCATGGTAATAATTGAATTGGACTCACAAGATCAACTTATTTGGAACGTGGCTGCAAGACCAAGCAAGAGGAAAACCATATTCGTACTTTCAGTAGCTGGTGAGTATAATTGCTTGTCTGAGTCAGTTGAGTGATGCAATCAATCTGTCCTGTAGGCAAAGGCAACTTTGTGAGAATATAATATAGTATATATTAGTTAGTATATAAATATATATACTAATATGTTCCTTATACATAAACATATATATATTTATATTACCAATTACCAACCAATAAATAAACAAAACAAAACACGAGACTCAGTCCCGTGACAGTTATACTAACCCTATCTCTAATTCTCACCCTCGAGATAACTGCGAGCATTGGCTCTGGGGTAGGGTTGGGGCGGCAGTCGCTCAGGGGTAGAGTCACCGGATGCTAACCACAACCATCCAGAGCCAGGCTCATCCAGAGCTGGTGTCCTTGAGCAAGATCAACTTATTTGGAACGTGGCTGCAAGACCAAGCAAGAGGAAAACCATATTCGTACTTTCAGTAGCTGGTGAGTACAATTGCTTGTCTGAGTCAGTTGAGTGCAATCAATCAATCTGTCCTATAGGCAAAGGCAGGGAAGGATTATCCAACGGGCACGTTGGGCCCAGGCCCAGGGGCCCCTGAGCTAGGGGGGCCCATGAGCTTGAGTGTCCGCGTGATCGCTAAGAGGCTCAAGCTCAGGGCCCACCCAAAAAAGGGGTAAAAGTGAATAATATTGGTGCACACGGTCCTTATTAACAATGGGTTTACTAATTTTGTGTCACTAAAATAGCCCCAATAGTCCTAAACCATCCAAAAAAAAAAAAGAGAAAAATCCTCCGGTGTAGGGGGGCCCTTTGGCTGGTGGCGGCCCAGGGGCCTTTCATTTCATAATCCGTCTATGGGCAAAGGCAACTTTGTGAGAATATAATAGCAGCACATGTTCTGACATCAAGGAAGATAACCCTATAATAGCAGCCTCTAATAGTTATGTTGATATATTGTTTTACAAATGTAATGTAAGTGTCAACACTCAAATGCACTTCTATCAGACTATTTGCTGATGTGTTAGTATTATTGTTGTTGTCACACCATTCACACACCATAATCAAAGCCTGTAGGATAAACCATAAGAAATGGGCTGGGAAAAGGGGGGGGTGCATTTATTAAGAAATAAATTAATCCACAAATCTTGCATACCTATTTCTACCATACTGCACAACCTTCCTTCAATGTTGTGCTGCTGCTACTGCTGCCGGCACAGTGATACGGTGCCAGCCATGCCGTTGCTCCGAAGAGGACTGTTATACTAACCCTATCTCTAATTCTCACCCTCGAGATAACTGCGAGCATTGGCTCAGGGGTAGGGTTGGGGCGGCAGTCGCTCAGGGGTAGAGTCACCGGATGGTAACCACAAGCATGCAGAGCCAGGCTCATCCAGAGCTGGTGTCAAAGTGTCCTTGAGAAAGACACTGAACCCCTAATTGCTCCTGATGTGCTAGTAGGCACCTGTGCTAGTAGGTACCTTGCATGTCATCAGTGTATGAATGTGTGTGTGAATGGGTGAATGTGATGCACAACCTATGTAAAGTGCCTTGGATAAAGGCACTTACATGTGTCAAAGTCAAGGCCCGCGTGCCAGATCCGGCCCGCGAGATGCTTTAATCCGGCCCCAGGCTTGTAGAGCAAAAATGTCTGAGTCTATTAAAAAAAAAGTAAGTCTCTAGCACATTCCTATCAAAAGTTATGATCGTTTAAAGAAATGCTTCTGAGCTCTCTTCTGAACGGCATGTAATGCATGTTGTCCAGGAGGGGGAGTCGTTTTACCAGGCATGCTGACACTACAAAGTGAGAACTATATTTCAGCAGTACATGGGTGTATAACCGAGAACTATACTTCAGCAGTACATGGGTGTATAACCGAGAACTATACTTCAGCAGTACAAGGGTGTATAACCGAGAACTATACTTCAGCAGTACAAGGGTGTGTAACCGAGAGTACTATACTTCAGCAGTACAAGGGTGTGTAACCGAGAACTATACTTAGTTAACTATACATCCTTACTTAAATGTAGTATTTGAAATGTAAATGCTATTATTACTATATCGTATGGTTTATTGATGCTCTGTAAATAAAAATAGCATCTTTCATAGCAAATGTCTTAATCTAGGCTACAAGTATAAAACCAATAATGAAAAGTCATTAATACTGTATATATTAATAGCTATTCTTAATAATAAATATGACTTGTGTGATATACTGTATAGAAGTAACGGCTGTGTACATAAACATGCGTGTGCCGTGCATGCTTGCGGTCTGCGACTGGTTGCACCGCGGTGCTCCGGCCCCCATGAAGTCACATTAAGTCCAATGCGGCCCCCACCCCAAATGACTTTGACACCACTGCGTGACTATATGAATGCACCATTTACCATTGATAGTGGACTAATGGGGCTTGGCTGGACACAATAGGTCCATGTGACCGAGAGGTCAAAGTTGAACGAAAGTTCCTTTATATGGTAGATATAAGTGCAGATCAACAATATAAACTACTCTAGTTGTGTGGATTCATTTATTTTTAATGCGTGGCCCTACAACTTAATCAAACTATAAATGCATCAATCTGTGTGCGTGTTTCTGTGCACGGTTGTAGTGCACGTAATTCGAGAACCGTTCACCCCACCGACTTCAAATTCCACACACAAACATTCTTCAACCCCGCAAGGACTGCAGTGCCTGGCCTTGAGTCTGTGGGACACACCATTGTCCAGAAACGACACAAAAGGCTCTGGTCAGGCTCTGCCAGTGGGCCTAATCAGTCCCCTCAGCTGGGCAATTTCACACTTCCCCCTTCTGTAGAGCACGTTCATATTGTGGACATAGTGTGATCAGGGGGACCGCAGGCTTTTCCAAATCACCCAAATCACTGAATGCTCCACGCAGGTGGACTTTAACCACACAAAACTACAGGACAAAAACAAAACCACTCAGTGCGAGATAAGAGTACAATGACAGATTGGCAGGAAAGCTAATCTTTAATTAATACACTTTGACTCTGATGTTGTATTTACATACTGTCCACGCCTAGACAAGAGCCATAGAGTAATACAAAGTTGCAGCAACTCTGTTCTATTGGCAAAGTAAAAGCATAGCAAAGAGTGACAATATGTCCTGGACTGGACCGGACTGGGCAACAGCCCAGCTTTAATGATTGTAATGTAAATAACTTTATTTTTAGATTGTTTATTCCAGTGTTTATTCCAAGTAAGCCTTACTTGGAATGATGCAAGTTGTAAATGCATACGCCCCACCCACATTATGTGGCAGCGTTGGAGGCTTTATAGTGGTGCACGTAATAACTCAAAATTGTACTTAAGTAAATGTGCTAGGTTACTACCACTGATTGTAGATTGCAGGTGTGTTTTTCGTTGCACGGCATGGGGTTAGATACTCTGTGACCACTTCCTCTTCTCTTGTTCTGCGTGCATGTACTCTGCTCCAGATACCATGAGGTAGAGCAGGACAGCAGATCATCCATTGATTGCTGGGTCGGCGGTTCGAATCCTGGCTCCTCATATCTACATGTCGAGGTCTCCTTGGGCAAGACATTTTACGCCAAATGGCCTATAATCTAAGTAAAAAAAAACAAGGAGTGGCACCCATGAGGGGACGCTAGGCTTTTTTTTGGCAAATATTTTTTATTGAGGCTCTGAAAACTCACAACATGTGAGTAGAACATTCATAAAACGAATATCAAAATGCCTTTTTTCTTTTTTCCACAAAAAAGGACAAGAAACCAAACATGACGATACAGACTATACATTACAGAAAAGAAGAAACACACACACACACACACACACACACACACACACACACACACACACACACACACACACACACACACACACACACACACACACACACACACACACACAGTAAGGTACAGTAAGGTTTAGTGAGGCACGTTGAAGGGTAGCCCAGAATGTATCTAGAACTGGTTCCCACACCTTGGTGAACCCATCCATGTTATCACGTAGGAGGTAAGTTAGTTTCTCCAGAGGCATCACAGCCATCACCTCCCTGTACCAATCGTCATGGCCTACTTGTGCGCAGCGCACAAGTTTGCACTCTACCGAGAGCTGATCTAGGTTATTACTTTCAAGAGCAGAGTGAGCCATGCGATCGCTAAACTAGGCCCTAATTGATCAGTCTCAAAGCCTGTCCCGGCGCGACTAATTGGCATAGATTAGCATAGCAAGTTCTGGGTCGTCTGCAGGACGAAGCAAGTGTCTGTCTGCAGGGAAACGGCTGCAGCATCAAAGTAGTTTGTTACATACATCGAGTGATGCTAATTCTTGGACACATCATCAGTGAAAGTACCTGGGGTCATAGGGGGTTTCGGGTCTTTCAACTTCAGACCCCCTCACCCAGGCGACCCGACCGGGAGTGATCAGTTCCCGGCCTGTGTCCAAGAAGCGCTCGTCCACTGCTTGTCTCTTTGGATCCACAGCCATCGTGATGCTCTCTCTGCAGCCTCTGAAGATGCAGTGATGGCTTTTCTTTTCTGTGCACCTGTAATGCCCAGGAGACTAAAGGCCCTGCAGAGAGATCTCCCTGCAAAACCTCTTGTCCCTACCTCAATGGGCAGACATCTTGCGTGCCACCCCCGTCCACAAGTTCTGCGTACTTTTCCCCCTTTCTCTCGCTGGCCTCCTCCATCCTCTCCTCCCATGGCACTGTCAGCTCCAGCAACACCACCTGTTTGGAGGTGGTGGACAGCAGGACGATGTCTGGCCTGAGGGTGGTTTCCACAATATTTTGTGGAAACTTCAGTTGTTTCCCCAGATCCACGTTCAGCTGCCAATCCCTGGCTGACCCAAGAAGGCCCGGTTGGACTTTTGTTCTGGGAGGTGGTTGTTCCCCAGCTTTGATGAAGGAGATGACTCGCTTTGGAGGTTGTAGGGACTTGCTCTGGTCTATGGCACCATTGATGGACTCAGCAACCGCCTTCAGCACCCTGTCATGCCGCCAGCAATAGCGACCATCACCGAGTGCCGAGGATATGCTCCAATGACCCTCGACCCTGGCACAAGGGGCATGCTGGAGTCTCCACCTTGCCCCAGCAGAAGAGGTTGGATGGGCTGGGCAGTACGTCGTAGACCGACTGGACGAGGAATCTGATGCGGAGGGGCTCAGCTCTCCACAACCCGGCCCACGAGGCTTCTTCCCATCTGGTCCAGGCGCCCTGCTGCCTCAGACCCACCCACTGACTTGCTCTTCAACACCAGCCCTCACTTCCAGTTGGACAAGGTCCCTCCTTTTCTTGCCCTTGACCCTGCTGTAATGGGTTCTTGAGAAGGTGCCCAGTCCAGCTCGACCCGTTGCCACAGAGCCGACCAGTTCTTTGTGGCACAGCCGTGCTTCTGCCTGGTCCACTGCCTCATGCGCCCTCCACCTTCTGCCAGTCCTCACTTCCACGCCAGCTTGTGCTACCTTTGGGTCTTTGGACTCCCTGTATTGGAGGACCTCCGTATATCAGCAATGGCCACAGAATCCTAGGCAGTATGCCATGCTGGTATACCCAGGCCTTGATTTCCCTGGGAGACCTGACTTGTCAACTGTGCTCAGCCAACACTCTAGCTGATCATTGGTTGCCTTGATGGAAGCGGCATCCTTTAGGGAACAGTCAAACATCTTCCCAAGGCTCTTCACGGGTTTCTCTGTGACTGAGGGTATCTTTGTATCTGCCAGGGAGAACTGGAACCGGTCCGTAGAAGCATAACATAGAGGGGAAAATGCAAAAAAGTTGCCTCTATTACCTGTCAGTACCGTCTTCATATATATAAATACATAGATAGGACAGAACTATTATTTTTAACATAAGATGCTTCAATGTATTACTTTTTTTCAAGGAAACCCCTAAGCTCAACCCATCTTACTGATCTGCATGCGTTTTAGGCCCCGGCCTTAAAATGTCAGTTCGGGTCAGGCCAGGTCGGGTTCGGGGCAGAGTCTAATAGGCTTTCATATCTGTGGAAACAGTATTGCTGCTGACTTTCAAGTGAAAGACAAATAAAGCAAACCAGTTATTCCGGTGGTGAAAAGGAAATGGGGAATGAAATCATCATCTATGACAGTGAAGGGTGGTGACACACCCGCATTACCTCAGTTCTATTGATCACCTATTATACCTGTGTGCTGTTTTAAAAAACTTTAAACACTTTTTCTTTCCCATTTCCTATTTTTCCATTTTCCTTAAATTATGTATATTTTTCACAATATTTGTAACCCTAAGCCTAAAACTTCGGAGTTAGGGGGTATGATTTTCTTCCTGGCAACAACGATAATATGATATTATTATTCGTCTATTAGTTTATTTATTTTTTATTGTGTGTCTGCTTACCATACAGTGTAGCTTACTCTCTCCAACCACATCCTACCCACCCCATTATAATGTGGGAGATATTATAATGGCTAAACCCCAGGTTTGGAGTACTGACACACACACATGCACACACAAACAAACCTTTCTCTCGCTCAGACCCCTTCGTGTGGGCGTGAAGAGACAAGCGTAGACTTGCGGCAAAAGAATCGCCGTTAATCTCACTAAAATCTTGTTCCCCAACCATTGCGACTTTCAGTTCTCAATCCGCCCTCTACATATAGTCTGTGGTGTGAAATGGTATTACTCACACACTGTAAGTGTGAAAGGAGAACATCACCACATTCAGATGAAAAAGTTGTGATGATGATGTATTTGTCTCTTTTTCCTGCTTTGTGTCTCAACTGGACGGTGGTGCTCTAGAACATGCATCAGGAGGAGGACATCCTGGATGGACAGCGGAGGAGTTGTGTCCAGTGACAGAAGGTCATCTTTCTCACCTAAGTGCTCAGTCGACTCCGTTGTTGCGTGTCCCATGCACGGGCCCCCGGACGCTGCTTTGTTTTGTTGAAAACATGAAGAAAGCCTTAGCAGAACTAACTCACGTTTTGTCTGAGTCCAGGTGAGAACAAGACACACAGTGAATGACAATACATTTGGAGCCTTCATTTTCCACAGCAAACATTTTTGACTGGTAAATGCAGCTGGTAACCCATTTAGGACCGAGATCAGATTCTATACATGTAATCATTCCGACAAACTTATGTTTTTCTGTGTCAGTGCTTTTCAAACTATGTCATGTCAAGGACCCCAAACATGACATCTAAATAATAGTTAAAGGACAACTTTGTTTTATGTAGGAGCACCGTGAGCTTGTATATCTGCTGTTTTCAGTAGATTTTTACTACACATTTTGAACTTGTGAAATGGGACATTCTGCAATTTATTTTGCATTTTACTTACATTTTACTTAAGTTAACAAGGACTTTTCCCATCAGTGGTTGAATTATTTAAGAAGGGGTAAATGGGATCTGCAATCTATGTAAAGTGCCTTGGATAAAAGTGCTATATACAGTAAATGCACCATTTACCTTTTAAGAAGTAGTTGAGTTGTGCTTCCCAGTAACTGTCATCTTGAGTTATCTCAAGGTGCAGCCGACACAGGGTAACTGATACAGATCAGGGTGAGAAGATGTGGTCTGGTTACTTCTTTAAATATCAAGGTGCAAGTCATCAGCATCCAACCTTAGCTTACCATACCAGCCATTTTCATTTCACTGATATATTGTTGAAATTAAACTGCTTTAATCTGATTTCAAGAATCAAAGTACGTCAAAATGAAAATGGCAACATTGACTGTATCGTAGTGTATGCAAATAATCGATATTGACTCGTTTTGCTTTGCAGATAAACGTTTGTTCTAAAATGTGTTGCAGGTCAGTAAGACGGTTCAGGCCTAGGGCTACATAAAAAAAAAGTATTTTATGATGATAAAAATAATAGTTCTGTTCTATCCGTCTGTGTATTTATCTATTATATAGAGAGGTGCTGACTTGCATTACACTTTTAGTCTGTGTGTCTGAGTTCTTAAATCCTGCCCAACCCCGACCAGGCCCGACCCGACAGTTTAGGGCCCTAAAATCTATGCTAATTAATTGGGCCAGGTCAAATGCCCCCTCCCAGAGCTAAAATCCATAAAACTAAACAAAGCCATGAAAGTAAAACAATGAACACCCATCTTTTACTTTCTCTAATAACAACCTGAAACATGAACCTTGGTTGAACAAAACTAAAGTTGTCCTTTAAAGTGGTTAGATGTGTGATACAGATGCGTTATAACTAAGTGTGTTTCATTTAAGTCTCCTTGTAAAATGAAACACATCCATTACTTTACTTTTTACTTTTAGTATTACTTTACCCATCAATGTGTGCTGTGAAAGGGATATCAATATGTTACCCTCTCAACTGGAAAATGTGAGCATGGGCATATTTAGTGCAGTGATGTCACCACACCAATATTCAGGACAGGTTTGCTCATTGAACACATAGCCTAATGAGTTGTAGCTATACAGCCGGCATATGTGATTATTTTTTTCCGAGAATCATTCATGTAACATCTGCCATATAAGGAAACTACTGAAGGGGAAGTGTGTGTGTGTGTGTGTGTGTGTGTGTGTGTGTGTGTGTGTGTGTGCGTGTGCGCGTGCGCGTGTGCGCGTGCGTGTGCGTGTGTGCCTGGTATTACTTTTAATGTCAATCTATTACAAGCACACAATCAGTCGCATTGCAACACATTGTGAGCTTATAGATGTGGCAAAGATGTGGCAAAAGCTTTTCAAAAGATCTGTATACATAAAAATGATTTTGATACTTCAAGTACACCATGATGCCAATACGTTTGTACTTTTACTCTCTACATTTTGAAATCGAGACTTTGTTGTAACAGATTAGCCTACATCTTTAATAGATGTAAGGTCTACTTTTTTCCACCAATTCCCATAGCCCAAATGACAAGCTTTTCAATGAACATGTCAATCACAGGAATGAAGACATCGTCCAGCCTCACGGAGGGAATAACAAACGTCGGAGGTTCTGCCTCCGATTCTTCATCCCCTCCTTATGCTTATTTCTCCTCGTCTCGACGTCTGTGATCTGGCTCGAGTTCCCGCCGTCGTGGGGCGGTGGCACCGTTTTGTGGAGGCGCGGCGACAGTGTAATAACACACACAACCACGGTGGCGAGTGATGACGCCGCAATGCTAGAGTACTTCGTCACCTATCCACACAAATACCACTTCGTTGTGGACGAGCCCCGAAAATGCGAGCAGCAGAAGCCCTTCGTGGTGCTGGTCGTCCCCGTCGCTCCCCGCGACAGAGCCCACCGCGACGCCATCCGCGCGACGTGGGGCAGCGAGAGCCCCATGTTGGGCAAAGTGGTGAGCCTGTTCTTTTTGCTGGGACTGCCCACGGGAGAAGATGCAGACGGAACCCAGCGGCGTGTGCTGGAGGAGAGCGCGGAGCACCGGGACCTGCTGCAGGCCGACTTCGTGGATTGCTACAAGAACCTGACCATCAAGACCATGGTGATGCTGGAGTGGCTGGACTCTCGTTGCTCCGCGGCCTCCTACGCCATGAAGATCGACTCGGACATGTTCCTGAACGTGCACAACTTGGTCGAGCTGCTGTCGAACGCCCCCAAGGACAAATACATGACGGGACTTGTGGCGCACGACGGCGCGGTTCTGAGAGACCCCAACTCTAAATGGTACCTACCTGTCGAGGTATTCCCTGAGCCAGTGTATCCTCACTATGCATTAGGGCTGGGCTACGTTATGTCCTTAGACCTGCCTGCAAAGCTTGTGGAAGCATCCAGGCATGTTAAGGCTGTTTACATTGAGGATGTATACTTGGGGTTGTGTATGAGGTACTTGGGTATAGCACCCACTGAACCCCCAAACATGTCTCTGTTTTATGTGGTTCCTGTGCCCTATAGTTACTGCGCTTACTCCAGTCTAATAGCCACAACAACTAGTAACAACACTGATCTTGTGTCTTTGTGGGTAGATTTGAAAGGACCAGGTCCTGTCTGTTGACAGAAGATATCATACTGTGTGAAAGGATGCCACACAATACGGTCATCAGATCAATGTTTACACTGATCATCTCCAAATATATATTTTTTGCTCTACACCAAATTTCTGAAAAGAACCCAAATGACATGAAAACTTGGGTTAATTTGTGTTGTCCTGGACGCTTCTGTCTTCCGTCATTAATTGTTACAAAAAGGCAACAGTCCTTGGAACTCTGATGCAACTTGGTTGCATGCAACATGGTTGCATCAGTGTGGTTAATACAGTATATAGGTCCTGTCCATAGCTCCACTGCTTCTATGATTCTGCCTTGCAGTGGATCTCTGAAAGACGACAATCTCTCGGATGGACCTCGGACCAGTTTCTCTTCCGGAGTGGAAATATAAAGAACGTTTGACTTACCCACCAAAACAAACAGGGCTTGTGTGATTATATCCTACTTTCCTTAATGGAAACACTCTGACCCCCCCACCACATGTATAAAATTGACTTTTTGACCAGAACGCAATTGTTTTTCACCAGCGCCAAAAATATTCTCTATCAAGGTTTTCTCTTGGCAATATCGGTAGAGGGCGCAAATGTTGGTGGTTTTTCGTTCTGGCCAAAAAGTCAAATTTGTGTGTGGTGAGGGGCTTTACACTAAAGAAAGTAGGTTTTCTAATAACGCTAGTCGTGTTTGCTTTGGTGAGTAGGTAAAACGTTTATATTTCCACTCCAGACATCCAGGCTGGATGTAGTTTGAAGTTTACTTTGGACAGCTTTGGGCAGCTATATGCTATAAGCAAATTACAATTTAGGCATTTATCCAGAGCGATTTACAGTAAGCATGAACAAAAGAAAAAAGAATGGCCATACATCATATACTGTACAAAATAGTTAATGTGAATCATTAGCTACAAATTAAAACAATTTGGGTGATTGATTGCTCATTTTAAGGTGTGAGCATTGTAGTAGTTAAAAAAGTACTACTAATACTAAACAGGGACGGCTGTCCTCCAAACAAGCTCAAACTACTGACTTCTATGTAAACGAAGATGCGTTAACATCTTTTCTGGAGTAGCCGCAGCTTCTAAAACTAAAACAACAGAAATAGGAATTGTAACTTGCGCAAATTTAAAATTATATTATTTGGACCTGTTAAAATACATTAAACTACTGCTGTGCAATAGATGAATATGCAAATAGGCCCATACTATGAATATAAAACACAAAATACTGTGGTATATTTAAAAAGTATGACATGGATAAATGTTCTTGCTGTGTCTGTAGTTAATTTGTACAATGTCAGAGTTAAGTTTACATTTAGGATTTTATTTTGTAGCATTGGTGAGTTTATACTGACTGGGGTGTAGTGTGTGTTATATGTATGGTAATACAAACATTTAAAATGGAATCTTATGACACATGAATCATATCAGATTCTATGATGTGTTGTAATACACATTGTAATATTGACGGTGTGGTACAGCATGTGTTAATTTAGGATGTAAAAAGGGGGGAAACCCAGGAAAGCATTGTATTGGCACAATTTGGCAGCTACTGAAATATATTTTATGAGCTATCTACTGTTTTATTAATAAGTGGAACAAACTCCCACTATTCTGGGGTTGCCCTATTCTGTCCTCACTGTACTGCATATATATATATTTTTTGCCCCTTTGTTTTATTTTAGTTTATTTGTATTTTCTGTATTGCTCTGTAAAGCACAAAGCACTTTGAGCTGTTTGATGTCAAGAAAGCTGTGGCTATATACAAATAAAGTTTATTATTATTACTGCTATCTTCTCTGCCACTGTTGATAATGCCCCATACAGATGCTTGATGGTGATGTGCCAAGCTATTAAGTCATTGACCTCCTTTAGTGAAGTGCCCTCTATTGTTATTATGGGAAGATGTTCTTTGGATGTTATATGCAGTACAGTATATAGGTTTAGCATGAGGACAACTTCAGTGGAGAGCCTGTGCCTGCCTTACGTGGTTGGATAGCAGATACAGTAGCAGCGCAGTCCAGGTCTATGGGGGTTTCCACAAGGTGTCTCGTAAACGTTCTGGGCCTGATGGTGAAGCTGAGCTCCTGCTCCGTTCCTCCAATAGTATTATAAGAAGTCTGCTCAAGAGGAATTCTCCATGTCTGAATGTGCCTACTGCTGAAATAACGTATTTTGTTCAAAATAGACCAGCTTCACAAACTTTGCAAGCCAATTTTGGCGCTTGGACAGATTTGTGTTGATCACATGTCTATAGAGATACCGTGTAATGATTTGTGTGATGTATAAAATCTTAAGGATTAAAGATCAGCCTCATAGTGGCCCAAACAGGGCCATGGCAACACGTACGCCACCATTTTTTAAAAATACATTTAATACCCTAGTGATTGGCAATGCAGGAATAGTCAGCCTGATGGTTGATGAGTGAACGCACGGGGTAAAGTTGTCTTTGGCTGGTGGAGTTGTGTTTGGCTGTGTTCTGCTTCTATAGTATTATAGTCAAACCTCCCGAACCACAGTTGTTACACAGCTGTACATTATTTGAATAATGCATCTACATTATGAGAAATAATCTAATCTACTAAGAGATATTATTCATCTGTTCTGTACATACTAAAGGAATATTGAAATGTATTTTTGGGCACTTCAATATCAACTAACTGCAGTTATCAACTTGGTGCAGCAGAGGTAGCAGTTTTCTACAAAACATAACACCTAGAGACAGTAGCATTTTGCCTTATCCTGTTGTGCTTGCTGCTTCTGTCTTCACTATAGCATTGTCTTATTAATTGATTTAAAATGAAAACAAATGTATTAATAGGTTAAATAAATAAATACTACTAATACTAATGCTACTACTAATAATAATAGTGCAATTAAATCATTAAATATAGTTCTGGGAGCCCCGGCTCACCATAGGAGAACTGAAAGCACAAAATATACATTAGTATACATGAATCCATACATTTTATGACACACTGGTCAACTGTACGTTTTTATTCTTGCTCTGTATATTTTATTTTATTTCATTGTTCTTGATGCACCTTGCTTATACTGTAGTGGCTCTGTCAGCTTTAAAACAAACAGACAAAACTCGCTGATGCACCCAGGCCTAGGTGTGCCCATGGTGTCAATCTATCTATATGACCCTCACCCTGCCAGCAATGCTTTAATTTTGTATGTTTTCTTTCCTGTTTTAGTTGCTCATTTTGTGCACGGATTACCAACATTTCAAAGTTTTCGTTTAAGTATAGTATAATTAAGTATAGTACTTAATGGACATGTCCGATATTGACTTTCCTACTGATATCCAATGTCCAACCCCTAATTTCCGATACCAATATCAACCACTATCAACCAATGCCAATATATGCTGTTTCCAGTGGATTATTGAGTTACTTTTCCAGTGTAGCCTAAAAATAAATAAAACATTTTACTTTAAAAGACTAATACACCACTTTTCAACCCCCCTTCATATAATAATTGGTCCTCCTCATGTTCATCATGATAATGATGAAAATGCCACAATTTTTTTTCCACTTGGTCTGTGTCTCGTAGGAGAACTGTGGACAGTTCAAAAACCTATCCACAATTAAAAGTTAATACAGATACCCCCCCCCCATACACACACACACACACAGATGCAGAGAGAGAGTGAAGTGAAAGAGGAAATGGAATGAATATAGGACAAGTGCTTTTAGTGTTATCACAACACTAACTGGCAGATGAGGGTGTGGCGATGGGAGGAGATAAAAACAGGTGGAGTGTGGGCATGTTCTTTATTTACATAATGCGTTTCTATTATCGTTTTTCATTTTCTATAATGTATTATGGACGTTGTAGAATCTGTAGGCTACTCACTGTCATCTATGGATGCAACAACATACAGTCGGTGGTTCTAAAACACCCCAACATGCATAGACAAATGCCAACATGTAACAGTTAACTTAAACATATTAGAACGCCCATTTTCAGACATTATCAGCCTTTTCCATTACCTCATCACCTGCTGTGTCTCCATATCATGGGGCGAGTGGTCAGTATCATAGGCCAATATGATAGTCAGTATTGACTTATTATCATGTCAGTATCAGGTATGACAATGATCAGGCAGGGTACTGAAAACAATGTGTTTCAATCTGCATCCAGATTTTGTTGTTTTGAAAGAAAACCAAAAGCAGCCAGTCATCTGTGTTGACCAAACATCACAGTCCCAGTGACAGTGTGCAATAGATTATTATGACTAAACTTCATGATCCATGATGCAGGCTGAGGTTCACCTCCTAGGAGGGTGTTATAGCTTTCAACATGATGTCAAATCAAGTGTGACAAAATTCAATTCAGTTCAGTTCAGTTCAATTCAATTCAATTCAATTCAATTCAATTCAATTCAATTCAATTCAATTCAATTCAATTCAATTCAATTCAATTCAATTCAAATGAGCTTTACAAATATAATCCAAATAGATGAAACAGTTGATCATGGAGAGAGTATATCCAGTTGGAGTCAGTATAGTCAGTGCATCATTTTGTAAAGAGAGCTATATGCATATTGCATCAGTATATACTACATGTTAGAACAGGGTATCAAGTATTTTTAAACAAGTAGAATTCTTTGCAGCCTCTTTTAGGCAAATGGCAGTTTTTATTCACAGGACTATATCAATGGTATACAGAAAATATACATTGGTTTATAAAATAAAATTGGTTTAGGTAGCAGCGCTACAGTATTTACATGTGCAAGGTCCAACGGTCTTCTTGGTAGAGATGTTAGTCCTTGGGGGTGGTTGTATTCCATTTGTCACAATTCACAAATCCTGCTGCTGTGATGACACAGCAGGGGTCTTGATTATTCCTCAGTTACCCTATAGAGCTGTCCCAAGTCTTGTGCGTTCGTGAGAAAGCATTACTTGATGTTGCACCTTGCATCTACGCAAGAGAGTGCATGCAACAGATGTTCAGGAGGCGGGGAAACACACCTTAACCCTGCCTTTCACGGCACTCTCCTCCCTCTACACCAACCTATCTGGCCATATTCAAAAGTATAACTGCCCCAAAACCACCACAGAATCACAGAATCCCCTGTCCGGCCGTGTCACACACAAGCCACTTTCCTACAGCCTTCTGGCCTCCCACTTCCTCCATCATAGTAGCTCCTTTCCCTGCTCCCCTCAAAGGAGCCATATTGGCATAAGAGAGCATATACAGTATTTGCATTGGTATTAGAACAAAACAATTTGCCCGTAGGCCTATGCAGGTGGACAGACGATGGTCGAAAAGTGGGTGCAGCAACGTTGGCCTAATAGATAAATGTGGCTTTAACAGCGGGCGAGGAAAAGTGGGTGACGAAAAGGCGATGCTTGAGTTTCATTGGCTGTTTGCTGATGTGAAATGTACCAATGGCTGGCACTTTAGTTTCAGACAAAACTGAAACTGAAACTATTGTGTGACCTTTTGACTAATACAGTAGATTAGAGTTGCTAAAGTTAGGAAGCATCTGTACACCGGCCTTACTGAAGTTAAGTTGAGGAATAAGGTTAGGTTAATGTTTAACTGATAACGCAGCCATAAATAAAAGCTACTTAATCCAGGTGAATGGGACTGTTTATTGTCCTCTTGTGAAAGACTGTTAAGTAACCAGTCTTGGCGATTAGCAATAGGCATGCCGCATGCGACAGAATGAATGAATGATTGACTGACTGACGGTACAATTACAGTACAATTCAAGTACAACTACAACATAAGCGAAAAACTGTATGGACACACTAGTTACGCATTACGCATGTTTACAATAGCAGGTATAATAGGTCAAGAGCCTATCTACTGGTGAGATGGTTTGATTATTTCCCAGCTGCTAGCACACACATAATAACACTTGTGCGGTCTGTATTTCATCCCCTTTGCGATGACACAAGTTATGACACCATGCGGGTGAATTTACATTGTGATTCTAATGTGTTTGCTACTGCTGTCTGGGTTGGGTCTAGGGACCTGAAGTCTGACAGGAGGTATGAGCTACAAAAATACGGGAAGTACTGTAGGCTATGTACGGTATGCATGTATGGTATGCAATCTATGCATGTCCCTAATTGGCTATTGATGGTGGCTCAATGATGATGTCTCAGATACCTATAAGTATATTGGCCCTCTATTAAAAGGGCTGTCTCATGAGACAAATATGAATGAATACATTATACTTTCCCTCTACAACTAGAATTGAACATTTAAAACACAGTGAATAAGCTCTTTAGTTTAAAAATAGTTAATGTTTTTATCCCATGGGGGCTGCCATTTTACTGTGTCTGTCACATGGTCTCACAGTGATGACGTCACAGTAGATTGCTCCACAGTAGAAGTAATGGGAATGCATCATTATGCCACCTAATAGTTCGTCCCCTCTGTTTTACAGTCGTTTATGTCACCAGTGGGGGTCGCCATTGTCATAACGAACAGAACAGTGTATAAAGATCGATATTTTACGTTGCATTACTGTGTAATCATGGAACTTCCATTAGCAGAACTATACTACAACTCTTCTGTGACGTCATCACTGTGGGAAGTGTGACCACACCGGCAGACAGCGGCTCCAGGCTTGAAGCTCCCCGCTGGTGGCCAAGTTTGGTACTGCAGGCAGGTGGAATTCATGCACGAACGCCCCGAGAGCACGCACGCTCGTTTGCTTTGTGCACGCGGACAGGGCAGTTTGTTTTTAAGTTGTTTTCTGAATAAACCAGCGGTCCTCACGTCATATACTACCTCTCCAAACACAACGGATGTATTATATGACAGATAATAAGCTCAATGCAAACCCACAAGCTTGTTTTTGATGCTTTTTGATGTTTTTTTCCTTTGCTCGTGCGCGACGGCGCTCGTTCATGGTTCCCATAATCCCTTGCTTCGGGCGCGTTCATGGAGAAATACTTCCGCATTTGGGCACCAAATTTTGGTGCCCAAATGCGGAAATAGGCGCACTTCCGGCGGTCTTCCGGGTGCTTCAAAGCGCCAATGAGCAACTTGTATTGAAATGAACGGCAAGGGGGCGGGGCTATCGCTCGAGTCCGTTCTCTATTATTTTATTACTCTATGAGTGTGACAGGCCCAGTAAAATGGTGGCCCCTATGGGATAAAAACATTAACTATTTTAAAACTAAAGAGCCTTTTCTATGTGTTTTAAACGTTCAATTGTAGTTATAGAGGGCAAGTATAATGTATTTATCCATATTTGCCTCATTAGACAGGGATCCTTTTAACAGTTGATGATGACTTAAACAATCTATGGTCCAAAATCCATGAGCATTTTAAAACGTTCTGTGTCACTATAAGAATAGTGTTCAGGAGATTTAAACTAGGCTTTAAACCAGGCTCTCCATCTATGCCAAAATGAGATAAGAATTGAGAATGAGAACTGATTAGAAATCAGTTCTGCTGATTAGAGATTAGACAGTTTCAGCAGCATCATTATTGATTTAAGAATGGAACAAAAAGGGCAATTATATGCCCCTTTATTTTAACGTCAGGTGGTGGTGGTATGGTGGTACTTGGAGTTACAATTATTTTCTGACGGGAACCAATCATCTAAATCAATACCATTCAGATCAGATACTTACTTTAAAAGATTTTACTATTCAGTGTGTCCATTTAACAAGATTAGTCTAGCATTTATTCTTGTGGGGTTTCTTTTTTATATAGTGACTAATCCAAAGTTTGTAAGGGTCTGGAGTACTGCCATGTTTGGCTATGTTACATACGTAAAGCATACACACCGGCGCCTATTGAGAAAATTGTCTGGACTCTTGCCTGATCGTTGCAGAATTCCAACAGTTCTTGCCTGTCAGTATGTAATCGTCAGGGCTGGTGCTTTAATAGGTTTTTGCAGGTTCTCTTTCTCACTCTCTCTCTCTCTCTCTCTCTCTCTCTCTCTCTCTCTCTCTCTCTCTCTCTCTCTCTCTCTCTCTCTCTCTCTCTCTCTCTCACTCAATGTGTGGTGGTAATGTTTACAGTTACTTTACCGCTTATTCCTGTTTGGAATGAAGAAGAAAAACGTGCCTGAGGAACAAGGCAGGATGTCCAAATTAGGATTTGGAACATCGGAACAGCATTGCACCTGTACTTACTGGTGAACTGCTTTTTTAAATTCTGCCAAACAAGTGAAACACCATAGATAGGCCTACTGTATGTGATTGGTGTTTTTGGTATCATTGCACCCACGTGGTTTTATGTGGGTTTGCATCATCACAGTGGCCAACAGTGCTTGGAGCATTCCATTCAACATTCCAGACAGTGACTCAATAACTAATTTAGTGTAATTGTTATCAAGCTGGATGGTGCCTTTCCTTGAATTGAAACAGGAAATGTTCACATGAAACTATAGAGTAACAATAGAGTCACTATAGAGCAGTACAACCAGCTTCTGTTATGACAAGGAACTTTGACTGGGCCTGGTCTAAATGTGGGATGAACACGTTTATAGTCTGAAAGGATCGCGGGGAGGAGTTATGGTTCAATATTGCATCACCCCATGGATAGTTCTAGATAGTTCTCGTACATTCTCCTTTATGAATAGCTCAGAGGTCATGCTGTTTAAATAATAATTAACTGTGGTGTCTGGTGTGTGCATCCCTTGTGCTGCACGAATGCCCTCTTTTCAGGGCAAAGTTTGGGTAATCCCCAAAGAGCCAATTTGGACCAAAAACATGAATACAACATCTGTTTGGAAATGCAAATATATTTGACTCTTATAATGAATTCAACACTGGCTATATTAGCCCATATAAATTATTAAATACAAATGTACATGTCAATGAGCGTTCATTAAATATGATGCTTAATATTAATTGTTGCATAATTGTTGAATAAAAATTCTAGTGGACATAATTGTTGAATAATTGTTGAATACCAATTCTATGGCTGTTGATTTGAAATAGATTAATCACAGCTTCAAAATGTATTTAATCATGATTATTCACGATTATGTCAGACTATGTCCAAAATATGTTTTCCTGTACAGAATTTGAACATCTGGGAAAAAACATGTTTATTTATTGTATTATCATCATTATTATTATTATTATTATTATTATTAAATATTCATGAAGCTGTATGTCTGTATGAGAAAATGCTCAGTGTGTTGAGTCAGTGTGCATGTGTTAATTGGGATAATCAGATTAACCGACAAAATCAATTAATGCCATTAACTTGTTATTTGTTTCCTTAGTTTATTCTGTTTAGTTTATGTGGTCCCTGACCATGCATTTATTAATGTAGGATTTCTTTTCACTAGCTGAGAAACGGTCAAGTGAATGACCTGCTGGTGACCTATGGGCTTTTCTGGAAATGCATTTACCAAATGAACTCTTATCATGCAGGCCAGAACCCCTTTTGAAAAGAAATTCCAGGGGGACCAGGCAGTGATTCTCACCATTTTTAAGGAAGGTGTGTTTGTTTTAAGTGAGTGCACACTGAATGCACTCGGTGACATCACCGCCACTTCACTCATTCAACTCAACGCACTTGCGGTTTGGTTTTCTGAACAAACCCCTAGTGAATTATTCGATTCCGGGAGATTGAACATAAAAGGGGAGTAAGCACTAAGAATAACAAGAGGATTGTCTGGTGGAGTCATTATTACTGGAAATGTGTTAATAGTCAGTGGGCCATTGGTTAAGTAGTGGTGTATCATGCATGCACATGAGATGAATAGGTGAAGTATTACAAAAACACGAATCTGATCCCATATTCTCACCCAAAACAACAGTGGTGATGGTCCCTAATATTTATGGGAATTTTGAAGTTGTTGTGAATGATATTACAAACAGTATGTCACCATGAGTTACACTGGACTTTAAACTATGCTGCGCTATACGCTTGTAGATCTGTCTCCTGGTGTATGTCTGGTGTATGTATTATGCATTGATTTCTGTCGCCAGAGAAGCATTTTCAGAATGTGTAAACTAGGTCAGGCTGACCATGGCCTTCTCGATGAATACAGTTTAAACCAGATTGGAGAGCCAGCGAAATCAATCTGCGCCCCCGACCCTTTTCGAAAAGGGGCTCCCCAGGTCGGGGGCGCAGATTGATTTCGCCCCTGCTGGCAGATTGTTCCAATTGTTCCAGATTGTGGATCTGGATAGTGTTTGTATTACTTCTGTTTTAGTGGCTCCCTAATCTGGATAGAAATGTCTTGGCATCTTGACAATAAACTTTCTTTTAAAGTGCATATAATGGATCTTGTCTCCAAGCTAAGACAAAAACGAGGTTTTCTGTATGGTAATAAACTTTGTTTTCTAAATTTCTAGTTAGAAATCCATTATTGAGAGGACAATCTCTCAATCTGAAACGTTAATTTGAACTCTTGGTGTAGTAGACCTATGGGTTTAGATTGCCTCTGTGTTGGCTTGAGTAGGCTACGAACAATTGGAATTGGATTTCTTTCTCAATCTCAAGTACTTGTCTTCCAGCTGTTAAGACAGTCTGGTTGGCCGTCTTATGTCCCCATATATTGAGCTACTGGTGGTCAGTCTTATGTCCTCCGTATATTGAGCTATCAATGTATACAGTCTGTTCTATTGTACACATTTTTACAACATGGGAAAATGTATGTGTCACGTTTGGCCTACAACAGCAACAATAAACTAAAAGTCGCGAAGGCAGACAATTAACATGTTTTGTAAAGCTAGGGAGTCACTATTCGCCAGTAGGGTTGCCACATGTGTCTGACAAAAATCCTGGACATTTTGACCATCCAATCGGCGGCCTATTATTGGCAGCAATTATCGGCCTTTAGGTCGGAAGCAACGCACCTCTTTAACCATCTAACCCAGAAATAGATCACACTTTTACACTGAAATGTTACTGCTCTCATTATTTTATTACTCTTCTACATATCAGATTAATAATTAGGCTACTTAACCATTAATTTCCAACTCTTTCTGGAGCAGTCCAGTTTTCATTTTTCTCATCTCAGTTATCTTTAGATAAACAGATTTAGATTCAGGAGTTTTTCCACTAATTTTGGCGGTACGGGGGGGTCTGGAAAAGAGGTAGGCCTAAATATAGCCAAATGTGCCAAGTTGGCAACACTGGTACGTACAGGCATGCTACAATTAAATAGGACCATCATACTGATCTGAGACTGTGAGTGACGCAAGTCAGGTTAGTTGCGGTCTCTAGTTTTGGCCATGTAAAAAAAAAAAAAATATATATATATATATATATATATATATATATATATATATATATATATATATATATATATATATATATATATATATATATATATATATATATATATATACTTTTGACCATGTATAAAAATTAAAAAAAAAAAAAATCAAGTGTCCAGGATTTATTTTATTTTTTCCTGGACAGACCATGAAAATCCGGGACAATCAGGAAAATCCGGGACGTGTGGCAACACTACTATTCGCCCCTGCTGGACTATTGGGCTAAAGAGCCACATGTGGCTCCTGCAGAGCCACCTGTTATGTGTAGACCCCTGTTCTAGGTGGCGTGTTGACATGAAAAAGCTAATGCTTATACTGTATATGGTGTTATTTTGCACAAAACAGCAAATATCCTGTCAAATCAGTGCACTGACATTATGTGATTATATGCCATAATCAAATTAAAAAGGTATATTTTTTGCCAAGTAGGCAAACATGCAACTAAGCACTATAACTTTTTTGCCAAGTGCGATGCAACTCAGCAGTGCTCAGTTGCATTGTACTTGGCAGTTGCTAGGTCATGAGTCAGGAGATGTTCTAGTACTTTCTAGCAGGTTGCTTCTCTTCTTTTTTTTTAGAACCATGATGACAATGCAATACAGGTTGGTTGAAGAGTTTCCCAGGAGGGAGTAATAGGGAGACTCTCTGGCAACCGCGATGATGGAGCACCTCTATTGCCGCTGGCTATGGCTGCTATGCATGTCTAAATACAGGATAGGCACATTTATACTGTAATGAGTATGACCTGAGGGGGAGGAGTTTATCTACTACAGCATTACATCATCACATCAGCCCATTGTGAGCATGCCAGTCACTGTAGTGTCTGTGGTAGCCTATGTGATGATGACACACCTGGGCAACTCTGCAACTCCAATGTTGCCTCCTACACACTGACAATAAGTGCTATATTTTTGTCATTAGACTTTTTTTTTATTAGACTAATGACAAATTCTTATTCTTATAATTGTAGGCCTAGAATATTAATATTAAAAAAGGGTGGACAGGGCAGCCCATGCCTCCCACGTGCGTGGGAGGCATTATAGTAGTCTAACTAGTCTTCCCTGCCACGGGTTTATAAAGTAAAACCTTAGAGTATATATTACTCTGAGAGTAAAACTCACTCAGTGGAAGATTATTTAATAATCTCCCATTGAGTGAGCACGTTGTTGTATTGACTAGTCAAGGAGTCACGTGACTCGACTCTAGTGAGGACCCAGAGCCAGCGAGAGTGTCAGAGTTGCGACACTGAAGGGGTCAGAAACTGGGCGCTTGATAGGGACAAACTGGGGTTGGAAATACATTGTTTCCCGTGTTTGCGCCGGCCGGTGCAATATATTTAGCCATGTGTGCAACATGACCACAGTTTATATAGCAACAACTAAAGTCCATGTTATGTTAATGTTGTAGCCAACCATTACTACAAAACAATCTAAAATAAAGTGATTTAACATCATTAAAGCTGGGATGTTGGCCCGAGTCCAATGCATTTCTGCCTACTTTTGGCCCAGGACTTGTCCCTATTTGTTGTCGCCATTCTCTATAGAGGTCTATGTAGAATTGCCTCCATTGGACTGGACCCATGAAGTGAACGGAGTTGGCGTGTACTCTAAAGGCTCTTGGCTCTACTCAGCCGCCCACGCGGCTTTCATGTGCGGCGCTGGGAGCTGAGGATTTCCCCAAACCCAAGGTAACTGTACTCTTAGTTACTCTTACAGTACTATTAATATGAAGGCTGGTGAGATCGTGACGCGAGGTTAAGTGGAGTGTATATATAGAGCACTATGGACCACCTCACCACAACACAACATCCCAGACCCAGAGTACAAGATGACACGAGCCGGCAGTCTGCAAATGGTAAACCCACTTGTGCTATAGTTTAAATGAGTGTTTTGTGCATCGACAATATTCTTAATATATTTGATATTTCTCCATATGATGCAGCAGGGTCCAGGGGCAATGCAAATACGACTTCCGTATGGTTTTTAGGTGCTTTTTTTTGTTTTTATTATTATTATTATTATACGTAACATCAAAACTGTTTTTTTTTTTCTTCTTCTTTTCAGATTGCTATTGGATTGCTCTGCATCCTCAGTGAGCTGCAGTTCTGCTGTGGGAGGAGACAGTGTATCACTCCGAAGTTGCTGGGGGTTCTGACGGACCGCTGGAACAAACGGTCCTGGAACCTCCAGGGGGGTCCGGACAGCCATCGATACATCGATACATCGAACGGCACCAGGGTGCAGATGGAGCCTCAGACCTGTGCCAACTTCATCACATCCTACAACTGGAACAACGTGGAGGACCAAAGCCTCCGGTCTCTGTCCCCCTGGCGGTACAGGTAGGGTATAGGATGCATGCTTTTTAATATTTACTGCAGGTCCCTTACAGTGTGAATAATATTTTGTGTACAATTCAATGCGTGGGACAGTCTTTTTTAAGTGTCCCACACATTGAGACTCTGTACCACATTGTGACTGATCAGGCATCAGTGTTCAAATGCCATAATATATGGTATTTCCACACATCAATATGACATCAAGATGTTCTGAATTTGCATGTTTTACCACTTGTCCCACTCATGCAATTCTTAACTAGTATGTCCAAACACTAGTTGATTTGTCGATTTGCAGATTTGTTGTAGTTGTACTTGTATTGTAATGTAGTTCGCCAAGCTGTTATCAGCTTTGTTGCAGTGTGTGCTTGACTCATACTGCAATTCTCCTTTTTTTTTTTTTTTTTTTTTTTTTACACATTCATTCATTCATTCATTCATTCATTCATTCATTCATTCATTCATTCATTCATTCATTCACTCATTCATCCATCCATCCATCCATCCATCCATCCATCCATCCATCCATCCATCCATTCACTAAGTACCAACTCTCCAGCATATAGTTTAACTGAGTGGTACCATAGAGTAATAAAAGATTGGTACCGACTACCGACCTAGCCTGTTGAAACCACTCCCCCTGCTGGACAACATTAAACAGATCCCTGGCTATTATGACAAACGCCTACTTATACTTGGCTAAAATGTAAAAATAAAAACACCTTCAATATCTTCTTTCTTTCTTATTTATTTTAAAAATGATGGTGTCATAACGTCCATGAGGTCCATCCCTATAGAATATAGCTTTGATGCTCATTAAATCATGTTTAAAATATGTAGACGGTTGCTTTGATCAATTAAGCCCAATTAAAAAAATAGTGGAGTGAAAATGGTCACAAGTGTGCATTCAAATACTTGAGGGTTTAATATGCTGCATCCTGCCATTCGCTGATGTGGCAGTCAGCTGACCAATTGGGCGGGGTATTTAAGGTCACCTCTAGACACCCTGCCCACACTTGAGCTTGTGGACACAAGCGCAAGTGTGGATATTCCCAGATTGCATGTGTTCTTCTTGCTTTCCTTTTACATAATGGGTCCTGTTTTGTGATGTCTGCACCCCCCACCACCACACCAGCACGTCAGTGTTTTGTTTACTTAAAACAGGCACAACATAATGATCATCATCAGGCGACGTTGTTTAGGTCAGGACTCCCTTATACTAGCCGCAAGTGACTTACAGTGCAAGAGGGGATTTGAACACCAATCTGTCAGTGAATGAACAAACAAATGAATAAATAATTAACTAAATAATAGGAATATCCAGTACAAATATAAATACATCCTAGCTAGACATGGTTTAAAACCACCTTTATCAGTAATTTAATAATGTTAATATTTTCTACAAGCTACTCTCACCTTAATTCCTTGCACAAAATACCTTAAATGAATGCATAAAGTAACTGATTGGAACATAAAATAAAATTGCAATATTCTTGTACCTTTTCAGTTGCACTTTTTTATTATATCCTTTTCAACCACATTCGTGCCTGATTTTGTCTGTGTGTTTCAGAATCCACAGGGAGGAGAATAGAATTCCACAAGAAATTGCCATAGCCGAGTGCTTATGCGAGGGCTGCATCATCAACCGGCGCGAAGAAAGGGCCTACAATTCCATGCCTGTGTACGCAGAATACACAATCCGGAGGAAAACCCAATGCCCAACTGACCCGAATCAATATCTGGTCAAGAAGTTCACTGAGTTGTTCCCTGTGGCCTGCACTTGTGTTGTGCCCAGAAGTGTACAGTAAGTTGACATAACTTGCGATTCAGTTATTATGATACAATCATAGCATCGGCCTTAAAGTCATGCTCTATAACTCTTTAAATTAAATAAGCTATTTTTATATAACCTCTCATGCAACTTTCACAATAACCATTCCTCATATATTGTGTTTTATGGGTTAGGATTAGACAACTAAAGTATTATTCCTATTGTGAGCCTTAAGGTTCAAACATACTTCAGGGTGAAGTGAGTTTCGGTGAAGTGTTTTCGCTGCAGTGTAGTTTTTGAGTGCTTCATTTAAATGTTGGCGCTCTTTCCGTGCTCATTATTCCCTGTTTACTTACCCATTAAATAATTCCAAAGACGTGGAGTACAATATAGTCCTCTAGTTTCATATCCATGTGAAAGTTGTGGCACAAAACGCCTATTTAGTCAAATATCTCCACTTTTCACACAACGCACACAGACATCTCTCCCTTCGAGCAAAGGGGATCATAATACCAGCTGCACCTGATCAACGTCATCAGGCTAAGACAAAAAGTTCGGGGAACACAATTGCCTGGTGCATTGCGATAGGGGCTGGGTAATTAAGCACACCACCTGCCAATTGTGTTCCCCAAACATTTTGTGTTATCCTGATGACGTTTACAGCGATCAGAGGAAGTTGTCAAAATGTGTTCAGCTGGTATTATGAGCCCCTTTGCCCGAGTCTGTGTGCGTCTCGTGAAAAGTGGAGATATTTGACTAAATCGGCGTTTTGTGTCACAACTTTCACATGGATATGAAACTAGAGGACTATATCCAATTCCAAAGGCTGGAGTCTTTGGAATTATTTAATGGGTAAGTAAACAGGGAATAATGAGCACGGAAAGAGCGCCAACATTTAAATGTAACCACAAGTCAAGCTTGTAGGGCTATGTCCAACGTGGAAGCGCCTCTTGGCCTCTTGCCTACAGCTGTGTGTGAACTAGACCAAGACATGTCGACGTTCCCAATGTGCTAGTTGATACCTTGCATGGTTTCTGCTGCAATTGGTGTTTGAATGTATGGGTGAATGTCATGCACTAAATCTAAAAGCACAATATAAATGCACCATTTATCCTTTTAGACCTAATTTAAATACTGTATATTTTCTTTATGAACTCAAGCGAACTTGAGCCACGCGAGTGTCAACATCAAGCGCTGCTATGTTCACTTAGCTGACTCGGGGCCGGTTGAGTTGCAACCACTATATAAATAGTGCATTTACAGTATATAGCGTATTTATCCAAGGCACTTTGCATAGTGCATTACATTCACCCATTCACACATACACATTCATACACCGATTGTAGTGGAAACCATGCAAGTCACAACCAGCACATCAGGAGCAATTTGTGGTTCAGTGTCTTGCCCAAGGACACTTGGACATGTAGAGCCTCAGCCGCTCAGGTAGTAGGACAGTATCCTAAATGATGCTTCTGGTGAGAGTGTTTGCCACCAAACTGCCACTCAAAGTGACTACACTGGCCTATTACAGGGCATCCTTGCATTACCTGAATAGGTTCTTCAGAGCATGTATTTTGTACCCATCCCATGTGTCCATCTCATCTGCCCATCCGTCTGTGTTCATTCGGCTGTCTGAGAGAAGTGAATCTCTGGCATCATTAGTCCAAATGAATGTAAAAAGTGCACACTTCCTGGATATTAGCTCTGCCCCAAATGTACGTATCAAATAGGCCGTTATGGCACCACCAAGAGCCTGATTTTTGCAAAACATATTTGTTTTGCGTATACCTCATGCACACCAGTACACAGTATCTATAGAGTATATTATTTAGACCAAAAAACACATGCAAGTTCCCATTTCCCACCATTTTCACATTTTTATAGGGTATACAGAGAAGTCAGACTCGCCGTGGTTTAGTGCATTTTAGCTTTACACCTTAAACAACTTAACCATTTATTTTAATTCCACTGAATTGCAAGGTAGTTATTTATAGTTGTATTCGGTCATAGCATTGCCAGTCAGCACAAACATCATATAAATCTGTACACATTTTCTCATGTGATCAAGTCAGATCTGTTCAATCGTTTATATTCCATCCTGATTGGCAACTTTCAAACCTTGCTGGCCCACAACTAGTGACCTGGCAGAGACATGTACTGTAGCTCCATGAAGCACTTTTTATTTGTTTTATTTATAGTTATTGTTTTATTTTATTAGTTATTTTATTTATTTTTTATTTATTAGTTATTTTTATTTAGTTGTATTTAATTCCACACATTATTGTTTTTCAAAAATATCCTCTGGGCCAACTGTGCAGCATTTGTTTTAGAATGGTACTAACAGAGCAGTAATATATGGACCGCCACATTAATTCTAAAAATGCTTTGATTTTTAGCTCTATGTTACATTATATATTGACAAAATAGGCATTGTGCCAGCTTCACACTTGATTTACACTTTTGTCAACTTGCACAATTCTAGATGTTGCAATGTTTGAATTTAGATTCAAACATTGCTGGCCCACATTATCCATATGTGACCTCCATGCTCTGTGGAGCACCTTTCTTTTGTTTTATTTATGTTTTTAATGTACTTATTTTTTAGTGCATTTTATTTTGTTGTATCTTATTTAATTTCTTGCACAATCTAGAGAAATCTAGACTCTAGATCTATAGCACTTTGTTTTCCCAGTGTAATGTTTCACAGACCTCAGGTTAGTATGAACTAAAAGAGTCACATGTCAAAAAAGAGCCAGGCGGCCTAGTACAGAGGTCCTCAAAGTTTTTAGGGTTGGGGACCTCCATAAATGGAACCCAGTGCATTTTCTCAAACACATATTTATTATAATATTTATGTTTCCCGATCAATGGAGCTAACAATAAGTTCTTAATCTGCATAAATTTTCAAAATTCCAAAGAAAAGAATATATATATGGTTGTTGAAAATACGTTAATGGGATTAAATTCATTTTGTTGATTAATCTGATTGATGAATCTGATTAATCTATTTTTAACGCAATTAACTCCTGTGCACACTGACTCAAGCCACTGATTACATTTTTAATCATTCGACAGCCATATATACTGTATGTATGTATATATATATATATATATATATATATATATATATATATATATATATATATATATATATATATATATATATATATATATATATATATATATATATATATATATATATATATATATATATATATATATATATATATATATTCCTGTTTTCTTCAAAACATGAATGTTTGTTTTTGATCCACATGCAATATCCTCACCGGCCAGAAGAGGGCCCCAACTCACAGGGGGAGACTGGACTAAACCAGTGGTTCTCAAAGTAAGGTCTGGGTTAATAAAATGAACATTGATTTTACAATATAAATTGAGGGCACCAGAGATAGAAATGCCAGTAGCTATGAGGTTCTGGAGGAAATTAAACAGGTTCAAGAATGAAAAATTTATGAGAGGTCCCTGGCTTTTTTTTTTTTTTTTTTTTTCAAATAGGGGTCCACATGAAAATGTTTGGCAACCACTGGTTTAAATATTTGTGATGTTAACAAATGATGCTGAGGGCCATTATGTGTTATGATAGTGTATCTCTTTTTAATAGTATTAATCTCTTTGCGGCTACCGTAAATGTTTAATTCCTTCTGCTATCAGGGTGGCTATCACTGATGTAGCCATAGTAATTTAATATAATCATGACTTTATAAGAATATGAACAGCGTGTTTCTTTCACATGCACATCAAAACATTCATAAAGAGGAAATATTGTGCAAGAAACATAATCAGAGATCATAAACGTAAAAGCAATGAATATGCTGGACCAACTATTGAGCCATTCTCCAGTTTGTTTGGCAGAATCTTTATGGAAATTAATAACTAATTTATTAATACCTAATTTGTTTAATTTTTTTTATACATTCTTTTTTATCTCATCATTGTTGTAGGCCCGGCAATGGTATTCTACATTCTCCATTTGTAAAAATGTGTAGTCTATATATGCCTAAACGATAGATTTAGGCTGCTGCAGAGATATTGTAGTAATGTTGATAGGCAAATTTAAACTTAATAAGATATTTTGTAAACCTTCATAAGGTACTAAAGTGAAAGTGTCTCTGTTTTAGACATATTGCACGCCGCTGCTCACTTAATTGTGGTTATTTTATTTATTTAAAATCTAGCATGCAAAGGAAGGTTGCAAGCTGCATATGCAGTATACCGTATAACACTATGAGAGTACTCCCTAGGAAATCCCCAGAGGGGCAGTCAGTGCGAGTCAGAGGTCTATCGCTGCAGGAATGAGGACTTTTAAAGCACTTCTAAGAAATGTTATGTTCAAGTTCATGCATGCCTGAACGTATGTGAAGACAGCATCATTATTAGTCTACTTGCTAGGCATGTTGAGTACACCAAGGTTTTATGTTAGAAATGTTGAGTATAGAATAGATCCCTACCCAGCATGTAGAAACTGCAGAACACTAACTTGCATAATGTTGGGCAGTTTTCATAATTGGCCTAATATGTTATCAAACATTAACAACATCTAAAGGGCATTTTGTCAATATTATATGGGCTGAAAACAACCCTCCAGCCAGCCAACTTGCCCAAATGTTCTGTTCTGACTACATGCTGGGGACCCCTATACTCAACATTTCAACATAAAACATTGGTGTACTAAACAGGTTCACATACTGGCAACTGGACTATATGGACTATTCATCCTGGCTTTTGCCATTGAATTATAAGTCTCACATATTTACTAGCTTCTTATGATATTATATTCCTATCTTGTATTTTATTTTTCATGTATTTCTATGGATCTATGGATCTGCTAATAAAGATCAAATTGAAATCAAAATAAGCCTTGACAGATTTCATTTTTATTTTGTGGGCAAAAATGTCTCTTGACCATAAAAGGATGGTTATATCAGCTACGCCTGTGGGGTCTTCATGGTGCTAAAAAGGTCCCATCACATTTCAGTCTTCATTCTAGACTTCAGATGGAGTATATCAGGCTGTGCTCTGGCTCATAGTATGGTGAAAAGGTTGTTAACGTCACTGTATCATGGTGGTTAATTGGCCTATTCTGGGATCGATAATGTCATCAGAAGTTCATATTAATTGTATTTTTTTTTTTTTTTTTTTGCCAAATAGATATTCATTGTTTGTTTGTGCCATGTTGTTTGCTGCTAGATTACATGTTTAACCCCTGCTTTCTCTAAAACTGAAACTGTGACGGAGCGGTCCCTACTGCCCTACTGAGGGAAAGATTCTCTTATTATGGAAGAAATCAAGTATTTCTGGTGTTTTCATTTTCTAATTTTAGTTCTAAAGAGCACATATAATGTTTTATGGCATGTTTATTTGCCTGGGCTTATTAGCCAGGGATGCTTTTGCCAAATTCATTCATTCAATAATTACTCCAAGATACTGTGGATATATCTGGGGAAATTCAAAGAAGAGTAACAGCAGAACAGGGCGGGTTTAAGTGTAAGTACAAGTGCCATAAATAGCAGATCCACAAGCTACAGTCAGATCAGATGTTTTTTTAATATAGACTATATGCATTGTGGCCCTCGAGTAAGTGTGAATTATGATGATCTAATATAATGTGTGCAGTTCTTTAGAGATCAAGCCTCTTCATTTAGATCTGAAAGTGAACCAGATTGAAGCATTTTTTCTCCTAAAGCCCAGGCGTGGTGTTGACACCTCTTCACTGGGAAAGAATAAGCTGTTTGGCCTTTACAGTCATGGTACAGATGGCAACACATTTACAGATAGTGGTATGGTACAGGCAACCTTAGGTGGCAACACGTTCCTTTAACCCTACAACGTCCAATGTTGCCTTTTAGTAATCTTATCTTTGGAAATGATCATGATATTTGCATAGAAATACCCCCATAGATGCTGCAATTAACTCGATTAAAAAATGGACTATGATGATTTTTTACCTTTGATCTTTAGCCTTTAACACTAATAAAAGTAAGTAAAATGCTTGCAAAAAATGTATTTTTGTGATCATTAGAATGTCTAGAGCATGTACATTTATTCTATTAAAAATATCCCCATTTTTTATTATTTTAATAATTATCCTAAATTGCATGTACTGTATATATACAGTATATATTACTTATTTTAATAAATCAAGGTAGTACAAACTAGTAGTAAGGTTGAAAACTTTTTGCAAGTAAAAATATACGCGCGCCTTCTAGGGTTAAACCATGTAGCTGATGCTGATTTTTCGAGTTTCGAGTGTAAAATCGTATTTTTCTATATCTGGTTCCCAGAATTATCAGTATTTGGCCGCAGGCCGCTATCCGAATATATGTTTTTCCTTCCACTCCCTAGAAGCATTTTTGTTTGGAATTAAAACTGTTTGCTCTGAATGAGTATACTTGTGCTAGATTTTCATGATTATTTTTCCAAAATAGCAGATCTACAAGTACATCTGTAAATTATAAAGTGTCAGTGTGAATATTGTCATTTGTTTATGTCACGTAACACTGGGTTGAATTCAGGCTGTTTGAGTCATACACACACACACACACGCACACGCACACACACGCGCACATGCACACACACGCGCACACACACACACACCTTTAATTTGCATGCATCGTCTGGCTGTGGTGAGGATGACAAACACTGGAAAAACAGATGTACATCAGGACATCCTGTGGTTTTATATTTCAAAGCAGAACTGAGCAGAACTCTTGTGATCACAGAGGTTGTCTCTGTCTCTCTTCCTCCCTGTACATGTACAAACTGATCAGCTAGACTATCCTGCACTCATTGAATATTTAGTTTAGCCAATCAGTCTCCAGCTGTTTCATAATGAGCCAGTTGAGGTGAGGTGGAGTTACATTAAAATCTGTTTACAACACAGATTGTGTACACACTAAAGTTTCCTTTAAAGGTATTATCATCAACTTTAGTGTGTGCACACTGTGCTGTTTGTAAACAGATTTGTTTAAAACCAGAATCTAACTCCACCTCACCTCCACTCTATTGGTTCATTAGGAAACTGCTGGAGACCCCACACAATCCCTGAGCCCGACGAATGTTTTGTTTTCATGATTTGTTGACAACTACAAGGTTCTGGACCATCTGCAGGACAAAGCAAGGGTCTGTCTGCAGGGAAACTGCTTGAAGTATCAAAGTAGAACCAACATAGAGGGGGAAAAGGCTAAAGAAATATAGCTATATATCTACTTTGATTTTTGGCTAAAAGGTTGCCCCTATTAACTTTAAAGAGAATGTATGAGTTGATTGCCTGTTGTGGTCTGGTTTTGGTGAAATATTAATTATTTCTGGTTATTTTGGTGATGGTCTCATGAGGGGCATGCACTAAGGTAAATTAGTCCAAAGCTAGCATCATTTGTACTGTTGACCTATTTTTATGGCATGTAGAGCAAATTGCGTTGACCCCCCTCTGCTATGTGGAACTATTTTTGGTATATTAATGACAAATATTTGTATTTCCTACTAAATATTTTAGTCTAAAAATGTTTACTAACTAGAGTTGGGCAGTGGACAATGAAGTCAGACTCATAACAAATGGAATAATATAGTGCAGAGGTGACATGGAAATAAAGTACTAGACTGCAAGCTTTGATGTTTCCTTCCTTATAAATTTATTTTATTTTATTTTTTGCGTGTGCACTGTGCAGGGAGGGTGGTGGGCAGAGCTAGTATGGTAATGTACTAGCGCTGATTATTAACATTGACTTGATGTTGTTGTTACAAATGTGTTCAGCTTTTCAAAGGACGAAGAGAAAAGGATTTGTTCAGCTCACTTCAAGTTCATTTATCACTTCTTGAGTTGGAAGTTGAAATCATCTACCCACAAATGTTTGATAACAAGAACTAATGGACAAAAAAACCTTCATCTATATCACATACTGTATATATACACAGTACATACACCATCTTGTGCAAGTCTTAAAGTACAAAGTCAGCAGCAGGTAATAAATATTATACATCTACTGTATATCCAAGATTGGCACTGTTTAAGTGTAAGTCACTCTGGATAAGCAAGACTGTAAGTACAGTAGCTGCTGTTTAAACCACTTCCTGGTATGATGTTATCATCATACCAGGAAACACACGATAAAAAAATGAGGTGGATCACACATTGCAGGAGTATTGTTTTTGGAGTTGTGAAACAAGCTCTTCTACTTTTAGTATTCATCTTAGCTTCAAAGCCAGCCTGGGGTGTTGTCACAAGTCTTGTTCCTGTTGTTCAACTGTTTACGTCCATTTGTCTTGTTCCTGTTGTTCAACTGTTTACATCCATTTCCACAGCATTCTGTGTGTCAGTATATTATCTGCCCTAGGGCAAACTACACCGTGGTCAAACAGCTCTGACACACTTCTAACGGTAGAAGGATGTAGCGTTAAGGGGAAGTGTTTGCATGTTGCAAGTACTGTAGTTGCATGGTGAATCATTGGTGTAGCTTCGTCTTTAGCAGAGCCTTGTCATTCTCCATCTTACAAGACTTGGCAAGTCAGCAGCACAGACACGTGCAGAGACCACCATTAGCAAAACATTCTAAAGTTTAGAGGACCACTTCACCACAGCTATCTAGTCTACCCATCTTCATGCCTCCTATGAGACATTTCCCAACTGCCCACAGCCCTCCTATGAGACAGACTGAGTAAAACAAAACAAAAAAGTATTTCATCATGAACAGTAAACCTATTGAACAGTGATCGGCGAGAAAGAAAAAACAATGAAAAACGAGAGTAACAACAGAATGGACATGGATATGAATATGCTTACGCAGTAAGGTCATAATAAATCATGACAATATTTATCTCCATTTATGGAGAGTAACTCTTGGCATAAGAGTTGTCTCACATGAGACCTCATGAGGGAACTTCCTCGGCCGGGAAGCAAAAGCTATGCAAAACTGTCTTTCGCATTCATTTTAAAGGAGTGTCCAAAATGGTTGTCTCAGAGCGCCTGACTGTCAACAGTACGGACCTGGTCTTTTAAAGTCTTTCCAAGTCTTCACACGATCCACATATGAATTTGTTGTAGCGGCGACTAGTTTGGAGTAAGTACAACGACTGTAAGACGGAGGAAACACCTGAAACGACGCCCAGTTTGGGGGGTCGGTGGGTGTTATACCCAGCCACCTCATACACAACCCCAAGTATACATCCTCAATGTAAACAGCCTTAACATGCCTGGATGCTTCCACGAGCTTTGCAGGCAGGTCTAAGGACATAACGTAGCCCAGCCCTAACGCATAGTGAGGATACACTGGCTCAGGGAATACCTCGACAGGTAGGTACCATTTAGAGTTGGGGTCTCTCAGAACCGCGCCGTTGTGCGCCACAAGTCCTGTCATGTATTTGTCCTTGGGGGCGTTCGACAGCATCTCGACCAAGTTGTGCACGTTCAGGAACATGTCCGAGTCGATCTTCATGGCGTAGGAGGCCGCGGAGCAACGAGAGTCCAGCCACTCCAGCATCACCATGGTCTTGATGGTCAGGTTCTTGTAGCAATCCACGAAGTCGGCCTGCAGCAGGTCCCGGTGCTCAGCGCTCTCCTCCAGCACACGCCGCTGAGTTCCTTCTGCATCTTCTCCCGTGGGCAGTCCCAGCAAAAAGAACAGGCTCACCACTTTGCCCAACATGGGGCTCTCGCTGCCCCACGTCTCGCGGATGGCGTCGCGGTGGGCTCTGTTGTGGGGAGCGACGGGGACGACCAGCACCACGAAGGGCTTCTGCTGCTCGCATTTTTGGGGCTCGTCCACAGTGAAGCGGTAGGTATAGGGGTACTCCACTAAGTAAGGCCCTGGAGATACATAGGGAGGTGGTTTTGGCGGTGTTGTCTGTGGAGTGGACAATGTCGTAGTATGTAGGGTTACGGTTGTTGTTGTTGCTGTTGTTGTGGGATTCATCTCCTCGGGTTGCACAGAAAGAGAGGAGGTATTGAACGTTGTCCCCACGTCGTTGGCCTCGGCGTCGGGAAGCGTTGCTGCTGTCGGGAACAGGCGTGCTTTGTAGGGCATCAACCAAGCCGTGGCGTTGTAGCCTATCCATTTTGGGCTCCAGTCTGCGGCCATTTCCATGACGTTGACGTTGTAGAAAAAGAAGATTGCCGTCACGAGCAAAACGAAACAGAACCAGCGCTTGCGCGGACAGCTGCCGCAACTTCTGCAACTTTCTGCAGCCTTCCCAACCTCCACCTTTGTCTCGCTGAAAGGAAAGAGCACATAGGTCCATCAATCTATCAGTCTTGAACATTTTTTTAGCAACGCATGCTGTCTTATGGGCCTCCATTGTAACACACTAAATCTTTTCCAATGAATGAGTATCCGACCTGACTGTCAATTTGGGTTCTTCTGATCATGCCCTGCTCTGGACCTTATACACAATGAGGTGCGAAAGGGTAAATCATTGGCAATTTTTACTCACTGCAGCTTTGTCTAGGCCCAGGCTGCCATTCTGTTTTACCTGCAGGTGGCTAATCAGGCGCAGGTGGCAGAGGCAAACTATCAGCAACTAGAGCCATGGTCTGTATCTATTCTTTATGCATTTTGGGGTTTATTATTTATTGTGTTTATTGTAGGCTGAAGTGTATTTAAGACGATGGCTACAGAGAGAATGAATATAATTGATTAACTCTATGGATACTTTTTGGACGTTACTGAAACATTTCTCAGCTTCCTCGGCATGAGAAATATGTAGTTTATCATGTCGGCTAAATGGCCATGGCCATTATGACCTATGTACTTATGCAGCTTGTTGCATCTGCTGCAACGGCCATCCTTTACACACACACACACACATATATATATATATATATATATATATATATATATATATATATATATATATATATATATATATATATATATATATATATATATATATATACACACACACACAGTATATTGTATATCCAATCTTGTTCACCCGGCCTGGTGCTTTTCACCAGAGGAATACCGTAACTGAAATGCTATCCAGAATTGTTAGGACCAGACCGAGGGCCTCCTAAATCACAAGTACAGTGGAAAGTACTGTGTTTTTTTTGGTGCCTGTGTCTCTCCCACCTTTGCTTGGGGGCATGGGTGTGTGTGCTCAATAGCAATTACCCAATAACAATTAGCCTATTCAATAGCAAGGCAGTTCATAACCCTTTCTGTAAGTTCCCCATCGAAGATGAGAAACCTGCTTCTGTGTGAAATGCTGTAAAATGTTCTTCATAAAGTTTCTGTTGTATAAAAAAACTATTTTTACCCAATCTAAAAGACGACTTTGGTCAGGGGTGTGCGTCTCATGTCTTGATGAAATGAGGACCCAATTGTAAACAAGTAAAAGTGCTTGATTGTGTTGTCCCACTCATAGTTATCATTCTTGTATTGAGTTGAACTTGAAATGCACTGTAAATCCCCATTGCCTGTTAAAAATCAAAACAGTGATCTACCTATACACTCCACGTCCAGACCAGTCACAGCGGTAAACCTTCACTGCAGGTGCATTGGTGCAACATTTTGGTCAAAAAATGTATTTCCTCATCATATGCACGAGGTCCCATGATGAAGCATGGCCTATTACTGAATTAAATTATTTAAATGGTAATTTAAAATCTTTTTCTGTTAAAAAACTCCTATAATCATACCCATGCTAAATCCTTCATGCAAATATAATACAGACAAAACAGACACAAATCTCAAATGCAACAAGTCCAATTTGTCGCTGATACTTCTCATCAAATATATCATAAATATTCTTTCACCACCACTCGTACTTAAAGGGGAAGTCCACCCATTTTCAACAATTTAATGTCACTAATATACCTTAAAGATGTTGTGTAGACATAATAAAAAAGGTCCCCCATTCTGTGTTTCTAGAAATGGAAAAAAATCATTAACATGGTGAAATTCAACTTGATGCCATCATCAAGTTGTGTTTCACTATGTTAAGGATTTTTCTATTAGGACCTATTTTTCTGGAAGTGTACAAATGGAACCAAATGGAACTAGGGTCCATTTGTTCACTCAGAAAAAAAAATCTTGGAAATGGGCGGAATTCCTCTTTAAAAGGAGTGTTAAGTGTTATTATTATAATATTATTAAATGACAAATAAGTGGTTTGTGACATACCTTTGTCCGCTGTTAGAAAACCGATTTTCTAACATGTTGAGCGCCTGTTGTTTCTCCTCCTACCGTGTGTGTGCCAGAGAGTACTCTGTCAGAATTGTCAGAACGCACTTCTGATAATACCATATGTTGTTCTACTGGTATATCCAGTTTTGCCATCCTCTCCTCAGCCCTCTGCATAGCCACAACGTTGTTGACACACCGGCAGGGATGCTGGTACTGTGTGTGATAGCCATTGATAAGGCAACACATTGAAGCTCAACCTGACCTTTACTGTTACTGTTACTAAAACATCACAAAGCTATAGAAACTCAGATACAGTTACAAAGCAGGCTGTTCCCTTTTTTTTTCATGTGACTTGCAGACCTTCAGTGTCTTCATGCTCTGACAGCGGCAGTGCTGTCTGTGTCGAAACGCACAATGCTAGAGAAGTACTTCCTACCTTGCGTTACCATAGAATTGTCTCTCTAGAGTTCCCGGGGACATGTAAATCATTAGAGGCAACCATGGTTGCTCGCAGGTTTGTACCTGCAGTAAAAAAAAAAAAACACCACACCCTGTTTGTTTCAGCGAGTGACACACATGGTATATGGTACAGGTGTTCAGGTTTCACATGTTGATCCATGTTATGTGAGGTTGTAAAGGAAACCCAAGAAGGAAAGAAAAAACTGGGAAAAGAAAATAGACTGCTATAGACTATATTGATGTCTATAGTAAGCTGTAGATTTCAGCACTGATTATGGTTTGCGGAGTATTATGTATTGCATCTTTTCTCATGTTAATGTGTACCTGAACTAGATACATTAACTAACAAAGCACTATTCAGCACTATTCAGTTAATTGTTAAGCAAATGAGTTGTTAGTCATGGACCGTGTTTACTAGGGTATATTTATCAAATAAAAGTGCCAGTTCAGTCAGAGAGTGCTGGCTGGCAATGGAGTGCTTGTTTAACTCCGAGCTGCCCTTTAACAGTCTGAACAAAGGATCACTATTAACAAATAAATATCAAGGAGAAAATGTGCGAGCCAAAGATGAAAGCATACTGTGTAGATGTAATCATTCAAATACAAATATTGGATACAAGCAAGTGGACTGTTGCCATTCAGAGACTCAGGACCTTTTGTCCCTTTAGCCCAGGGCTGGGCAATTATTTTTCCCAAGGGGCCAAATGAGACGCATAAAATATTGCTGAGGGCCAAGACTAAAGGCTGAACTAAAGTCTGTGCAATATTAATTTCATTTCAAGATAAAAGTAAGAGTAAGACCAACCATTTTGACACCAGGGCCCGCTGTATATTCAGTATTTGAGCCACAGAGGACCGCCGTTTGATGACGTTTTAGCCCCACAGACCCCAAAACTAAAGATTTCTTTTGTTTTTGTTGACAATACCAGGCTGGATGTCACAAACAAAACAGGAAAATTAACAAAACAGGCAAACCTACAGATCAAAAATGGCCATTCTTTTGCATTCTCTGATTGTGTAGACTTTGGGATGAAGAGTGTAAACATGAAACCAAATGGACCCGCAAGGGTACATTTGGTTTCATTTTTACGCTCTCAAAGAGTTACATCTGGTTAACCAACTTTCCACATTTAACTGGAACTGGAACTCTTTCAAGGACAATAATACAATAATTTGAAGTTGACTTCTCGGATTGTGGAATTTGAACCCAGGACTAGTGAGCGCAAACAGAAAATCTTTCTTCCTTCTACCTCTTATGAGTTGCTGTTTGCTTTGTCAAGAACCGTGAAGATAAGAAAGATAAGATAATTTCACTCCTATATGCCAAAGCAGCAGCCATTAAGACATATTGGGAATTCAAAACCTTCTCTCAAAGCAAGGGCACATAAGGTGGCCGCAATACGAAACTGGCCTCTGTAAAATCTGCGGGACAACACAAATGCTTTGTAGTTTAGTTGACCTGCTGAGTATGGTGCATGGTAACAATCTCGCAGAATCGCACAGTTCGAATGAATATAGAATTAGCAGCTCAGCAGCACTGTAACGCACAGAACCGTTCAGGAGTCATTGTCGTTTCAAACGGGACGATAGTAGACAAAGACTACAATCCACACCCTGTCCGGTGCTGTCAAAATCATATTTTTTCTCCTATTGGTGCAGTTATAACCCTGCCTTCTAGTCCCACCCTGTTTGTTGGACTATAACTCAACTGATAAGATTTTCCAGCTGTCCGCCCGACCATCGGGCGAAGTTTACTGATTAAACCATGTGACTGTCAAAAGGAAATAGAGCAGCAATCAAACAGCAATCAGCGTTCGGTTCAGAAAGATTTTGTGACCGAGATGTGTGAATGAGGCCTGAGGGAAACCTCATAAAAAATAGGTAATAGGGGGACTAGTCACAACCTATAGAATGTGAAACAGGCAGAATTGTAGCAATGCGATATGTCTAACTACTACTAAGTGGATTTAATGATTCTGTGTGAATCCCAAACATTAGTTTAAAAAAAAAAAACAACACACTCATTGGGCTGGAAACGGCCATAGCACTTGGATTAGATTCAGCATCATGAAACCCCCCCTAGTTACAGACAGTAGTGCTACATAAAGCATTATGTCACCATCTGGCAGAAGGTACAAGACAATGAAAGCTAAAACAAATAAGACTGAGAAACAGTTTCTACCCCAGAGCTGCGGCCTCCATTACCCCACCTCTAGCATGATAGACTCGTCTTTATGCTGCTGCTAGTGTTATTTATCATTATTTATATACTGCTGCTACTCATTTATTTATTCATGTAGTTTTTTTTTACAATGCACAGGGACTTCTTCCATGGCTGCTGTTTCTTCTTGCTTGTCTTGTCTCTCTGTACAGTATTTTATGTGTTTGTTTGATTGTTTTTAGTTGATTGTTTTTAGTTTTTAGTATTGTGGATGCTAGAGAGGTCAACGAAGTTTCGTTGTACATCCTGTATAATGACAATAAAGATAATTCATTCATTCATTTGTTCACAGATTTTCATAAGAGTCAATCAATCTGGTGTGTTCACATGAGACTGAGTAGACCATATAATTACCAAAAGTTTTTTTGAAAGTGGAATACCCCTTTAAATTGTAAATTGTAATGGAAAATTTAAATCCAACTAATCTGTATGTACAGTATATATTGCAATGTTTTTTCTTTTACTTAATGTAAATCGCTCTGGATTAAGAGCATCTGCTAAATGACTAAATTATAAATTGTCTGTCTGTCTGTTCTCATTTACTGTATGTATGTGTGTCTTTACTGTGTTTTTTGGAGTGCATCATCTGCTGCAAACTGAAATGCCCACTTTGCGCCACACTAATAAACTTATGTCCTTGTTGATGCAACAAGGTTTTAGACCCATTATCAAAGCATGTTCACCTTGTGTAAGTGAATTGTGTAAATATCTGGGAATGATGTTGAGGGTTTGATCCATGTTTCACAAAGAATCGTGCAGATTCTTTTATGTGCATACTGTACTGTACTCTATGCACTTTTTCAGTTTGTGCTGAAGACATGTTACATGCCTGTTGAAAACATGTTCTGACTCCCCTGTAATTATTCAGGCATGACATGCATTTCTCAGCCACAGCAAGCAGCTGTGGCTGCTTCTTTTGGACACTGAGGAATATTTTTAAATTTTCAATTCTTGATAATATTGTGTCCTTCCAGAAATGAAAATAGATTTGTTGATTTATTTTAGTTCTTCAATACCCATAAAATTTGGAGATTTGAGACTTAAATGTTGCTATTGAGCAGAGTTATTTCTTAGCTGTAGATTATTATTATTATTATTATATTATATTTTTTATGCCATACTTCATCATACTAGAGGGACATTATAGAGGGTGTTCCTGGTGCCTCCAGCACTTTGTGTAATCTGTGTTGTGTTGACAATCTTTAAACGTAGAAGGCAATGGATCTGTATTAGTCAAAAGTAGATGGTGGGTTATTTCTCTGCATTGTTTTTATTTAGTTACTATTAGTTAAGAGTAGGTGATAGGTTATTTGTCAAGAGTTTGTCCACACTCTTAATGATCGCTCTGGTCCATAGCTTTACTGATCATAGAAGCATTATTGCCATTATTAAGCCAGATCTGTGAGGGAAACAAAACTAGTAGCTAAAAATACAATTTTCTGTTTTATTTAAATGAAGTGCATATTATTCTATTGTACAATGCTACTATTGTACGTTCGTACTAAGTCATGTGTGGGTTCCAACACTGTTATGTTTCATTAATTTCGCAAGAGTACTTAAATCATTGCTCACAGCTTCCATGTCAATAATGATTACTAGATCGAATGCAGTAATTTGCTTGCCACATACACTCTATTACACATGATATGATGTTTATTTGGGGCACGGTACATTATACAACAAACAACACAAGCTTTCTATTGTCAAAGTATAATTTGAGTATCATTTGAGTTTGTAATAATTGACCCCCAGGGGAATGTTGAGTGCAGAAAGGAGGCGCTAGGGTTCAAGTGGTTGATGTCATCTGAGAGGACAAAAGATTCCCACGTAAATGGTGCATTTATAATGGCACCTTTTAACCAAGGCGCTCTACATAGTGCAAGTACATAGTACATTAACCCATTCACACACCTTTAGTTTACAGGGTGTGTTACATTCACTCATTCGCACACTCGCACACCGTTAGTTTACATTCACCCATTCACCCATTCACACGCACACCGATTGTGGCTGGAACCAGGCAAGCCACCAACCAGTGCTCCGCGAGCAATGTGGGGTTCAGTGTCTTGCTCAAGGATACATGTAAATCAAAAGGCCGTGGATGGAAGTGTGGATGACGCGACTCGATCGTCGTCCCCAGCAACAGGAGGAGACACGGTGGATTCGTCGAAGGAGCACACCATGTCAGCCTCCATCTTCTTCTCCTCCTTCCACAGTCTGTTGTACTCCTGCTTGAGCTCCTGGTAGCTGCGCGAGAAGGTGTGGAAGATGGAAGTGGCCGGGAAGGCCATGATGAGGATGCCGCTGAGGATGCTGGCCAGCGCCACCAGCTGGCCGGGGATGCTGAGCGGCACCATGTCTCCGTAGCCCACCGTGGTCATGGAGATGATAGCCCACCTGCAAAACAAACAAACAAAAACATCATTTTTCCATCTCAGTTAAGAACAAACTCTGCCAGCCCCAGAATACCCCCACTCTACCTGATGCCAAAAATCAGTTTTGGGCGAGAGTAGATTACAGTACTAAGGAGAGTCACAGGGAGGAGATTTACGGTGGATTTTTATGGCACAAAAGCTTTGCGGATCAAAAGAGGATAAGCTTTCTCCACAGCTGCAAAGTTGGTGAGTTTGACGTTGTTTAATACAGGCAGATCACAGATGAAATCTCTCGGAATGGGGGAGTCAATGGGGCGAAATGCAACTCTAGATTCAATTCCAATTATAAAAATATAGATGCAAGCAGCAATAAGACGGGACTAAGCAAGCAGCAATAAGCAGTCGGAACAATATTCACAGTAAAGCCATAGAAACATGGAAGAACTGAACTTTAGAAATACATCATTTGATTGTGGGAGCAGGGTTCTTGGTAATTCGATTCTAGGAGAGGCAGTTTTTATATAATTCAATAATTTTATCTATCGGAGGTCGAAAGTCTCCATATGAAAGTTGTTTGGAATACGGTTACACATATGTGAATGCAGTTTTTATTGTTGATGGTTATACGGTTCATGAACTACGATCATTCAATGTTTGTATTTTCAATTGAGTGCGATAGTGCCTTGCCATTGGTCAGTTGCCTTGGGCTTCACAGCATCAGTGTTTGGCATAGCCCTCTACCATATTGCCACATTTTGTGCAAACCGGCCTCACGGTTCAGCCAGGACTGCTATTGTTGGCTTTAATTTGAGGTCCAAAAGAAGATGGCGGCTCATCTAAAGGTCAGAGGTCAAAAGTCGGAATACGAAAGTTGTTCGGCATAAGCAGACGCATAAGTCAATATAAGTTACATTTCTGAGAGTCAGGCAGTTCATGAGTTATGAGTGTTAAAAGTTTGCATTTTCAGGTGAGTGTTATAGCGCCACCATTTGACCAGTGGTCATGGGCTTCGCATCATCACCTTTTGGCATCATCCTCTACCAGATTACCAATTTTTGCAAAAAACGACTGCACGGTTCAGCCAGAACAGCAATTTTTGGCGGAAGGAGAAGGAGCAAAAAAAAGAAATTAAGGGACCAGACTTTGTCAATGCGGCTAGCATCCGAGTAGCAGAGCCACCAACACGCACACACACACATACAGATCTGCACACAGGGATTTTTTGGTTTCTGCTCATGAGAGGTCCCCCCCCCCCCCCCCCCCCCAACAGCAATGTGCTATCTTTAATATATTTCCTTTTTTACTTTGTTCATTACTGTTAAACTCACTCAGTGTTGATGTTTGCATCAGAATACGGAACAAGCCGCGTTTTGTATTGATTCAGTAGTGCTCAAATAAAGAATGATTCTATATTATCACAGAAGTTTATATGATGTGCAACAGTCATTAATATACTTGGCATCTTTAGCAGACGACACTGCTAAATAACGATGCATTTCTCTGTCATGGTCCACCAGCGCTCACCACTCCCTATCTGTGTTGTTGTTGGAAATGAAGAATGCGGATGCATAGGCGCTACGTCATACCTGTGCACTGCAGGTTGCACAGGTTAAAAAGAGCATATTATTTACACGCTACAGGACATCTGTTATCTGTTGATAGCTTGTTGTTCTGTTCTAGTTTCGTATGTGACTTGTAATGTGTGCAGAATGCTGTGGTGGATTAGGACCTACAAGCTACTGCGCATCACTGTTTTCATTTCATAGCCTGTTCTATTTTCACATGCGACAACAAGCTCAGTTTTAATGAAGTTATGAAGGGCCGTTTGGCATAAATTACCTTTTTAGGACCTTTTATAGTTATCATACAGGCCTACCATACACACACATTCCGTATTATTATTATTTTCCATCAGGCACAATAGACGCCTATATTGGTAGAAGGACCCACAACAGTCTGTGCTAGGCCACAGACTACAGGCTACGCTAACAACAGGCAGATGAGAATAATGAAAGTTGAAAGAAACTTAAAACTCTAAACTAGAGCAGAAATTAATATAAGTTTGGCGTGGGACATTTTCTCAGTGGTGATGTGATCAAGAATATCTGCATTTATCATATTCTACTTTGATTGGAACATTTATATCACTCCTAAACATTTTGCCAAACATCACACACACACTCCTATCCTACTGGAGACTAGTGTGTGCCCAGAAGGAAACCTTTTCTAGTTATTATTATCATTACCAGTAGGTGGCCGGTATGCTGCTGAAACTCTGCCGTGGCGTCGTGCTGGAGGCGTGCGGCGCCAGCTCGTTCTCCGCCAGGTGGACCAGAGGCGAGAAGAGGGCCACGGCCACGCAGACGAACAGCAGCAGCAGGCCGAACTCCCTCATGCTGCGTTTGATGGTCATCCCCAGCGTCTGCAGGCCCAGTGAGTGGCGGGCCAGTCGCATGACGTAGAGGATGCGCAGCGCGCGCAGCATGCGCAGGATCAGACCCAGCTTGTCCAGGTAGCCTCGGCCCGGTCCGCCGGTGGCGTAGTCGAAGTCCTCCAGGGAGGCATCTCTGACCTGAGGGACCATATAGACCAGGGGTTTTCAACCTTTTTGCTAACCAGGGCCCACTATTCAGCATTTGAAGCCACAGACCACTATTTGAGGACATTTTAGCTTTGCAGACACCCAAAAAAAAAAGATTTCTTTTGCTTTTGTCCACAATACCAGGCTGGATTTGGGAAACAAAACAGGCAAACATACAGATGAAAATGACCATTAGTCTTCTAGTTGTGTAGACTTCAGATGATGAATATTCTCTTGAGAGTCTAAACATGAAACCAAATGGACCCACAAGGGTCCACTTTGGTTTCATTTTTACGCTCTCAAGAGTTACATCTGGTTAACCAACTTGGGGACCACCTGGAAACCTCTTAAGGACCACTGGTGGTCTCCAGTCCACTGGTTGAAAACCACAGAAATAGACGCATATAAAGGCCAGATGTCTCAAGTCGAAGTATCTTGATATCCTACAGTGCAGTATGTTCTATAGAGGCGCAAAACAAAAATACTCATGACTCACTCCACAAACGGGATGGTTTGTAGTGCTGAGCAGTCCCATCCCTATCGTGACGTCGCGTGTGGACCAGAAGTAATTCCTCAGAGTTTTCAAATCCCTCAGAGTTTTCAAAAATGCTTCATATAAAGATGATTGCGCCACAGACAAAGCCAACTCGGGTCATGGCAAAAAACACAATATCTTGCATCAATTAAATTATTAGTAGGGAAAAAACAGCAGGATGCAACACTTTGTTTTGTTTTATATCTTACAAATTGTTTGATTGTACCAAAACATTGTGTGTGCACTGAGTTGTCATTGATCGCAGCGCAATCGTCTTCATGATAAGTCTATGAGGAAAATGAATGAGGAATTCATTTTTGGGGCAAAGGGCGACGTCATGAAAGGGGCGGGACTGCTTGGCCCTATTACAAACGTTAATAAACGTGGCTATGAATCAGGACATGTACTGTATCTGTAGCATCTTCCTTACTCAGATTTCAGGAGGTGTAGTTCCAAACTCGCTTGTGTGCTAGCTGATAATTGCATGAATTTGCGTGAGTGGAGGGGGCACAATTAAGGCGTTCGATTCCTGGTGTTCGTGTTTGTTTGACGGCGGTCGATCCCGAGGGGTATAGTTGTTTATTGTCACTGTTGTGACCAAAATCAACCTAGTTGTTAATTGTCACTGTTATTTGGAATGCACGCATGGGAACTGAATGTAAAAAAAAAAAAAAAAAACAAGACCACAAGGTCTTTTCTCTGCACTGCTGTGCTGTGTGCTTTTTAATGATTCTGTCCTTCATGACTGCACCTTGTGCCATTTGCATGTAAAAGTATCAATCAATCAATCAATCAATCAATCATGTAAAAGTATCAATCAATCAATCAATCAATCAATCAATCAGACCTCCACGGCCAGCGAGACGTAGTAGGGCAGGATGGCGACAGCGTCGATGACGTTCAGAGCACTGCGGGCGAACGCCAGCTTGCTCGGCGCCTGGACGAACCTCAGGACGAACTCCAGAGTGAACCAGGCCACGCAAACCGACTCCACCACGAACATGTTGTAGCACTTCTGGGAACATTCGCCCTGCAGGAACAACGGACAGGGAGAGAGATTCATTACATTTAGGTTTGCCTTAAGGATCAGGTCTTAAGACCTGGAAGTGGGGCTAAGCTGTTTGGCTGTTTTGAGTGGCCAAACAGCTTTGCCAGTTGCCACACCTTTGACTTAAGTCTTAAAGCCTGATACTTATGACTAAAATAGGGCCCTTAATGTTTAAAACCCATTTTGACCTGACATGAGATTCTGCAAATGGCTTCTAACTAGCCCTGGATCCAGTCTGATTTGCTGCATCCTGTGCATCTGAAATCAGTCTGGCCAGGTGCCTATCCAGCCAAGTATCCTGATTGGTCTGTTTGAGGAAAAAAACACTAGTTCACGTTCGTTTGAACACCATCCAGTCAGAAACAATGTAGTTAGTAACAGGTGACGTCAGGGAAATGCAAGTCAAGCAGGCTCTGGCGAGACTGATTTGCGAAGAGACATTTCAGATCTGCGGAACGCAGCGAATCTGGCTGGAACCAGGCTCCTTCTAAGCCTAAAAGTCTGAAAAACCCTATGTTCCAGATGTCCTCCTGTCAGTGACATCTGGACACCCTATTGTGATTATCAGTTGCAATTCCAACTAAGACAGACAGCGAAAGGAGAGAGGGATGGGGAGTGACACGCGAGTCGAACCCCTGACACACTGTCATACTGGCTTGGCAGTGTAGGTGCCCAGATGGTTGAGCTAAGCGTCTGGGCTGACTGACTTGTTTTCAAATCAAAATCTCCTTGCCAGGAGGTGGCACGCCCTCATTTCTCTCTGTCTTCTTGACTTGTCAGACACGGAGGTGCACACGTAAACATCAGAGGGGTCTTCAGCCCCTGCTCTTTTACCCGTCTGTAAAACAACCCTTCCCACATCATGATTGCAGCATTCACTACAAAGAAACGCACATGCCCCATGCATCTTTCCATTCCATGTTAGGCTGGAAGGCAGCCTAACCCCCTGACCCTGAACACAGTGTTTTGCGTTAAACCAATTTGTTTAGAAATCCACCACCACATCTCCACTAGCTAAAGAGTGCTGGGTTGAGCCCCATAAAATAGCTCATCTACTGTACAAGCTATCAATGCTTTTTGTCTGGGATTTCAGCCCCTGGCTTTCTAACCCTCTCTGCTGTCTGGGGCAAGTTGGAACAAGTTTATACTGTAAGAAATGTTTGTCATTAAATAATTACAGTTCAACCAAAGTAACAAGCTCCACAGAAACAACTCTGGCATTGTGAACGCAATGAAGAGAAGTGGTAAATAGTGCACTTACATAGCGCCTTTATCCAAGGCACAGATGCAAGAAACCATGCAAGAGGTACAACCAGCACCTCAGGAGCAATTAAGGTGTCACTTAGGCTTGATCACTGGCACACTGGCATACATATGAGGGAGGAAGTTTCCTTTTAAATAATCATAAATTAGATTATTAAATTAAATTGTCTCAAATTGATGCAAATGCTGCACACAGTTCTACATTCATTCACATTGAACTTTGGCTGAGGAGATAGGTGTAATTTTCCTAAAGATGATTTCAATGTCCTGATGTGAAATGTAACAGTCCAGAAGAAGAAAGGGATGTTATGTTATCTGTTTTTATTCATATGTGTTCTCAGAATTCAAATTAGGCTAATGTTGACATGGCACACTGACTATCAGGAAGATGAAAATATGGCACTTCATATGCAAAAGGTTGCCGGCCCCTGCACTATACGATTAGTGCTTTTGTGTCACTTCTATATGCAATGCATCCTGTTTCGCAATCACTAGTCCATTGACTACGAATGATTTCATAATAATGATTCACCCAGACAATCTGGTGCACTTCCCCTTTTGTAACTTTTTCTGTTGAATTTCCTGACTCCAACTGCCAGTAAAATGACTACTGGGATCAGGGCCGATCTAGGCATGGGCATCTCTATCATTTTTGAATCATTGTATTTTATTAATTAACATGCTTATATTCAAAATGATTTGAAACTCTAGGCAACTAACTACAATTGTCGTGCCATTAAACCAACCAACAGCATTTCATCATTCAAAAAAGAAAAATCTCTGAGTCAGACCGCTCTATGCATGCGTGCCTGTTGCAACTTCAACCAACTGATGTTAATATTGATGCTTACTTGCCTAGTCCTCTATAAGATATACAGTACATCTTGTGGGTCACAGAACTAAAGACGGCATCACGCAGCACGTTTTCGTTTATAGGAAGAAATTAAAATTTGATTTTTATGTTTTGACATAAAAATACATGGATGTGAAAGGTTTCATATTTGGGTCATGCATTGTCTGATATGACCATATAATGACCACAAATGTTTCATGCAAAAGTTTCATGCAAATTGAAAAAAAAAAAAAAAAAAAATCCAGGCTAAAAATCAGGTATAAGCATGTTTCAAACTGGCGGAAAATCAGAGGGTGGAGCTTAATGGTCAAGGTTACAGATGCAATGCCTATGAGTCAAGGAAAATGTAGAAGCAATCTTTGGCCATATAAGACATGAATTATGCCTGAAAATACATTATTTGCAGGCGTCCTTCCTCTGATTTGAACTCAGGACCTTTTGGTTTGGAGTCATTTGCTTTACAATTGAGCTGTGGCAGTGCCACACTAGCCTGGGTTCAGCCCACAGACCCCATCTACTCCGTTGGGCTCCGCCCGCTCCGCTGGGTTGTGTGGTCTGGTGTTGTGATGAAGAGTTTCAATTTATCTCGTCCGGAAAAACGGCTCGGCCAATGAGCGAAGGGGTTGGAGGCGGGTCTAAAAAAATAGCCAATCAACGCCGAGGGCCGTTTCGACACAGACGTTGAGGATCATCTAGCCTCGACACCCAGGCTTTCATTTTCGTTCGCCTTGCGCGAAAACGGAAAGCCTGGACTAACGCACGTTGGAAAGTGGCCTTCAAGTGGGAGTGAACCTTTCGGGGTGGGCGTCGCTCTAAATGATGTGACGTAGAACAGCAGTGGACGGGCGCGGGAGGGGCCGGGGATGACGACACGTTAGTGAGATCAAATCAGAGCGCAGCTCATCTGCCGTGTGGATGCCACGGCACCCCGCCCCCCCAAGGCCAAAATCATTTAGGGCTAGACCAGGCTAAGGATCATCTAACTGTTTGCCCCAACGGAACAGTTGCCCATAAAAACAGCACACATCCATTAGTTTCATTGTAACTAGAGTTTCATTCTTTAATACTGCATTTAGTTATAAATAGTGCAAATGTCCGACGCCAACTGCACTGCTAGTCAGTTAGTCACTGTGCTGACTAAGTGTTAACTGTTGTTGTTGACTGCAAACAACGTCACAGGAAGACAGATTCGCTGATCTCCAGTGATTGGTTGAGGGAAAATCAAGGGCCCGCCTCCTCGTAAATCGGTTACAATGGGGCCAATATCAGACTCTTGAGCCATGGCTCAGAGTGCACTGTGGCCAGCAGTGCATTGTTTCCATGAACACCAAGCAGAACAGTTGTGTTTCCTTTGGGTGGCTCTCTACACCTGAGCAGACATCAGTGGATGTCCTTTTTTGTTTTTAGTTGGTTTCAATGGACAGTTCTGGATAGTTCCAGTTTATTCAATAATAATCCACATAATAAATAAGATCCTCTGCAGACCTGAGCAAACACCTGGAAGACTTTCGGCTCGGAAGTGGCTTTTTTGAATGGGAGTGAAAGGGAACTTCTTTTATCTTATGCTGTTGGTTTTGAGCCAAAACACAAAGCAGATGGGTCAACACATGTCACAAGTCACAAATGAAACAACCCCCACCCCAAAGAGGTTTGACAGCATAATCTCACAGTAAATGAATTAACTGTACCTTTTATGAGAAAAGTATTTTCAAAAATGTTTATTTAAGGATTTCTATGACATACAACACTGTGTGGATTTCTTCAAAGTATGTTTCTGCGTAAGATGTTTTTTCTTCAGAAATCACTGTGTGTGTGTGCATTTCTTCAGCGTATGTTAACATGTTACAGACTAACAACCCTTCCAGCTCCAGTGTCCCTGTCAGCTTTCTGTCATTCAGTGTTTGTGGTCAGTGATCATCAGTGATCTTTTCACAATTTAGTACCAGGCATCTGAGGGTGAGGTTGTGTGCACTGGTCAGATATGTTGAGTGTTCAGGCCAGGGTGGCAGCGGGGGCAATGTATTTCATGCACAAGGTCCAGGGTATGGCTAAACATGACTAGGTTAAGTATCAAAAACGTTTTTGACAGGTTTGATAACTGACTGCGACCTCAGGTCACAAGTAGTGATTAATGGGTGATTTTAGTGCAGGAATTCATCAAAAGCCCAAAAGTTGACTACACCCCATCCTTGGAGTTTTTATTTATTTTTTCTTATTCTTTCTATTTTCATCTCTTTAGGATGTTTAGGTTTTTCAGAGTTTAGAGTTTTGCTGCTACTCAAAGGTCCTCACATACAGGCATAAGGAATATGTCATTTTCCACCTGCTGTTTGCTTTATGTCACACCAGGATGTCAATATTTGGTTCTATTGTGAATCTTTACCATAAGGCCCAATTATAAGGTGATAAGTGTCTCCACCCCCCATAGTCACGCCAGTTAGTCAATATTTGTTTAGGACTTTTCTGGGCCTGTGAGGGGACAGCACTACCACTGTGCCACTGCGCTCTTCTGTAGCATTTTATACATGCTGCACTTGCCAAAATGTTTTTGATACTAAGATCTGAAATCAAGTCAATTTAATTTATCTAGCACATTCACCCAAAAGTGCTTTCCATAACAAAGATCCATAGTGCAACTAGTAAAGACAAGGTGGGGTTTCAATTTTGATTAAAAAAAGGGGGGTTCAAGGTGGCTCAAAGGTGGCTTTAAAATGAAAATGATGACCATTCCACACTGTCAGAGCAGCTACAGAGAAAGCCTGGTCACCTTTGGTTTGTCACACACCCGCTTCGACCGTTATCAAGCAGTAATTCCCAGTACGTTTCTTATCAACTTCTTGACCTTTAGTATACAGAGCAATACATCTGAATTCAGGTTGGTGAATGTGCGTTAAAACGGATGCTTATCCACTCAGTCGGCTCAAGACGTGTCAAGATGGGCATGATAAGCAAACTGGGAATTATCGCTTGATTTTCAATTTCAGTTTGCAGGTCTGACGGGGGAACTGCAGCAAGTGTGAGAGCAGAGGGTGTGAGAAGTAACTGATCTCTCACTTCTTCCAGACCTCTCACATCCTCCTGTTATGAGGTCAGACAGGCTTTCTCTGCCCTCATGTCTTTGTGCAAACATCCGGTTCTTGAGGAGTGACTAAAAATTGTAGAAAGTGCATTCATATAGCACCTTTATCATTTTATTTTATAGCAAGACGCTTTATATAGATTGTGCATTACATTCAACCATTCACACACCAATGGCGGCTTTAAACCATGCAAGGCACCAGGCTGGTACGTGACATAGTGTGTGTGTGTGTGTGTGTGTGTGTGTGTGTGTGTGTGTGTGTGTGTGTGTGTGTGTGTGTGTGTGTGTGTGTGTGTGTGTGTGTGTGTGTGTGTGTGTGTGTGTGTGTGTGCGTGTGCAGAAAAGGCCACATCCACTCTGACTTCTTGAACACTCAAAGACACACGTGCACACCTACGTGCACACATATACCCCAGATACGCTGTCTGGGGAACTTCCTTGAAGAGATGGTTCACTCCCTAGGGACACTAACCCCTCCTATGTACAGATTTTTCATGTCTGCCATCGACAATGAAAGGGGAAATTAGATATGTCTGTCGAGTATGTAAATGTATGAAAACTGGCATGATCCCTATGTCATGAGTCCTATACGTCATTTATTTGTTGACAACATATAACCATTTCACACTTCCTTCACTCATTCGGTCAGGTGCAATACTTTTCTACATCTTTTGTATATAACATTTTATAAGCATTTTATGAACCAGACGTTTCAGTGGTCATCTTGTTATCAATATACTTTCATCGTTCAAATTATCATCTTTCACTTTGTGCCTTACTGGCAATAACCACATCCTGTAACAGGATGTGGTGAAGCCGTTTGCCAAGTAATGTCCAGACTCAGAGCTTTCCTCTCCCCAACAGTAGCTGGTGACTGTTAGATAGCAATCTGTGGTTTCCGCGTTGTGAGAAACAGCCTGTAACTCTTATTTTTATTCCCCCTTTCTACACCGCAGGCGAGTCCCCAATTTGTCTTTTACGTAGACACAGACCTCTCATGCGGTCTTAGTCCTGGAACAATAAATTGCTCCGAGTTCCGTTGACACCGTCTGCAGGGCAAAGCAAGTGTCTGTCTGCAGGGAAACAGCTGCAGCATCAATGTAGAAGCGACATAGTGGGGAACAAGGCAAGAAATATAGCTATATTAGGCTGACCATACGGCCGTATTTCCCAGGACATGTCCGTATTTCACGTCCTGTCCTGGGTGTCCTGGTTTATTTTTAGAAAATGAGGAAATGTCCCAGTTTTTGTAAAAATTACTTTCATTCAGTTCCTTTCTGACACGTGTTTGCTTACATCGGACCAGTAAATCGACAGGCACTAGAACACTGCGCACGATGACCTCAGCCCTGAGGTCATCGCAATTTATCCCATTTGGCGGTGAAATGATTTAGGTATGTACCAATAGCTAACATACTGTATGTGTCTATGTACTCATTGTATGTATGTACAAACCTACCGGTATGTCTGTAAGAATGGTGGTCCCTTATTGGCTGTTGACAGTGACGAAACAAACCAGTTGGCAGCTTGACAGAGTGCATTTCTAGTTAATGAATAACTAGTAATAAAATAATAAACCTCCAACAAATTGGACTTTGCACTGCATAGGCACACACAATATAGGATTGTTTCGCTCTCTTCTTGGAATTCGCCTGTCCCGTTGAATACAGTGCGTGCACTAATAGGCCAGTAATTTGAGCTCATTTTGGACCTAAAATTGGAATTAATTGTAACAATTCATTTCTTTGAGGTCTCCAGAACAACATACTAAAAGTACCAAGAAATCCCAGTTGCAGAAATCGTCGGGCCTCTGCTGTTTTCCCTATATATATATACTGTATATATACTCCTGTTGGATGAACTCATTGCCAGCTATGGAGTTAACTTACATACATACGCTGACGACACACAGCTTTTTTTCCCCCTAGACCCAGACAACCCCGCTGCTCTCGATCCTTTACTTTCCTGCCTAGCAGGCATTAAATCCTGGATGACAATGAACTTTGTCAAACTTATCGAAGATAAGACTGACTGCCTTGTAGTTGGCTCTGGTCAGTCAGAAACCTCAGGGTTATTATTGATTCCGACCTCAACTTCAACGCTCATATCAGTCATGTCACAAAGACTGCCTTCTTCCATCAATATTGCACGCATCAGACAATACCTCTCCATGGATGATGCAAAAACTCTAATTCACGCCTTTGTTTTTTCCAGACTGGATTACTGTAATGCCCTTCTATCTAACGTCCCTAAAACAAACTACCCACATATTACAATTAGTACAGAACACTGCAGCCCGGCTACTTACAAAATCTAAGATTACTGATCACATCACCCCAATACCAAAATCATTGCACTGGCTTCCCGTTCACCACAGAATTGACTCCTCATCATCCATAAAGCTCTAAATGGTCTGGCTCCGCCTTATCTGTTCAACTGTCTATCCCAAACTGCCCCCTCTGTTCGTCTTCTCGGATTTACTAACCCTTCCTACCTTCCGACCTAACATCAGGAAATTTGGCGAAGCAGCGTTTTGAGCGGTGCGCTTGTCATAGACATGCGCATAGCAAGTTCAGTCAGGAAACCTCAGTGCAGTTGCCGCCGGCCCTCTTATAGGGCCCGACACAGCATCACATTCTATTTCCCATGATTCACTCGGCCAATCACACACTCGTTTCATCTTCTTACCAGCTATTTAAGCTGGATGGTCACACTGCTCATCCTGCTTGCTTACATGCTGCTGCTTCTGCTGATGTTCTGTCTGTATTAACCTTTGCTGCGCTCCCACCACCACCCCAGCTACCACCTGTCGTGTTGGATCTGCTGTTTAGGTACGGGGGATTCGGAGTCCCTGGTCGGGACTGTTGCGCTTGATCCGTGTACCTTAAAAGCAGATTCAATCCATCGCCAAACCAGTTATATGCATATATTATACTGCTAATAATGATCAATAAATATATTTACTCCAACATCTTGAGTTGTCCTGACTGAACTGTTTTTATGATCCAACTGCCTGGAACAAACTGCCAGCAGCACTCAGACAGTCTACTTCAGTAGATGCCTTCAAAGCTCAGCTCAAAACATTTTTTCTCCTTGGCCTTTTATTAACCGCACAGGTTGTGTATTTGTAGTGCATGTAATGTGTTTTTATCTTTATTTTTTCTGCTATAATCGTTTTTATCTTGTTATTTTTCTGTTACCCTGTTATTGTTCTATCCCTGTGATTTTGTTCTGTTCCTGCAATTTTGTGGGCACGTGTGCCTTGCATTTTTATCCTCTGTAAATCACTTTGGGCACATGAGTGCCTTTTATTTGATCTGTAGTAAAGCACTTTGGGCTACATTCTTGTATGAAAGGTGCTCTATAAATAAAGTTTTGATTGATTGATAGCTAATAAACCCCAGAAAATTATCACTGGCCACGGAAGTTCACAGGATCTACTGAATGTGATGGAGGCAGAACACCGCACTGCACTTTACACACTATGGATTTCATTTCATCAATCAGCCTCCCTGGAAAAGTCTATGCCAAGGTATTGGAAAGAAGAGTCTGGCCGATCGAACCTCAGACTCAAGAGGAGCAGTGTGGATTCTGCCCTGGCCATTGGAACAACTGACCAGATCTATGCTCTTGCAGGGATCCTGGAGAAGGCCTGGGAGTATGCATATCCAGTTTACATGTGTTTTGTGGACTTTGTGAAAGCATACAACCGGGTCCACTGAGAGGTCCTGTGGGAGGTGCTGAGGGAGTGTTCACACGGTTAACTGGGCATACAGGCAATTCAGCACACAGGCCATCTGGGCATGTCACACACACAGTCACACACAATGCCAACAGACCAGTGGAACAGCATAACAGAGGCAGAACAGATAAGCACCTGATGGGCCATTAATGATTCAACAATAATTGCATGTGGCGAAGTTTAACTTTGATCGTACCGTGCGTGCAACTATTGTTTTACGTTGTTCTACTAGTCTGTTGGCATTTTGTGTGTGTGTGTGTGTGTGTGTGTGTGTGTGTGTGTGTGTGTGTGTGTGTGTGTGTGTGTGTGTGCGCGCGCGTGTGTGTGCGCGTGCGCGCGTGTGTGCGCGTGTGCGTGCGTGAGAGAGAGAGAGAGTGAGAGTCGTTCATGGGGTGCTTATCAGTTTTATGAGCCCTATTTCCCTTTCCTTCTTATCTATTAGATTACAAGTTAATAATTTAAAAGCTGACCACAATGTCTTATTTGTTTTATAACGTGATTTAAGAAGGTTGGCCACTAAAGGATACCCCCTTTTATGTAGTACAAATACAGTAATTCAGGTTCTACAAACCTCTTTAAAGCAATAACTAACTGTAATGTTTACTAGTCAACCAGTTTACTATATGTGGTAAACTGCGAGGTCACACAATGTTATAGTGGATTTACAGTGAATTGGGAATTCCATCCATTTTCAACACGTCAATGATATGTACTCTACCATAGCAATGTTGCGTGGCAATTAGGGATGTTAATCGACACATATTTGGCATGTCGACATGTCGATCGTTTTTTTTTTTAGCCCACGGTATGAAAATGCCTGCGGGAGGGAGAGGGGCGGTCAAGATAAAATAAGAAGATAAAATAATTTTGGCGCAAGGGGAGTCTGGAAAAAAGCTAAATATAGTGACAAATGCGCCAAGTTGGCAACACTGCGCAGCACACACCTGCGCAGCACAGACAAGTTCTCACTACAGTGATAGTAATACCCGAAACAAGCAATTCTCTTCCGTTAAGCAGTAACGTTATAACGTTTTTGAACAAGAAATTACAAAGAATACAATATAAAAATCATTCATATAAAAAAAGAAAAAAGAGGCGATTTGTCGACTTTTTTGTGTCGCTGTGAGCACGTGTCGACAATCAAGTCGATTTCCGACTTTTTTCACATCCCTAGTGGCAATAATTTTAAAAAGTCTCCCTATTCCGTGGGGGGACAGCGTGGAGGTCTGAAAAAAACATTAGCACGGTGAAACACATATCGATGTCGTCACCATGTTTTTCTTCATACCTCTATGGAACACGCAATGGGGGACTTTTTGATTATTTCAACACAACATCTCTAAGGCATTATTGACATAGTGTAGTACAATGTTTTGAGAATGGATGGAGTAAGTTTTAGCTCTGGTCCATATAGGGCTAATACCTTAGTTAGAGCTATGGACCTGTTCTTTTCTCATAACTGTGGCCCCTATACTGATATCGTCAACCAAAAGACGCTCAGAGAAGACTTTTCATGTATGTGATGTATTGCCTTGTTTGTGTCTCTTGTTCTTGCATAATGTAAGTCGCTCTGGATTAAGAGCATCTGCTAAATGCCTAATTTGTAAATTGCACTAATGGGTCAATTTAGCCAACTAAAGTTGCCTATATTGCCTTTAAGACAGGGGAGCCCAACCAGTAGATCGGGATCTACCGGTAGATCTCGGCCTGATCTCAAGTAGATCTCGGGAGATGTGGGGGGGGGGAAGAAAAAAAATGGGGTGGAAAAGAAAAAAGAGCGATTTTCGTCTGTGTGTGTGATGCATTTGCAATGGCAGTGTTTGTCCGTGTCTGTTGTACTTATGTTGTACTGTTGTAGGCCTATTTATGACAGGTCTGTTGTACTTATGTTGTACTGTTGTAGGCCTATTTATGACAAGTTTGTTGTACTTTATGCGTATATGGACATAAAGTAAAGTGGGAATGGGAAAACAAAGTAGTGTTGTGTTGTTGTGAAGTTACTGCAGACTGGCAACGATGCGTGTGGTTTTAAATGTTGATATTGGACTGGTAGATCCTGGAGGGGTTGGCTGCTGAAAAGTAGATCTTGGGTCAAAAAAAGGTTGGGCACCCCTGCTTTAAGACAACCATGAGTATGTTGCTGTGCATGTCTTTTTGAGGGGCACTAGCCCCTCCTATATTCAGCTGTTAGTGTAGATTCTCGTCCTACACAAATGCCCATTGAGAATGCACGGATGATGTATATGATAAGTGTGCCCCTCGCTTCCCACGGGTGTCATTTTGGTGTGTTGTAGACTAGGGAGTTCCCACACTTTTCTAATTTGAGAGCTACTTTCAAAATAACTAGGCCAACAAGATCTACCCACTGAAATAATGATTATATACCAATGCTAAAAATAGTTGTAGGCCTCCCTGAGGGGGTTTGACATACATTTGTGTAAGGCAAATGCACGAGGGAAATAGGGGGGATGAATGGAATATAGGTAGTTTTTTTTTTCTTTGGATTAAATCTAATGCCACCTACGTTGATCGCCACCCTTATTGAATTGACACAGGCGCACACTGTGTGTGTAGTTTCTCCTGGTGGATCCTGTCGGCAGCTCCCTGATTCTATTATGCTTTACTATTTCATGTTCAGACATAAACATATGTCTATGTGCAGGACGGCCCTGCCATACCATGCATTTGCCTGCATTGTTCACATTTCACTACCGGTACTACCAGCTGTCACTGTCGATTCACCCATGCACCACGACAACGACATTGGAGATCCCCAGAAAAGGCTCCTGAATGCATTGGATTGAATGGGTGCGAATGGGACAAAAAATAAATAAAATGACCGCGCCCATTGTCCCAAATGAGAGTCAGCAACGGGATCTTTATCAGACGATGCGCTCGGACTAATAGATGGATTAAAGAATGAAATCTACATTTCGTCATGTTACGCGCCGACGGTAAGAAAATGACGACCGCGAGTTCGGCAGTCTGGGAGTTAAGAGGAAAATGTTATGGATAAGGTCCAAGATAGAAATAACCCAAATGACCTTAAACGTGAGACCGACAAGGATAAAATCCAATGGCCATGGGGATAAAGAGCCAAAACTGGATTTTGACAGCTTCAGGCCTCAGACAGAGTTGCCGGATGACAATTCAAACTTTGTACGCCAGGATAAAACAGTGTTGGGTTGTCTACCTTTTTGGCACACAGGGAAAATGATAATGTGTTGCAAATTTTACTCCGGGGCCAAACACACCGTATTCAACAGCTGGGTGGGAACCTGTTCTAAGATACAGGATATTGTCTCGTCTGCCTCAGGCGAGTTGACTTTGTCAGTGTGTCTACCGTTGCTGAAAGAAGATATCATGATTAGTGTGGTTTACCCTGAGGCAAACAAAGTTGTTTTTGCCCCTATTTATATCTACAAATGTACTCCTCCTCCTTATGCAGTTTCTGCAGAAAACACACCCATGAGTATGGGTGTGGGCCTGGATTTTGCCAAAGCAATGCATTGGCATTTTCTGTCCTTTTTCTTTTTTTTACTGAATTAAAGAGAAAGAGAATGAATACAATTATACAATGCAATTAGAAACAGGCGGTACGCAGGACCACTGAGTGATTTTCAACGAGCGCTTCCAAACCCCAATGCTCCATGCTGCTGAATGTGTTTGCTTGTGTTCACTACACACCTTCCTCTCTTCTTCCCTCAGGTCCGGCATGCTGCTGATGCACAGGCTGACAACCGTGACCACCACCATGACCACGGAGAGGCAGGCGAACGTCCTGCCCGCCACGCCCGACTCGGGGTTCTCCATCACCTCACGGATGGCAGCCATCAGCCTGCGGCGTCCTGTCACCTGGGCCACCTGGACGGAGGCTCTCTGGAGAGGAGACAAGTGGCCCTGAAGTGAACATCCTGTTCAATGTCCTGTCTTGTTGACCAATTGCAAGGCATAATGTCAGGAAAGTTACACGACTGACCGACCCAGGTTATGACAATAACACTAATCTAGTGTTATTGTCATAATACATTAGTCTGACAGAGTTCTGACACCTCCGTTCACTTCATGGGGCCAGTGAAATGGCGGCCTCTTGTGGCCTCTCACGCTACCACTGGGGAAGGGACTCCCCAGTTTGACCAATCCTCTACCCCCCTAGTGACGCTTTCTATCTAGGTGGCTCTGGTCTAACCATGCAACATGGAAACTCCTGATGGACGGTCATTACGAGTTTTTTTTTTTAATCTCTCTGCCATTTCCTCCAAGGCTATTTCTAGTTTATTTAAATAATGTCATGGACATTTGTCCAGAGTATAACCTACTGCCGGCCTGGTTGAGTAAATTTAGAATAAATTTTATCCTTGCCACTGAAATGATCGATTATGGACAATATCCCTGCCATTTAGCAGGGATCTCTATGGGGGAGAAGGACGTCTTGGGCTCATTTCTTGTCACTGCTAAACCCCTTATCTCTAACTTCTTTGCTGTTTTTACCATTAAAAAAACATTTTTGAATAAAACCAATCTCCATTGACATGTGAGTTTGTTTGTTTTTTCAAAATACCCTATTGGCCTGAACATAAGACAGTGTTTTTTTTTTTCAATGGAAATATCCTAAAAAATGGAGTCGTCTTATATTTGGGGACTATATTATTTGACATTCAATGTTCCTTTTACACAAATGAGTCTTGAAAAATGAGGCTCATCATTATAACCAGGGTCGTCTTATATTCTGGACAATACGGTATAGGAAAAAACAACTTTAGGCATAAGGGGTTTAGCAGTAAGGATAATGGAGCCCCTTGTGTATTGGACAGAGACGGGTAGGGGGAGGGGCTTAGCTAACTACCTTCATGGCGGTCCTCCTCTGCCTCCACTCCTCCTCCTGCCGCTCCCGCTCGGCCACCTCCTCCACTCGGGACAGCATGCGGCGACGGCAGCAGCGCTCCATGTAGGCGGCGTCCACGCCCCAGTAGTCCAGCTCGTCGTGCAGCGACACGGCGCACAGCTCGCGCAGCAGCCGCAGCTTGCCCGCCGCCAGGAAGTTGAGGATGACGCGGAAGGCCCGCGGGTTGCGGTCGAAGAAGAACTCCTGGCGGCTCTCGTCGTAGTCGTCGCAGAGCGTGGCCTTCTCCTGCGCTGTGGTGCACTGGCGCAGGCGGCCCAGGCGGCTGTCGGGGAACTGCTCCAACGTGCTCCACGGGAAGGCGTAGCGGTAGCCCCCCACGTTGACCAGGGCCTGCATTGATTGATGGGTTGATTGATTACAGTACGGTACATTTCAGTCATTACGACGGCATCAATTGGCCAAAAGATATTTTAGTCGACTAAGTCTTTGCCTGCTAGAGCAAAACCCTACTACATATTCAACCCGCTCAAGCAACTTTTTGACCCTTAAGGTTCCATTTGCTCACTCAAACCTGTGTAGAACAGCTTTTTCCATCAGTGCTCCCTCTGACTGGAATGAGCTACAAAAGACGACTAAATTTTCCTCTCTACCCTCTCTGGGTCAATTTAGGGAAATAATTTCCAGGACCCTTACTCGCACTTGTAATTGTACTACTACTGTATACCTCTGTCTTGGTATTCTACTTTGCTTTGTTCTGTTATGTTGTTGTTCTGTTCCTTTTTGTTTTATTTATTTACATTCGGCTACATTGAAAATGAGGGCATGCCCCTCAATTGTACCCCGAATTGAAATAAAGGTTATGATGATGAAGTCAACTATAGATTTAGTCAACTAAAAGTTAGCCTGGTCTAGCCCTCAATGATTTTGGCCTTGGGGGGCGGGGGTGTCGTGGGATCCACACGGCGTAAGTGCTGCGCTCTGATTTGATCTCACTAACGTGTCGTCATCTCCGGCCCCTCTCCCTCCCGTCCACTGCTGTTCTACGTCACATCATTTAGAGCGACGCCCACCCCGGAAGGTTCACTCCCCCCTCAAGGCCACTTTCCAACGTGCGTTAGTCCAGGCTTTCCGTTTTCGCGCAACGCAAATGAAAATGAAAGCCTGGGTGTCGAGGCTAACTAAAAGTAGACTAAGAGCCAAAACAGGTGACTAAACAGGTGACTAAAAAAAGTTTCCGTCCAGGACTACCTGGACGAAATAGAACTTTGCTGCCAGAAACAACGGAGTGCTGCCAAGTTAACCTGCAGTGTGTGGTCGATGGCGGCGCGGGAGGAGGAGGTCTCAAGTTCGGCGTCGCGTGGGAGCAGCTTAGCACGCAGGAAGTAGACGCCCTTGATGGTCTCTGTCTCGGGGATCTCGGTGAAGAAGCGGTCGAGGCTGCTGTCATCGCTGGCCAATGAGTAGGTGCCGAAGTCATTGTGGGCGTTGGCGTTGCTGATGATGGGCATGGCTGCTGCTGCTGGCGGTCCCGACGGGCAGGGGGTGGAGTGCTGGTCCCTCTAGGTCAACTTGAAACAGACGTCGGGATCAGGAGGATCCATGTAGGACAGACAGAGATGTCTGCCAAATAAAAAAAAATGATGAGTTGGGTCTGTTTAGGTTGTTAATATAGAATCTAAAAGGCCACAAAAGATCACAGTATCTACTAAATGGGACACTATCACATTTTGTAAATAAATACATATTTATCCACGTGTTTGAATGCCCCCAGCTCCTGTCAAAAACAGTTAAAATCGCTAAAACTAAGGAAAGCGGCAAATGAAGAAAAATGAACACTCACACTTTTAGTTTCTCTGAACCTTGGTTGACAAAAAAACGAAAAGTTTTTTGTGAATGAAATGTTGAACATGTAGCCTAAGCTAGATAAACATAGCACAAAATTGCAATTGTAATTACAAATGTTTGGTTGTATTAAACATATTGATATTTACTATAGTTATGTTTCTGCACGTGAATATATAACTATGCCAAAATTAAAGTGCCTTAAAGTGGCCTGCGTGTGCATGCACACGAGCAATCCCGCACACATACTCAAATGCACATGGAACAAGCGCATCAAACGCACAGGAACACACAGACACTGCATGCATACGCGCACATGCACAAACGCACACACGCACACGCACACACACACACACACACACACACACACGCACACGCACACGCACACGCACACGCACACACACATACACACATACACACATACACACATACACACAAACAGACCTTACACAGACCTTTTCCTAACAAATGCCTTCATATGCCACAATCTGAGAACATTTTCAAGCAAGATCTCCAAGACACCAATGTAAACTAGAATACTATCCGGCCCTATACACTACAGCAGAATACCTAATCAATCTAAACTAGGTCAAGAGTGGGACTGCACACTGAGTATGTATTGTACCTAGTTTAAAAAAAATCTTTGTTTTGGTCAATGAAGTGGAAACCAAACTACACTTCCTAAACCATCTGTCCTTTCAAGACATCAGACATATTTCCCACAGATTACGATCACCCATGGAATTTTTTTAAAACGTGACAGAAAACCATATCTGCTGGCTGAAGTACAAGAATGTGCAAACACAACAGCAAGATTTGTGAGCTGCTGTGATAGGAGTGATAGGAGTTCCGGATATCACACATAATCATTGTGTGCATTCTTGCATCAAGTGAACACTAGAAATTGCATTATTGAAAATTCTGACTACATACTTTTTGTGCATTTTTTTTTACTTAATATGGGAGTTTCATGTCACAAGGTAGTGGTCCAGAATTAGATTGTTTTCACAACATTGAGGCCTGATATTTCTACACCTGTAATGTCTGACTAATTGCCATAAAATGTATTTTTCAAGGTGGGACTGTAAATTGAACTAATTCGGTAGAATGGTCCCTTTATACTCATTGCTCAACTTCTACCCTATAGCCCAGAGGTTCACAGTCACTGATACTCAGTGTTGCCAACTGCCAAAATCCAAAATGCACTAGTGGCACTTCCAAAACGCACTAGAATGCGCTAGATGCTTGCCTGTAAGGGAATCTTCTCCATTCTCTAGTTGTGTAGACTTGGGCTAATTCGCATGATGAATATTTTAACTCTTGAGAGTGTAAAAATGAAACCAAATGAACCCACAAGGGTCCATTTGGTTTCATTTTCACGCTCTCAAAGAGTTACATCTGGTTAACCATCTGTCCATCATTTAGCCTGTGGACCATTGGTTGAAAACCACTGTCATAGGAGGAAAAATGCTGAAAAATGAGAGTTTTATCTCTGGCACCTGTCAATCAATTTCCAACTCACCAGCCAAAAAGCACTAGATTTTTCGCCAGGAGCTTTTCACTAACTTTGGCACTAGGGGGGGTCTGGAAAAAAGCTAAATATAGCGTCAAATGCGCCAAGTTGGCAACACTGCTGATACTAGTGATACCACTACTGGTGCTTGAGCTCCCCTCTGGTGGTATCCAGTGAGGAGTTGCCCAAAATAGTGGAAAAAAGACAAAAGTGGAATGAAATATTTAGCAATTGGTTAAAAATAAGCTCTCTAGCCAGGCTGAAATTACCATGACAGCCCACCTCACTGTTAATAGAATATTTGAGAACGGATTCATCACATTAGAAATATCATCAGTTGTGTGGATTTAGTTGTTACACATTTAAAATTACATTTCATAGAGTAGCAGCGTTATGGGCTGGAGGAAACTATGAATGGAATGATTTTTTGCCGCAGTCTGAAAACGCACCTCTTCAAGCTCCAACTTAGCCCATAGCACTTGCCCTAGCCTCGACCTTGTATAGCATAATATGCAAAGTATCCTAGACAGCATCCTAGAGTAGCAACACTCCCGTTGACTCCAATGCTACGGCTGAACAGAGACGCCTATTGGCTGAGAAGCACGTGTGACGACGGCTATGGCTGAAAAGCGCATGTTTGGAACTTGCATAATTAAGATGGCTCCAAACAAACCACTCTCGCCCATCCACTTGAATTGACAGCAAGCCTACAGTGCAGGCGCAAAGCACGAGATGCAAGATCAAAGCGTGTTACTACTCTCCTTTTGTTCATGCCTAATTTAAGTCACTCTGGATTAAGAACATCTGCTAAATGTCTAAATTGTAAAATTGTTGTTGCACAAAAAGGGTTCAAAATTTTTATATTTATGTTCATATCAGAAAGACTGACCTCATCCGGCTGCATTTTCTGTACATTTAGAGAGAGATGTTGGCAAGATATGTTTCCTATGTTTCTTAAAATGTAGGTCTGAAAGAAATCATTGACCTGGTGAAACACTTGATGAAATCATCAAGTTGTGTTTGTATATTTATCTTGTAGGACCTTTTTTCTGAGGGCGTACAAATGTAACCAAATGGACCCGTCAGGGTCCATTTGGTTCCATTTGTACGCTCTCTTGAAAATTGGTGGAATCCTCCTTGTTCTACCATAATAAAAGAACAGTAATTTGTGGTGGAAAATGTGATACATCGATGTATCAAATCGAATTGCAGCATAACTGACAATCGCAATATAAATCGATTCAGAACCCAAAATATTGATATTGTATCGTATCGTGAGGTAAGTGAATCGTCCCACCACTACAATCTAATGTTGGATTCAAAAGAAAGGGTCATCCAAATTCCAAATAACATATAGTGATGTGCCTCAGGGGGCGGGAGCATTCGAACATGGGACTAAATTTTTGTTTGTTTGTTTTTGTTTTTTTACTAAATATTATGGCGATTTCTTAATTTAATAGTTCACTATAGTCACTATAAGATCACAGGACCTGGAAGCCACAAGGTGGGGTCATATATGTCAGCTTGACACAAACTTTTGTGCCCAGATGTAATTTCGTTGGGTTTAAAATATATGAAAATATATGCCAGGGCCCAGGGGCCCCAATAAGAGTTTCTTGCAGCTCTAGTAGGCCTAGTATTTATAAACCTATTTCATTTGAAGTAGCCTATCCCGCCAGTTTGTGCATGCATAGAGACGCCAATTAAATAGCATTTATTTTCTACCTATTGCACCCCCGATTTATATTGTAAAATCAATGTTAATTTAACTATGGGAGTGTACAAATAACAGGTTGATTTGGTTCCTATGCAGACTGTCTTACAGAGTTAAAGGGGAATTCCACCCATTTTCATTTTTTTGGTTCATTTGGTTCATTTTGGTTCCATCGCTCTCATAAAAAAGAAGCGCCTAAAGAAATCCATTAACGTGGTGAAAATACATCTTGATGATGTCATCAAGATGTTTCACAGTGGTTTTCTTCAGACCTCCATTTCTTGAGAACACAGAATGGGGGAACTTTTTTTTTTTTATCAAACACAGCACCTTGATGGTACATCAATGACATAGTAAAATATTGAAAATGGGTGGAACCCAGGGGTCCCTAGATGATCCCAGATGGGAACATATATCAATGTTCTGTTGTCATTGATATATGCGAAAAATAACATTTGTCATCATTATCTAAAAGAAATATATAATTGCCATTGAATACATTTTTTTTGTTTTCTTCTTTTCTTTTAAAATATTTGTCATTTGTCATGTCAATGTTTTAATGAAGAAAGGCTAAGTATAATTGTACTATTAATTAAATATAGCTAACAATTAATATTTTTTGCATGCATGTGTAAACTCGACCTATAAACTATAGGCCAAACAAATTAAAAAGTAAAAACTTCAGAGTCTTATACAGTTACAGAGGATTGATTTCACTCGGACGGAAGTATCACTTGTTTTAATTAAAGCTAGCCGGCCTTCTAAATAGTAATGTGTTGTTTAGTATCAAATTCCCTGATCAGGAGATAGGCTATAAGTTCAAACAGGTCTGCTTAGTTGTTAAAAACCTCGATTTTTTTATGGACTCACCAATAATAATATTTCCAGAGAAAGATGCCGAGTTTCCTTGTTGTTGTTGATGTCAATCAGGGCTGATGGTTCGCATGATGTCAGTTTCCAGAGTTGGCGCATCATCATTATTATCCATCAAGTTAATGTCCTGACTTGGTCTCCATTGGTGCGTCAGGCGGCGCCATGGCGCCCCCTCACGTACCAGGCAATACAATGGATTGTTGTCTCCCTAATTTACTACTAACTGCTACAATACAATAATACGACTACTATACGATTCTCTAAAGCTGTTGTCTTCCCAATTTGCTACTTGCTCATCCAGCTCCACCTTTCCCTGTCCGCGTCTCCCTCTTTCTGAGTTTAGGCTACTACTCCCTCCAGAGTCCAGGCAGTCAGTCAGTCAGTCAGTCTCTCTCTCTCTCTCTCTCTCTCTCTCTCTCTCTCTCTCTCTCTCTCTCTCTCTCTCTCTCTCTCTCTCTCTCTCTCTCTCTCTCTCTCTCTCTCTCTCTCTCTCTCTCTCTCTCTCTCTCTCTCTCATAGATGCCCCTTCCCCGAAAAGGAAATCCCTGCATGTTGAAAAAGATCGTCTGTCTCTGTCTGTCTGTCTGTCTGTCTGAATGTCTGTCTGTCTACCTAAAAAAAAATCACACCCATGTGAAGTGATCTCATCTCATCCCTGCCAATCACTGGGTCCTCACCTTTGTCTTCACTGTTTGTATGTTTATGCAAACACTCAAAGCTGGACATAGAAAGGGCCCCTCACAAATGTAATGTTGGAGTTATGGCATAGATTGCAGAATGGAATCTATGTTAGACCAAATGTCTGACATTTTTGTATTGAGCACCATCCCTACACTGAACTTCTTGTTGCATAACGTTGTGCAGGGCAACACATTGCTCTGGCCAGAACAAGCCCTTTCATTTAGATCACATGAGGGTGGGTGGGTGGGGTGATATCTGGTATTAGGTTTCACTGTTCCAATCCACAGACAGAAAGGAAATGATCAGGTAATCAATATGCCGATGTTACTTCTGAGGTTCAAGTCCAGCCAGTTCTATTCAGCTGCACCACTACTACTGCATACATTATGTTTTCGTGTCATGGTTCCCAAAATTCATTTAGGTCTTCCAGGTCTTCCAGACCCCTGTCTGGAAGACCCCCTTGAAGGAAGAGAAAACAATCCACTGCTTTTAGAGCCGAGAGACTGCTCTAAAAAACAGTTCAGTGGGTTCACACACGAGCAACTTGGTAACCACGGCAAGAAAACACCCTGTGTAACAGGAAGAAACCTCGAACAGTCCCAGACTCTAGGTGGGCGACCATCTGCCTTGACCGGAGGGGGGAGGAGGGGGGGAGAAAAATAGATGCATAAACAACAAAACAACTATAATGACAGTCCACAGCCACAGTCCACAGAAACCCAGCTCAAAATGAGGTCGGTGTACGCCAAAATCACAATGTTATTACCACATCAACATGACTGAGTGGAGGTACTGCTTTATTTGTTTCAAATAGCCTGGGAAGATGTACAGCATGCACCGAATATAGAAAATATTTGGCAGAAAATGCATTTTCGGCCCATTCGGTTTCAGCAGAAAATTATATCACAGATTTAGTGTATGCACTGAACGCATTCAAAAGTGCACAGTAAAAATTTCATGGACATAACGTAAGTGATTATTATTTAAGATACGATTAGACAAAATTAGATTTTGGTAGCCTAAGGTACGGCAATGATAGGAAAGAAACTGTATAAAACAGTGGAAAATGTAATATTAATCATATACTTGGCATATTTCATCATATATTGGGCTTGTGGCCTACTGCTTCCTATATTCGGTATTTGGTTTCCCTTTTGGTGCATCCATATACATAGTACAAATAAAATGCCTGTTGCAGTTCTCTCACAGATACTGCAAAAAAGAACACATTCCTTTCTTACCAAATGCAAATATTCTACTCATAGTATAAATAATAATCGTTCAGGCACTTCTCCCTTTACACGAGTGTGTTGTTTTCTGTTTACCAAGACGTATTGCTAGCTTTAATGCTCATGAAGCATTCATTCCCTCCATTTCATGTTATCTATGGGTGTTCTCGTGTTTCCAGTAATGGGATGAAGGAGCTGCATGTTACAGGAAGCTCTGCCGCGCATCACGGCTGTCCGTCTCACATGGGGAGCTCATGTCTCTGTTTACAGATCACCTTACCAGAGGGTTATCCTGGGGGAAGTTCCCTTAATTGCATTCATAACTACAGGTATCCCCTGCAGTTTGCATTGCCGCTGGTTATTCTAATGCGGGTATTTTAGTAGCTGCAAACTTAATTTTTTTCACACACCAAACCATACACTACAAGATAATTGGACACTACATGATTTTTAAAAACTGGTGGCACCATCCGTGCGACAGGAGCGATTGGAGAAGGAGGGAGAGGAGATCCCCACATTAGAATAAAGACAACCTGCACCAATGCAAACTGTTGGAAGGGACAAGGACCTCAAGGGTCAAATGTAGAAAAATGATGACAAAAATCATTCTCCATGTCCTAACTTAACATTAGGCTTACCATAGCACATTAAATTAATCCTAAACCTTACTATGACCTATTGATAACTACATGAAGAAACGCCCCCAATGTCCATGATGTTTGGACTAGGTACAAGAAAGAACACACGCACGAGCATCAGTCACAGGTTAACTTACCCTCTAGCTTTCACATGCCTTTAGAGGAAGGTCATGTGTGATGGAACACGCTGTCATGTCAATGTGATTGACAGTAGAGGTTTTTTACCCTGAATGCAATGTCAGTTCCATGGTAACAAAGTGCCAGCACATTCCTGGAACAATACAAACAGCTGATAGTTACACAATAGAAATGCAATATCCTACTGGAGGATTTTCTATTATGTTGGATGCAATCAAGACAAGGTAATAGGAAGGAATACCAGAAGGCTCAGACTGGCAGATATGTTGTGGCATTGAGGGTTCAGAAAACTACTGTAAGTGCTGAAGCGGCTGTTCATGCAGCCCGAAATAGGGACAAACTGGAGTTTAAAATACATACAAGGGTGGCACAAATAAGAGCTATTTACTGTATGTGTGCAACATGTGCTGCATGTTAAAACCGCATCAGGTCTCTCACTCTGAAAAAAAAATATCCATCTTTCTCTCAGCTTTGCAGAGCCCACTGAAAAGTTAAACATTTTCTATTTTAAAGATAATTTCTTTACTTTCCGTACCCTACTGCTTACATCGGTTGCCATAGTGGTCACGTTCCTGATCAAGGCCTAATAGCCTCTGAACTCCTTCCTCTGCTTCTCGACCATGGCCACAAAGACCATCATACAACACGTCATAGAAGGTCCTAGCTGTCCTCTGACAACTTAAGACCATCATACAACACGTCATGGAGGGTCCTATAGTTGTCCAGTGTGCAGTGATGGGCAGTAGCTTGTTACAAGTAGCTAAGCTACATAGCTTAACTACATTTTCCCGTAACTTGTAGTGTAGGTTACTACATTTGCTCTGGGAATAGCTTGTAGTGAAGCTACACTACTTGTTTCGAGTAGCTTGTAGTGAAGCTACACTACTTGTTTCGAGTAACAAGGATTGTAGCTTACTACATTTTCCCACACACATTTTCAAATTCCACCCATTTTTAATGGGTAGAAAACCTCTAATATACATCGCAAAACTTAAACATGCCACCATCCTATGTTCAAACCCTCTGCTAAATTATTATCATTATGATTTTTACCCATATTGTTTTATTATTATGATTAGTATTTAGAAAGTTGTACATTAAGTTAAGATATATATTTATGATTATGTAGCAAGCTACATCAAGCTACTTTTGTCATGTAGCTTGTAGTGTTGCTTGCTACAAATCTCTGGCGATAGCCTGTTGTGTAGCTTAGCTGCATTTTTTCGAGAGTAACAAGTAGTGTAGGTTACTACATTTTCCCAGTAACTTGCCCATCACTGTCCAGTGTGTTTGTTTTGATGATTCCGCAGCACATTATGCATGTGTTTTCATGAAATGCAATTCTTTCACATCGTTTCCATACTCAGCCTGTGCTGATGATGGCACTTGTTTCATGTGCATGCAGTGCTTTTATTCCATAAACAATACGATAGTCCTTTTTCTTTGGAGTCTTGTGGAGGGGAGGTGATTTGGGGAGGGCCAGCTAGCAGGGTGACAGTGTTCCGGCATCACCATCTGCGACTCTCGCGTCTGGGACATGACCGATACAGTGGAGGAGACAGAAGGAAGGTCAGTGCCAGTGATCTTAGACGCTGTGTGTGCAACTCTTTCCAACGGCCCCCCTCTTGAGGGCACTTGTGTTGTCCTACCACATGACACTGTGTCAGAGCAACAACACTGACATATACTGTATGTGGACCTGTGACAGTGAAACACTATCACTGTGACAACTGAGTGAGAGTAAACAACACTTCAAATTGACATTGACATTTTTAATTGTTCATCGCATACAATATTATGACCATAATAGCAGCAAATCAGTTGAAAGTGGACTCCACACAAAACTGGTGAAACAGCCTGCAGATGGACCCTGCATGATGGCGTCCGTTTTGTCTGCAGTTTTGTCTCGATCAGCGCCCTGGGCGGATTCATATTTCGACCTGCACATAGGGGAGAGAGAGAGGGGGGGTCATCTCTTTGCTGATGTTGATAAAGAGAGGACATGCGGTATAGAAAAGATGGAAATATAATTACATCACAATGTTGTCCCACCCTTTCTTTGAACAAGTGAAACACAATGCCCTCATGTCCCATGTTGGTGTGTATAACATGATGTATTATATATGAACCACATTTTCATGGGAATGGATAAACAAGTGGTAGCCTGAGTCACATATTGTTTCATTTATTTAAATGACAACCAGCAACAGGGCATAGGCTACTGTACAAGATTTTGAATTGTGGTTTGTGTGCCATTCACTGCTAGTAAGGTGAAACTGCTTTATGAGGAAGCAGAGCGAGATGGTTCCCAGGTGAGGTGTATTCACTTCAGTTGATGTTACTGTTTGGCCACTTAATCTTGGTGTTAAGAAGTGAGACCTTAGAAATACTTATTTAGACTTGAATGCATCGCTGATGGCCTTGGAGAGTAGAGAAGTGCTGGTAGTGTATTCCAACTACTACAATAAGGCAATATCAGATTATCTTATACTGTAATACCCTCTTTATGCATAAGACGCCCAACAAAGCTGAAGGCACCACAGTATAGCCTAGCTCTGGTCCAGAGCTCCACTGCTTCTGAGTCTGACTACACACTTCAGAGCTAAGTATAGCCAACAAATGCTGCTGCTTCTTTACCTGGAAAGGAGCAGCAGGTGGTTTGGGCATCTGGTGAGGATGCCTCTTGAGGGTAGTGCTTGGGTGAGTTTTCAGACTGCAGCATAAAACAGAAAGTGCATATCTGACTTGGGGCGTGGGGGGGTCATTCCCCAGTCTGAGAGCTAGGAGGGAGATGACTGAGTCTAAAGTGCACGTTAAGTATATGATGCCCTTGGTGTCATTCATGAAATATTGATATTCTACATTGGATTGAAAAGCCAGTGTATGTGGGTGGGGGTGGGCATGTGGAGGCTGAGGGAAACATGAGAGCATGTCAAACAGCAACAGCGAGGACAAAGTCACATTTTGAAGGTCATGAAGTTACAGAGAATGGCATAGTGGCTCTGGTTTTCATGTAAAGGTTCTATAGGCTATTTGGCAATGGACCCATATTTGTTTTTGTTTTTTTTGCCAGCCTAGGACAGCAGGATCCCAGAAGAGAAAATGAATACGTAAAACAAACAAAAACGTATCCGACTTCCTTGAGAGGGTTCCAACTAGTCCACAGCTAAATTATTTAACCAAATGGACCCTTACAGATCTGTAACTCTGAGAGTGTATAGATTTGTGTATTGAAGCAGATGAATATGGAATGTCAGTCACAGTTGGAAAATGTACTCTATGGGGCTGAACATTATGAAGGAAACTTACTTTTCATATTGTCATTATTCTGTGACGTGTCTAATTATGTGCTATTTGACATGTTAGTGTTAGTGCTAACCTTACTCTATGGCGCTAACCCTAACCCGTTTTATGGAGAAGAAAAAAAAACACACATTGAAGGGCCATTCATAAAGGCTACTACTGAACTGAAATGGGCTATGGGGTCAAAAACCCAGGGTAACAGTGCCATGTCCGCTTATTATAAGCGAGTCAAGCGACTTGCGACTGTGCTTTTGTTTATGTAAAATTGTTTGTAAATATTGGGTTGAGGGTTTAGTTTTTTGGGCGCTTGTTGCTAAAGTGTAGTTGCTTATTCAGACTTGTTTCTTAAATGTTGTTTTAAACCAGTGATTCTCAAACATTTCATGAATCAGGATCTCCAGATTAATGTGTTTGTGCTGTGATTGAGAGGCAAAACAACTTGCTCTCCATAGAAATACACTTTTGTGGCACCGACAACTACAGTAAATAATAAAAAAAAAATGCTATAATATTCTGTAATAAAAACAAAAAAAACAAACAAACATACCTTTCACCATGATGTCACACGCATACTCTACATCCCTGACACGCCGCTTATTCCCCCCAGAGCCTTTCTCCGCCACAATATCTGGCAACACGGTCTCGCGTTGCTTGGTGGTGGGACTATATATGACCAACCGAAGTCTCGCGTCACTTGGTGGTGGTATATAAGTGTGTTTCCACGCCGCTCGTTCTTTTCTCCCTTTAGCGGTGAAGGTGCAACAGTAATCGGTCGTCCCATATCTGGGTTCATCCGACACCCTCACCACAACAACACCCTACAGGACCACCCAACCACTGCGGCAACATGCCTCCCAAATTCGACCCCCTTGAGGTTAAAGTTGGTACGTTTGCTTTGTTTTGAGACGAGGTTTTTCCTTTTAGAATTTGCTTTTTTTATCGTCAAGATGGCAGCAGTGTCTGTGTGCGCCTGCGCACCTCACAGCTAGTAGTAGAACATCAGCATGTGGACAGAAGATGGTGTTGATGATTTATTAAAACATTGTTTATACCGAAACATACCGTTTTATGTACTGATGACCACGTTAATGAGACGCGGTTTTATCCGCCATTAAGGTAGGTACAGCTGCGGACTACCACGTGGGGTTAGCAGCCACACGTTAGTGCTAGCCAGAGACGTCTAGTGTCAGAGTTGCGACATTGAGGAGTCAGAAACCAAGCACCTCAGCGCTGTTCATGCAGCAGCTCCATACAAACTGGAGTTGGAAATAAATTGTTTTCAACGAGGACGGAACAAATGGGCGTGTGTGCAACAAGTCAGCTGTTTTTTTTTTTTTGCTCGGCAGCAAGTCAAGTCTTTAATGAAGCCCGAATCCTACGCATTTTCTGCCTATTTCAGGTCCAGGACTTGTCCCTATTTGTCCCCTTTCTCAGTAGAAGAGACTCCATTGGAATGATACCATGATGGTGAAGGGAGTTTGCGCGACTCTGTCGATACTGTGGCAGAAGGCTCTGGCATTAGCATTCTAGACAAGTGGTGGTTACTAGTTTTTAAGTTTTTTTTCCCCTTTAAACAGCCAGCAAAGGGTACACGCTCGAGGCCTCGACCCTCCCAAAAACACTTCCACTTTCATGGCATCAGTGACGGATATATTTATGCAGTGACCGTCCCGGAGCTACATCATATAACTGACTGATAGACCTGTTAGAACAGTCCAGAGCTGGTGGTGTTACTACTACATTTATGAGCAGCGAGCGACACCTTATGGTGGTTCTGTAACAGGACTACTGTCAAATTAGTAGGGGTTTTTTTTTCTGCATCCCAAAGCTTACTAGTAGAAATACAGAGCTTACTGAAAGGCTAGGGTGAAATCTATTGAATACAAGCTTCCTATATTTAAAGTGTCAAGACGTGTTGATGGTGAATCTATGGTAAAATGGAAGTTGACAGAAGCAGAAGGTCTATCAAAACTATATTTACAAAATTGTTTTTGTTGACAAATGAATGTAATGAAGTTTGACAAATGGGGTATGATAAATCCAAAAGTAGGATACAAGTCACTAAACTTTTGTGGTATGAAAAAGTCTTGATGGAATTCATTTATAAACTAATGTGAATTTGATCACACTCTTTAATTTCATTTTGTGGCAACAGTATAGGTTTATAAAACTATGCAAAATTAAAATCATAAACTCGTACACCTGCCATAATCTCTTGTCCCTATTCATGTACTAGAAAGCAAGGGAGGTTTGAGAAATGGGCTTTCTGTGACAGTGGTCCAGTGGTTTTCATAATTGCGGCCCAGTTATTAGCAACATGAGCCACAGATCACCATTTGACATTCAGCCTTGTGGATGCAATTTGTATTTTGTTGTCGTGGAAAAAAAATATGTTGACAATTCTACATTCTGAAATTGTGAATCTTTTAAATTAATTCGTGCCTATTTTTAATATAAAGCATAAAATTAAACTATATTTGGTAACTCCAAATCAACTAGCTTGGGCCACCTGGGTACCCTCTCCCTCCTCCGCAGTCCTTGCGTGGTCCACTGGTTAAAAAAAAACTCTCCTCTAATCTTTATTTAAACAAGCCATGTTTGTTATCTGTTATCTTATCTGTGGCAATTTGAACGGGCATGATGGCAATAGCCCAGAGTGTCTGTAGAACTGTAGAAATTCAATAGAATACTTTAAAACCTTCATTGGGTAGAAATGTTCATCACTTAATCTAGTTGTAAAAATTAAATTACTTTCCCCCCTCCCCTCTGCTAAGGGCTGCAGCTAACAATTCTTATAATTATAATGGCTTGATCTGTTGAATTTAAATGATTAATTGGATTACGACACTAACTCACCTTAACATATTTTAGACATGTTCTTACAAAAATAGATTTGATTAGCTGCTGATAAGGCTGCTATTCAAACAAACACAAACTAATGGTGTCTTTAGGCTTATAGTGACTATACATTAGATTTAAAGAATAGCTACACATTCCAGTCTAAAGGGAACGGTTATCGTTTAAACTCATAGGTAATTAAAAAATATTCAGACCTTAAGTTTTGTTGATGCTCTTTATGTGTGATATTTTGCAGTCGCTAATACTGTGCATGTGCAATTATAAGGGAAGAAAAATGACTCACTCCTCTTTAGTTACACATATTGCTGGAAAACTATGGTTAAGTGGGAGAACAACCATTGTGATTATTTGCCAATCTAATTAATTGAAAAATTGATTAATCGCAGCAGCCCTAGGTTATTATAGTATTGTGCCTAAGGAACGTAATTCGGCATTAGAGCAGATGTAGGCTGTTTTGTTATTCAATTACGACCTCTACGGACCGGGAAGACTTGTCCAGACCACTTAAAGACTGCTCAAAACTCTCAGAGTGCATTGATATGTTGTGGGGGTGACTTGGTGCGCTTTCACACTCTTAAGATGTCAAAAGTAAGCCTTGTAAACAGTGAATGGAATCTGCTAAATTTAGTCTTAGTGTTCAGTGCTCATAGTAAATTTAGTCTTAGTGTTCAGTGCTCATAGTATAGTGTCAAGTAGCCAGACTCTGCTTTTTTTTTTTTTTTTTTTTTTTTTTAAACCACCCGAAACTGGGATACTAAATTTCATAAAATCTGTTTAGAGAGTGCAGTTAGGATACAGATTAAACATTGTAAATGAAGCAATGGACAGTCAGGTCTGAACACAAAAGTAAACAGAAACCGAAACGTTGCAAATTGAGTTAAATCCGGGTGGGTGGAGACTGGATTAATTTTCTAATTCTAGTTCGCTTGTACTATGTGCCTGTCCTTTATACAGTAGGTGTGCATAAGGACTTTACTCTTGGATCAAACTAAGTGACGGCCCTAAATATTAACGTCACAAACTTGTAGGTGGACATCCAATTTTGCCTTTCCGATGACATGAAAAATCTATTTAACCACTTATTTGAATGTAAAACTTGTAATGTCATATATAGGTAAAGTACCGGTAATTGTGCAGTAAATTATGAAGTGCCTTTCAAAACAGATACAGCATTCTAGTAAATGGTACAGCACCATCTTGTGAGTTTATTCAACTACATTACTATCAATGTTTCAGATTTACCCATCAACGCATGAATGTAATCCATCTGATTTTTTTTTTTTTTTTTTTTTAAACAGTGTACATGAGATGCACAGGAGGAGAGGTTGGAGCTACATCAGCCCTGGCCCCCAAAATTGGACCCCTGGGTCTGGTGAGTTGCACTTAACATAATGTAATATGAATCTGATAGCCTCCCGCCACTATGCCTGTCTGTCAGAGTGACTGAGTATAATCCAGTGGAGGCTCAGATAGACCCAGCTCTAGGAAGCAGAGCTGCCTACATCAATGGGCACCTCTGTGCCGAAAGGCCTGGAACACAGGAGATGAAGGTCCCTTCTAGACTACAATTTGGGTTGCGTTAAATCAATTTTGTTTTGTATACTTTTTACACTTTTACTTTGTGTATCGTCTATGTGAAGTTTTGAAAAACAAGGCCCTCACTCGAACTTCTGCTGTTTTTTTCAGTCTCCCAAGAAAGTTGGTGACGACATTGCCAAGGCCACCGGTGACTGGAAGGGTCTGAGGATCACTGTCAAGCTGACCATCCAGAACAGGCAGGCAGCGGTACGTTAAAGCACAATCATGGCGGCCTTATGTCTCAGCTTCTCGCTTCTGAGCTCTTCTGTATATTTTGTTCAGAGTCAATCAAACAGATTCCATGTTGGACTTTAATGGATCTTGTGGGGTTTCCAGCATGACACTGATTATTTGTTCTTGTTAGATTGAAGTGGTTCCCTCTGCTTCGGCACTGATCATTAAGGCCCTGAAGGAGCCTCCTCGTGACAGGAAGAAGGTCAAGAACAGTAAGTTCGACAAAGCACTTTAAGATCATTAATACACTTATATTTAAAATGTATTGACATGATGCTTTTCCTTTCAATTACGAGAATAAGAGTAGGCCTAATTTATGCTATGTTGCATAATGGTTTGAACAAAATGACTAATCTCTAGACATGACTATGCCGCTATAGCACCAGATGTAGTTTCCCATAAGTATGGGACATGTTAGTTTTGTTACGTTATTATTTTCTATGCATTGTCTGGCAGCCTCCCGCCACTATGCCTGTCTGTCAGAGTGACTGAGTATAATCCAGAGGAGGCTCAGATAGACCCAGCTCTAGGAAGCAGAGCTGCCTACATCAATGGGCACCTCTGTGCCGAAAGGCCTGGAACACCCATTGCTTCATACTTGGGCCTCTATGTGGGAATGAGGAGTTAAATTAAATGCATGAGATTTTCTCTCTGAATATGATAAGTATTAACACATTTTCTTTGCTTACAGTCAAGCACAGCGGGAGTGTGACCTTTGACGAGATTGTGAACGTTGCTCGTATCATGAGGCCTCGCTCCATTGCCAGGGAGCTCTCTGGTATGTAAGAATATATATTAAATTAAATGCACTCAACTTTAAGGGACAAGCAGACAAGTAAATATAAACTGAACAAACAGAACTTCAGTTTATGAGCTACTTAAGCCCCCTGTCCAATCATGAAAGCAGCCGATCTACAAGCGGTTGGCAATGCATTGAAAACTTGTAGATCTGCTATTGTGAACATTTTGAATCCTTGGAAATGTTCAGCTGTGATCGGGACAACGGCTGCATAACTTACTCTACAAATCAAAATGTAGTCTATCGGGTTCTAGTATTTTGTAGACAATATGGCAGAGCCTCCCGCCACTATACCTGTCTGTCAGAGTGACTGAGTATAATCCAGTGGAGGCTGAAATTGACCCAGCTCTAGGAAGCAGGGCTGCCTAAATTTAATGGGCAACTCTGTGCCGAAAGGCCTGGTACACAAGTTTCTAAAACAAAAACATACGTCAGGTAGGTTGTTATAAAAATCTAATCTTGTGTTTAAATCTTCTCATCCTTCAGGAACCATCAAGGAGATTCTCGGTACTGCCCAGTCTGTGGGCTGCACCGTTGATGGTCGTCCTCCTCATGATGTCATTGATGACATCAACGCTGGCAAGGTTGAGTGCCCATCGGAGTAAACGGAGAGCAAAATAAATTTGTTTACAAAAATTGACCTTACTGTGTTGAAGGACTTTTATTCATTTCATGCTGTGACATTTAATGGCTGTACATTCTTGTTCACATTTGGGTTTATTATAAATTTAAAGTAGAGGTGGGCGAGATGACGATAAACTATCACATGGTGGTAATGGGGCTCCATGATATTTCCATATTTCATATTATGTTACAATGAATGCTCATTTATATGATTTTAGTTCCCTTTAGCTTGCAGTGGTTGTACAGTAAAGTAACTAGAACAATAACTCCAAAGATACTGGGTGGGGGGAGTATACTAAATTATAATAAATGGGTGCAATAGATGTGTTGGCAATGTTGTGGCTGCTGTACCAAGTAGTGATAGACCGATTATCGGCCGCGGCCGATTATCGAATTCGATATTCAGGATTTTATTAATAATCGGTATCGGTGCTCAAAATCGAAAAAAGAGCAGCCGATTATTTGTATTATAAATGTTCAAAAATGGTACATCGACCACTTTCATTGAAGATCCGGTAGATTGTGGTGGTAAGGAGATGTATAGCTGTGTGTCTCTGACTATCACCATGCATTTATAGATTTATCCAAATTATCCAAAATGTATTCTTTTTCTTTTATGTCTGAAGCTCTGTGCCTGTACTTGAATTATAAAAGATGCATGTGATGGAGGGGAAACTGAAACACTTTTGCTGCTTCCGCAGCTCTTATAAAAGTAAATAATCGTATCGGCTGATATCGGCTATCGGCCTTTTTGATGTTCCACTAATCGGTGATCGGAAACATCGGCCAAAAGTCTGATCGGTCGATCTAGTACCAAGCCCATCAATATGCCAAATATTTGGTACTACAGACCACCCTGAAGACATTGAACTTGGAAGTGCTTGATGGCCATGAGTCCAAATATTGATCAAGTTGCTAAGGAACCTTCGTCATTGGAAAAAGCAGTGAATGTATTTATCAAACCACTTGGTGGAAAAACTGCATGACCATAAACTCCAGATGCAGTTAATTGGAAAATGACATGTTCCAATAAGTTCACTTTGTACAAAATCTTTTATTGAAAAAGTTCTACAAAAGTACAAATGTTATCGCACAGGCAAATAACCTCATGGCCAACACATGACGTTGAAATAACTTTCATGAGCCGTTTTACAAAAATCTCACTGCTTCATACTACCCATTGTACATTTTGCCCGGCTCAGTACACAGGACAGTCGCATGTGAGCAGTAAACTGCTTTTTTTTTTTTGGTGTGCAGTGGCAAGCAACAAAGTATATGATCAGTTTAACAGTGTGTATGACAGAATATAAACAAGAGTACCAAAGTACATTAGGTGAAGGTAGTCTTTAACAAACTACATTTATTTTAATCCAAATGTAAATATGCTTCTTCAAACTCAGCAAAAAAGAAAAACACACTATAATGAACATGATACTGGAAATTGTGTGAACCATTGAACAAAGCAAAAATATTGTGCTTCATTTGAGAACCATTTTACAGCATGGTCAGCTGACATGAATAAGTGACTAACCAACTTGTAACCTAAATTTGCTGGGAATTCAGGTTCCACTCTTTCCAGGTCGTTCTATTGGTGCCACATAAAATGCAGAATTGTTCATCCTCACAAGAAAATGTCATTTCAGCGGGTTTGCCTGCCCACTTAACGTGTGTAATGGGTTTAATTGTAGCATTAAGTCATGTCTTTAACCATCCTAAATCATTTGTTGAGGGTACCCCTGATGTCTGTACTTGTCTCCCTCATTTATTCTCTTCTAACCAAATTCAAATCCAAATTTAACATGACATGCCTAGAAAAGAAACGCTAAAGGTTCCACAGAGGCGGTGGTACAGTTACATTTCAAATATTGTAGTGCAAGACGGAGGTCCATGTGGTCACTGCAGTGAAGCCTCTATTGAACACTCTAACTACAACTGCGTTACACGCAGAAAATGTTAAGATGGCTGAGCTGTCAAAAGATGTCACCATGTGGCATATAAATTAAACCAGTGGTTCTCAAAAGTGGGGTCCAGGCAGGGAGGGACCTTCAGGGTTCTCAAAAGGACCCTTACAGATATGAAGCTCTGAGAGTATTGAAATGGAACTGTATTTGATTAGAATACTCTCAGAGTTAATGAGAGTCCATACAGTGGGCAGTCCCTAATTGTCCACTTCCTCTTCCTCTGCGTCATTCTCTCCATCCGGCTCCTCGTCCATGCGCTCCTCCTCTTCCTCCTCCCTGCTCTTATCGTGTTCTGTGTCGTTTTTCTTCTCTTTGTCTTTGCGTTTCTGTTCAGACACCTCTTTCTTCCCCTTCTGGCCCTTCTTATATACTGTTAGAGGAATCAAGAAAAAAAAGGAACAAAACAATTGTTAGCCATTCTATAACTCCTGTTATTGTACTCGCCCCTCTTTTGGCTCTGGTTACGTCATAGATAAAACATAAGCATCTTAAGTTTGCTGTGGGATCCAATGACACTGCAATGACACTGCAATGACACTCGTCAAATGAAAATGTTGGTGTACTGTGCATAGTGATCTACAGGATTTAAAAAGTTTCACTAAAATGTATAATTTAAGGCCTATTCGAAGTGACCAAAGACTGAGACTTTGGACTGAGTAAGACTGAGTTGATAAGTGTGTCGCAGTGCAGTCCATTTTTACACACAGTCGGCTACTTTATTGTGGTCATTTTAGGTGCTACTTCTTTATGTTTACAAGAAGGGTGGACATACATTCTGGAGCAGATTCTGGCACTCTTATTTCTCCAGCTTTAAAAACATAACCGTTACCTTCCAAGGATTCTCTTAGAGGCTCCAGGAATCGCTCAAACTCCATCTCCTCCATCGCTGCCAAGACATCTCCTGCATTCAGGGTTTTCCGTTTGGCTTTCATGGCAAAGTTGTTGGCGCTATCAGAGGGAGAAATTGAGTAAAAATGTACATTTAATTATAGTCCAATACAACAAACTTGTTCCAAAGGGCTGTATACAAAAACTAGTGCCATAGTAATAATTAGGGGTGCATGGTTGTGTAATCACGACCGATATAAGATCTACAGTTATTTGCAGGGTCATAGCCCCTAAGCCTCTGATACAGATTCTGTCCGATTCCGATATTATACAGTAGTACCACAAAGGAAACAAGCCTATAATCCTGTCAATCCTGATCAATAAACAACCTATACTCTTTTCCAGGTGTTTGTTGCCAAGCTGAAAATGTTGATGTTTGAACTACATTTCTAGCACCAAGTATGTCTAAGTAGTTAGATGTGAAAGAGAGTTGCTGGAGTGGGCCCTTATGAACACTTATGAAAGTGCTATTTTCTTACCATGATGTTGCATACAACACAAACACGCTGGCAGCTTGGGAAATGGCTCGCCTAGCTTCTTTTGAAACGTTCACTCCATCTGGTAGCTGTTAAAACAAATATGGGTTTAGACAATTTCAACAAATGTATCTCCCCATCAAACAAGGGCGGAAACCAAAATGACTGACCTACAAGTTGTTAGCTTATAGATCTGTTCCTTTTGCCAATATTCCATCAGACAATGCAGCAGCAAACACAGCAAGCAAAAGAGTAGAATACAGAGTGCAAAAGTGAACTCACAGCTTCTTTGATGATGCGAGTGATGACCGCGTTGGGAAGATTAAGGTCCTCTGGCCTCTCTGCCATTTCGTTTTTCCAGTGATTTCACGTTGCCTATAAGATGCCTATAATCACAGACAGACAGAAAGAGAGAAAGATATACCCTTATTAATCCTGATGGGAGAATTAAGGTGTCATAAAAGAAAAGTCAGTCAGTACTTTAGCACAGTGGTTCCCAAAGTACGTTACAGAAACCCCACAGGTCCTTAATGGAGAAACCATTTTGACATTGATTGATTAACATTGATTTTACAATGCACATTGGTGTCCCAGATATAGAAATGTCATTAAATGGGGGCCCACAGACTAATGTATGTCAAACTGGGATCCGTAGAGATCTTCTCTTATGCAGGTCCATGACTCCCTGGCATGATTTTTCCACAGACTAATACCAGTTTATCACCCCCAGTTTGGGGTTCTACAGACCCCCATTTAATGGCATTATATCTCTGGGTTTTCCCAAATTCATTTGTACATTCTCAGGGTTACAGACCCATAAGCGTCCATTTGACTCCAAAAACTATCATTTTCCCCCTGGAACTCCCTCAAGGACCCATATGGGTCCCCAGACCCCACTTGAGGTCTTGTCTTAACAACACTAGTGACGAACCGAATTAGCATAAGTTAGCATTGTTGCAGAACTGCATGTATATGACGAGCCTTAAGACAGAGTTGTGACATCTCCATTCACTTCATGCGTCCAGTCCAATGGAGGCTCTTCTACATAGAGGCCTATTGAATGGGGACAACGAATAGGGACAACCGGAAGTTAAGGATTGCATGGGGGTCTATGGGCTCGCGCGAGTACGTGAACCTGGCCGTATTCTGACTCCTCAAAGTCGCAACTCTTCTACTAAATGACACTGGAACATAGCAGCTAAAAGGCTAATTCAATCCATGCTTCGGCAGTATTATTATATAGACGACGGTATTGTTACTTTAACTTTAAACGGTGCCATGTTTTCAACAAAACGACGCATTAATTAAAACAGATGGACGTCATGTTAATTTAATAAAGACGATTATTATTATCTCAATAAGCTGTTCATTCACTTCACTTCAACGTGCGGTATTAAAAGTCTTTAATAGTGCAATAATAATATATGGTAAGTCTGCTCGTTGGAAGTGACATTCATCACATTCAGGAGGTATTTAGTAAAGTGGTTTGAAGTATAATAGCGTTAAACAAAGAGGAATACAATAAAATGATTACTTCAAGAATCCCGCGAAGCTTCCACTGCAACACCACGTGACTGGCCGCCAACTCTCAACTCTGACCTCCTCCACTATGACGTCATTACATGACCTACTTTTTATTTTAAAATATTAATACTAGGATATGTTAGTAAATAGTAGGGGTGGGCAAAAAAAAATCGATATGCCAATACTGTGTATCGCAATTCTTAATGCCATGATATCAATCGAATCGCCAGGTTTGAAATCAATTTTTTATTATGTATGTAGATATTGAATCACAGCATAATTAAGTATCGCAATATAAATCAATTCAGAACCCTAGTAAATAGTGTCAGAAACATGGAAACAGTAGATTGGATTGACTCAATAGCTAGAGATCAATATACTGTAATTATTGACACTTCAATTACATAAATAAAACATCTGGGGAATATGGCTTGATTGATTGATGGATTTCTTGATTGATCGATTGGTTCATTGGTTGAATTTTTGTATTAACATTATGGAGAATTACAGTAGCCTACATTTCATGCATAATTATATATATAAAAAAAGATTTTGAAGGATTTTTGGAGTCGATAATGATACGTTGGCAGTAATAATCGGGATACCGGTACCGGTATATTGAAATATCCCACCCCTAATGGAAACACTTTAAACTGGTTCAATATTAGGCAGGGAAAAAATGTCCTTTTTAACTCTTATAGTGATTTCTTATTATTATTTATGTTAACTCTACTTAATGAAATTGCACCTGTCCCCAAATGTTCACAGGATCTATTACATATGAAGGTAGAGGTCCAAACTCTAAATGAGCCTTTATTCCCTACCGATTTCGATAACTACCAATAAATAACAGCAAAGAGCAACTATTTCCCAGACTATGTGGGCCGATATATTGTTGCATCACTCATTTTTATTTATTCATAGATCAATGGTTCCGAAAGCTTTTCATTTCAACATCAACCATGATTCTGAGTGTACAAATGTATCTTTGTAAACCCCTCAGAGTTACATTTTCTGTTTTATAGTACACTGTTACCGGATGGGTTCTCAGCATTGACAGTAATGGATCGGTACTCTGTATTGACAGATGCACAGATTATTGGAATAAGTATCGGAAGAAAACACTGGTATGCTATAGGGGTACATCTCTACCAGCAAGTGACAGGCACACCCCCTTTGAGATGCAAACCAGGCTGTACCTGATGCTTAGAAATGAGAAATCCCCAGGAGCACTGTACATGTTCTACAGACTCCTCCGGACAGACAGTGTGAGGACTGAGGAGGCATGTGTTTCACCTGAAGACAGGGGAACAGGGAATGGCATGAATGAACTGGTTTCATAGCTCAATGGCATCCAGGAACGAGGGACCTGAATGGCCCTACTGGCCCTGAGATCAGGTATTCATATTCCAGTTTTAGGTCGCTGTGGCTTATCACCAGGGGTGTAGTGGAGGGGGGACGCGGGGGACGGGCCCCCCCCCCCCCCCCCCCCCCCCCCCCCACTTCTCTAAAATATTTTTGGGACAAAAGGAAAAAAAAAATCATTAACATGGTGAAATACATCTTGATGACAACATGATCAAGATGTGTTTCACCATGTTAATGAGTTACCTTTTTTCTGAGAGTGTACAAATGGAACCAAATGGACCCGCTACTAGGGTCCATTTGGTTCACATTTTTACACTCTGGCTACAAATAGAGAATGCATAATGCTTCTATTCCTCCATATCTCAACTAAAAGGTGACTAATGTACGTTGTACTTCAGTAGCCTTCCACAGATTACATGCTTGAGGGCCTTAGTTTAGAAGATGACTGTGCAGGCACGATTGTTTTAAATGTGCTGTATAAATAAAGGTTTTTAATTGTGATTTGGGACTAAACTCACGTATTTCCCTATTTTTACCATATTGAACTTGGACTTTTATTCAGGATATATTGAAGATACAAAATCAGTTGAGGTGTGTTGTTTGTTTGTTTTTTGTTTTGTTTTTTGCACTTTGAGGTCAAATGACATTATTACTAGACTATGTGTTGGGACTTTGCCAGGCCTGCTCAAGGACAATCTAACAGCTATCGCTGTTTGACATTCCACCTTGTTGACTTGACCCTGCAGATGAATGAAAAACCTTGCAGGCATTGCAAATGGCGGTTGTGTCACAATTGTCAAGCAGTGTCAGGCTGTGAGCACACGATAGCCAAAAAAGTCTGACGTCTTGGCCGCCATGTTTGGAGTTTTTGAATGGCTGTGGATGGGAAATAAAAATGGCTGTTGCGGCAAAGTGCCGCAAAGACCTGTGTCCTGGGGCACACAGCTTTGCGGCAGAAAGACGTTGCATCCAATGTCTCCATCCAGCACCTGTATAAAACATTTCATGTGACCTTAAAACGCTGCGTCCAAAAGACGCAGTTTGCAGTATGGTGTGCCCAGCTGTTGCTGTTACTTAATGTAGACTTGCAAATCGTCGTATTGCCCCAATGATCAAGTCCTGGGGGACTCCAGATAACAGGGGGGTGTGGACAACTCCAAATTGAGCGCAAAAGCCATCTCCAATACGTGAATACGTGAATACGTAGGATGAGAACCAAGCTCTAGTTTTATCCCTGGCAAGAGCATGATACTCTAAATGGGAGCGATCAAGACTAAATTAAATCCAGGAGAGTCAGAATTATTATTATTAATATTAATATCATGCTTATTATATTATTTGAACAGCTCTATATTCTAGATACCAATCATTACATTTCAGTGTGTGTCCGTGCATGAGTGTCTGAAAAGATAACATGTAATATGCATTATAAAAGTATATTTTCAGTATTTTAGTAAGTCTGTGGTCTAAGGAACTAACCTTTGGACTCATTACAGGGAACTAGCTAACTCAGATGATTGGTGTATTGTATGATCTGCGTTGTAATTTGGTTTATGTCCTTTCCTTTGTTTGCTCAGTGTTGTCTAGTTAGTACTGTTCTAAAACAGTACTGTTTCTACAGCTCTTTATCTGACGTAATCAATCAACATCAACAGATATATATTTGGAAACCATATATTTTTTCAGGCTTGTTTAAAAGTGGCTGCTTTTAAAATGAACGTCTCAATATCTCATGTACTAGATGACCTTGCCTAATAGTCCATTTGCCAGAATGTGAAATCAGGCATTTTGAGTACACCAAGGTTGTTTTATGGTAGAAATTTTGAGTAGGGGTCCACACTGCAAGAAGAAACTGTCGGATGCTAACATTCATATGTTGAGCAATTTTATAATTGGCATAATATGTCACCATACCTAAGTTTCATGCTTTCATGCTTTGTGTACCATGTAATGTGTGCTTTGTGTACCATGTAATGTGTCTAGCTAGGGTGATTTCATGATGCTGAATCAATTCCAAGCATTTTGCTCAAAAACATGCTCTAAAAATGACAGTACCAGTCATCAAAAAAGTACCTAGTCAGCACATTTGCGAAAATGTTATGCCGTTTTCAGCATCATGCAAACACAAGCTACCCCTATAAGCCATACCCCAACAACAGCCACATAAATAAATTATTGTCATTATCATTATTATTAGAGCAAAGTTTCTTAGTCTGTGTGGTGTGGTGCATTCATCCGGCAGGTGAAAGAAATGTTGCTCAACAGCAGAAAATGCATGTCTTATAGGCTTGACCTGTTAGGCTTGTTGTTTATCAGTTTGACTGGTACATGCCATCGAGGCCTACTGCGTCACTCTCATATTTAAGTATACAAATATGCCTCCTAAGGACACTGTCTGCACAATCATACCAGCTGCAACTGTTGAAACATAGTACAACTCATTTATGAAATGGTTAATGTCACATGTATGGTAAAACTGAGAATTTAAGGAATAATATCACAGTTTTAACGTCATGACTATGCCACTATTATAGGCATGTCATAATGGACGTAAGAATGAAATAGCCAGCATTATGAAGTCCTTCTAGTACATTGAAATTTGAACGAATACTAAGGATAAACATTGTACAAACACAGCAAACACAGACATGTTTCTGCGTCAAGACACGCTGAAGAAGGCTTGACGTGGCACTTGTAATCTCTCAAGACACTAGCCTTCTCCAGTCTGTGTGATTTCTGGTCTAGAGGAGCAGATGGCAATCAGACCAGCGGTTGGAACATATTGGTTCACTGATCTGAGCGCCTAGATCTGGGCGGTGCCCCACCAGAAGACGAAGGCCTAAGGCAGAGCAAACGGGCAACATCCTGCTACATCCACCTTCTGTTTGTCGGCATTCCCAGAGGCACCGCTTTTGTTGATGGCATCACCAAATTTCTTTTCTATACAGACAGTATCACTACATCACACCGTTCTCGCCTTCCCTCCATTGATATGCTGTATTTCTTCTCCAGTCGTGATTGCAATTTGCAATCACGACTGCATAGTGTTGATTTAGAGGTTTAAGAGTCATACAGACTCATACTCGGGGACAGCAGGCCTGAATGCCCGCTATTAAAGGGGGAATAACATGAAAATCAACTTTTTAATTTGTTTAGTTTTTGGTGCTCCCATCTGTGTTTTCCGTCCCCACAAATTATCTAGTTTGAACAATCAGATTTTCATATCATATAGGAGCTGTAATGGAAATTGCTCTCAGGAAATTGCTCTTCAGTCTTCAGTTCCACATTTCAATTTCCACTTTGTTTATAATGTCCAACATTGTTGATTTTCCAAGTTGACATGGAATTCAAGCAAGCCTGGTTTTATCTAGCATCAGCGTTATAATGACTACAATAAAATATCCTGCATATCAGCACCCTCACCACCTCAGGACATTGTGGTACTGCAGCTAAACTGTCCAGAAAGAAATGACAAGGACTGGCTATATCAGTGGTGATTGAGACTGAAACCATTTGAAATAAGCTTTAGGAATCCATGTTATTTGCGCTTTAAAAGAGTTTACTTTAGAGGACTTCCAGGCAAAGCTTTCTGAATGGCAGCAGAAGGTATGTTGGGGATGAAGGTAGAGCGTTTAAGTGGTTTCCATGGCAGCTAGCTTCCTAACTAATGCTGCGGCAGGAATGCAGCCCACACATGCACGCACACAAGACAATTTGAACACCCACCAATTTCAATTCTAAAAGCACGTCTGTGAAGTGCTCAAGGGTATAAAAAACAAACTCAGCTTTCTGTCAGGCTGTGTCATTGCAAAATTCCCTACTGCGTATTTCTCCTTTTTGCTTAGCTTTCAGACAAAACGGCCTTTTTCACTAACAGCTATTGCTCAACAATAATACAGTACACCATGTATGCTTCAGTAACATGAATTCCCACTGTGCTATACTTTACCCTTGCACATGAAACTTTGATTGTATAGTATGTAGCAGGTTTAGAAGGATAAGAAGCATTTATGTTCTGTAGTGTCATCTATTATCCTATAATGTGTGCTTATTGTGGCTAGGCGGCTCATGCATATGGACTTTGTATATTTGATTTGACTGTGCCTTCCGGTTATTTAGCTTGTTCCGTGTTCCTTTCTTCTGTTCTCTTCTTCCACCGACTGTAGCTCTTCCTGTAACCGCATTGTTGAAAACTTGCAAAAATCACTGTACCTAGTCTTTTACGTGTGTAATGATTATGAATATACGACAAAGGAGGTTGACTTTCAAAGGATGTATTTGTCGTGATTATTAGGCCTATTGCGTGTGACATGTTGGTGTGGTATGCATGCTCTACCAGTGCAGACTCTGTGCTAGCACACAAATAGTAGGCTTACTAGGCTACAAATGTTTATCGATTGATTGGCTGATTGATTGGTTTTGGTTGGTTGATTGAATACTTTATTGGCACAATTGTCATTGGCACAGGGTACATCAAACAGAAATGTAATCAGGACAGTTGTAGCAGTGGTTCAGAGCCTCTGCCAGGATGGCCTTAAAAGTCTAATATCTTCCCTGCACCAGGGGGATATCCCTTTGGCCTAGTGGTTAAAATGTTGGACTTTCAAAGACCTGAAATCCAAGGTGTTAACCCAGTCAAACAGATTGCAGGTACTGATTACAGAAATATAGCCTATAGGACTCAAATCAACATAAAAGCTACAAAATAACAAAAATATGTACATTTGCTCAAAACAAGGGAGAAAAGGGGAGAGGTCAAAAATATACTTTGCTCGACTAACTATTCTGGGTATATGGTAGGCTATAAGTGGTTAAACATTATGCATTATCACCTGTTTCATCCATCTCTTATCAGATTCAACCATATTAAAGTATGCATTCATGTTTTGCGAGCACTGGGCGGACCATAAGTGCAGGGTCGGATTGACCCGGCGGAGGTCTCCCGGTGGTCCTAGGGGGCCGGTGGTATCACGGTATGATTAAAAGCACTGGTTTTCAACCTTCTTGATCCCAAGACCCACTATTCATTCAGAATTTTGAGCCATGGACCACCATTTGATGACATTTTAGCCCCACAGACCCAAAACTAAAGATTTATTTTGCTTTTTGGTCTACAATTCCAGGCTGGATTTGGGAAACAAAACAGTCAAACATACAGATCAAAATGAGCATTAATCTTCTACATTTTCTAACTAGATTGGCCAATTTAGATTAATATTTAACATGAAACCAAACGGACCCGCAAGGGTTACATCTGGTTAACCAACTATACCAGGTAAAACAAGCCTATCACACGCTGGTAGTGGTGGGCCGGTCTAGGCCAATTCACGCTAAAAATGTCCGGATGAAGAGTTTGCAGAAGCACCGTAGGCCTATATTGTTCTAGTGCAGTGGAAGTGGGGTCCAGGGACCGTCAGGGACAGGGGGCCAAAATGTGTTTGTTCAGACAAACTAGTCAAAAGAAAATCTACAAGCTCACAAGCTGTTGCATCTATTTTCTAAAATATCTTAAAAACATATCACAAATGTGATATGTTTTAACATTGGGGAGGAACCTCCAGCCCTCAGCCCAGAACACAAGTCTTGTCTTGTGTTTTGGGCTGAGGGCTGGAGGTTCCCTGCATAATGGGATCTCAAAAAGTTTGACATGACAACATCACCAACTGCATGTGTGTTCAGATGGAGAACCCAACCCTGACTGAGCAGAACCCATATCTTCAGTAGCCTAGTGTGTGTGTGTGTGTGTGTGTGTGTGTGTGTGTGTGTGTGTGTGTGTGTGTGTGTGTGTGTGTGTGTGTGTGTGTGTGTGTGTGTGTGTGTGTGTGTGTGTGTGAGAGAGAGAGATTCTGGGTTCTGTTGGGTTCTGAAGCTCAGCCTCGGAGCGGAGGAATAAGCGTCGTGAAGAGGTTTGTTTATGCAGCACTACTTTCTGACTGTGTGTCCATCCGAGGGAATGTTTTCAACCACTGTGATGATGAGAGCCGATAGGGCGCGACTGTTTTCTGCACTCGCTCTCGCCCTAAAAATAAAATAAAAAATACAGAAATAATGTAGTTTACTCCCCAATGATGTCCCTCTAATAAAGCATCGATCCGGATCTGAGCACCAACAAGGCAAGAGAGGTGAGAATCGATCCCACCGTGTGGGGTAACGGGTACAGTCGCCCCTTTTCCAACTTGCCCCCGGGAAAAGTGAAGAATGGTCGCCCTGGAACTTCAAAAAGTGAAGACACCTCGCCCCAAACCTGGGATTACTTGGCCCAAACGTGTGGATATCTCGCCAAGAAAACTGGATATGTCACTGCTTGTTTATTTTACAATTTCTCATTTTAGAACATAGGCGAGGTGGAAAAGGGACGAATCATCTGGTATTCCTGTGCGGTGTGCCAATCCGAATACTGGACATCTCGCCAATTTGCTAACTATCCGCAGTAAAATTCTTCATCAACATTCTGTTTTCATCAGTGCAGCATGTCAAACCCCACAGATGTTATAGTTCATTTACAAGTTATTGTGTGGAATTAAGTAAGTAGCCTATGCTAAGTAAAGATAACAGGGTGAGTATGTGAATACCAATGACGAGTAAGCTAATGAATTACTTTGTTTCAGTAGGACTACATTGGTATTTAACATTCCTACTTCATCTACTGTTATTAGCTTTAAACAACTATCCTCTGAAATGGATTGGATATATATATATATATATATATATATATATATATATATATATATATATATATATATATATATATATATATATATATACACCGTATTGTCCCGAATATAAGACGACTCGTTTATAAGACGACCCTCATTTTTCAAGACCTATTTACAGAAAAAAGAATATTGAATGGAATGTCAAATAGTATAGCCCTGAATATACTGTAAGACGACTCCATTTTTGGGATATTTCCGTTGGGAAAAAAACATAGTCTTATATTCAGGCCAATAGGGTATATATATATATATATATATATATATATATATATATATATATATATATATATATATATATATATATATATACCTATGGGAACACAATCCTGTATTCGGTGTACTGTTTGCCAAATATAAAATTAGGATTCTAACGACCCACGCACCTCCTTTCCCCCTCCTTGTATACATTTCTTTTCCCTTTGAGCTCCACTGTGATTTAATTGTGCTTCTAGCTATACAGAAGTGAATATAACATGCTGGTCGCTATTGTAGTGCAACTGGCAGTTATCGGTTTGGATTGAATTATTGTAAATCTTCAAGCTGTTAATGCAATTTTCATTCCTTCATTCATTCACAAAATACAAGGACCTCTCTCCACCTCAATCCCATGCTACCTAAATGGAGGCAAAGCGAAACTAAATGCAACAAACAGGGGCGAGTCGGAAAACCTGCGAGTTGTCCGGCTACCGGTGCCCGCGAGGATCCACTGGATCTATTTCCCCGTCAGGAGGCAGCCAGGCGGTGCTGCGGCTTTCTCTCTCGCTCTCTCGCCTCTTTACTGCTGCTGCTCGCCGCCATCTTGGATTTTAATGTTAATTTCTGAGATAAAAATGTGTTTCCTGTGATATATTCTTTCGTTTAAAGAAGGCGTTGGACGTTTCGTTGGGGCTAAATGTGGACTCTTGGCGTGTTTTGAGAGCGAAGCGTTTTGTGGGTCCGCCGTTGTGGCGTAGAGAGGAGACGTGCAGTGAGTATTTTTATTGTGTTTATTTGTTTTGTTTGTGTTGTGTCGAGCCCTAAACATTTTTAACAACGCCTTTAATAATAATAAAAACACCACACGGCACCATAATGGGACTACTCCAGTCCTTCACAACAGAATCCAGTACAGATAGTGATCAACAAAAGCATCCTAGTTGTTGAGGAGATCAGTAATTATCCTCGATTTTTTTCTCCACATTTTTTTAAATACCAAATAGCAGTTATAGCATGCCGAAAATGGCCGATCTGCGAGACCACAGCGCGTTTCGGACGCGACCCTCCGTGGGCTTGCAGATCGTCACTTTTCGAGTCCGACTAGTAACTGAGTGAGCTAGCGGCGTTAGCCCCCCTCCCATGTTAGCTTTCCTTCTTCTTAATATCTGACCCGAAAATATCCGATCTGCAAGCCCACCGCGCGTCACGCGCGTGACGCGCGGTGGGCTTGCAGATCGGATATTTTCGAGCCATCCCCGATGCTAGGTGGTGCTAGTAGCCCTCCCTGTTAGCATGTTAGCTTCAGCCCTCCTCCCCATCATCATCATCTTCACGGCGTTATGACGGTTCCAAGCTAACATGCTAACTGGCTGGGCTATTTATTACAAACTTTTCCACGACAAGGACCCCTCGGGCCTTGATTGGCATTTAATCAGCCTTGCGGACCCCCCAACACTTAGCAGTGATTTTTCCCCACCATTTGCATCTCAAGCACCTCCACACCCCGTTTGACATGTATTGGTCTACGGACCCCCCTCCCTCCCCATTTAAAGCCATATCTACCTCCGGGACCACCAATTTATAGTGTGCAGATGGTTTGTAAACTCTTAAGTTGCAGACCCATAAGGGTTCATTTGGCTCACATAACTATCATTTAGCTGGTGCTCTCCCTGGAAGTCCCTCAAGGATTGATTGATTGATTGATTGATTGATTGATTGATTGATTGACTGACAGACAGCTTGGAGATTTACTTTACATTTCAACTCAATACAAAGTCTGTTAACTGTGAGTGGACGACACCATAAAGCATTTTTTCCTTCTTGTTTTATGAGGGTTCAGCCTGTTCATTTCATCACAAGGACCCCTAGCTGGGGGGGTCCCCGGACCCCATTAATTGGTAACCACTGATTTAGTGCAATCACATTTTTGTATAGACATTTTAAAGCACTTGATACAGTGTTATTAATGGTTTTAGTTTTGTGTATAGTGTTAGCCTGTTGATAAACGTTGCTTGGTTGGTTCAGTGGATCTGGATCTGGTTTTAAACGTTAGCATGTTGCTAGCATGTCACTGTTTTAATCCCAACAACCGCCATGTGTTTATTAAATATATCTATCAACTGTTGACATTTCAACTAAGTGGTTACTTAGGATTGTTTTATTGTTGAGAAATGTTGGATTTTTTTTTTTGTTTTGTTCGATCTACGGCAACGTAGTGTTGGGACCAAGCTAATGACTTCATACCATTTTAGAATCGTCTCAGGACAAAGTTATTGTTGTTATAAGTTATCTATTATAGTTATTGTGGATCGTAGTTGACATAATCAACGAACCAAAGTGTCGCGAGCATGACCATGCATCATGTATCTCTGTGGGGGGAGGAAACGTTGCGTTGTTTTCGACAGAAATTACTTGGAAATAAACGGTCATTTTGTGAGTTGAAGTCGGGTGTGTTTTAAAATTTAAATGGCGTGTGTTTGTTCCACAGTAGCTGCGAGTTGACGGTGCTAATGCTTCAGTGACGTTTTAAGCCTCTCAGGCAGCAGCAGGTTGTTAGCTCGTAGATGTTGATCATGTTTGTGACACCGGCTTCACCAGCAGTACATGCTGGTGAAGCACCAGCATGTACTGCTGGCTTCGCTCCAGAGGCACAGCGGCTGTGACAAAGCGTGTGGCCGCCTGGCCTGGCCGGTAAACTGAGCTGGACCTCTGTCTGACGTCTGTTTACTGTGCGTTATCCTTATATCCGGTCCGAAAGCCCGCCTACTGTAACTCTGTCCGGTAGACCCTCTACAGACCTTGCTTGTGTACTGCCCGTGTTTTTGGCCGAGCTATGACATCACATCCAGCTTTTTTTAATAGGTGTCAATGACACTTCCGGCTAATTTTCCTGCAAGCTGGCCGTGGCCGAAAATGCAAGTGGGAACAAGCCAGAAGTGTCATTGACACCCACCCATCCAGCTCTGCCGAAAACACAGGCAGGGACCAAGCAAACACACCATTGACACAGGCTGTTTCCGTATCCGGTCTGTTCAAAACAAATCATAGCCCTGATCCTGTCTGAAGTTTGACTCTCAAAGCGACTCGCTTCTTCCACAATCTTGGAAAGCCACAGTCTGTAATTTCACCCACTTGGAAGTCGATGAAAGGAAGCCGTCAGCAACTGCTCTTGAGTCGAGCGTTAGACCGAAAGGGGGTGTTCGAGTAATTCGAGAATTTCCGGCAGCACTTTAGATTTCCTATTTCTGCTAAATAGCCGTGTCTGAGAGTTGGGCTATTAATCGGCGGAAGCATCTGTCTTGAGAGACTACTTCTGAACACAGCAATAGTTTCTTTGGATCATCTGGGGAAGTTTAACTGGGGTGGGTGCATGGATGGATGCATGGATGGAGAGAGACTCAGAGGAAGAGCAGTAGTTGTTGGCAAAACCTGAGGCCAGCACCAGAGCCAGCTGCTCTTATCAGCATCTTGCGTCCAGGCTTCCTTCTGCAGAATGTCACATGTCAATGTGTATAATTACCTTGTAAATGTGACACATTTTGTGTGGTGATGAAGAATCACCTGGTGTACAACTGTACATTCTTGCCAATGTACAAACATAACCTTTGCTGCAGTTATAATGAACTTAGCAAAATAAATAGGCTTTAGTTTCGCATTTCGTTTTAAAACTTTTGGGAGTATTTGACACTTGTTAAACATGTTCTTTGGAGATTCGGAAATGCATCCATAAACGTGCAAGGGTTTTAATCGGACATTGAGGTGTTTTCCTTTCATGCTGTGGTGAGGGATTTCAAAATTCATTCATTGCACAGATTTATTTGGGCTATTTGATTCAAGGAATGCAAGCCTAAAAATAATGGCTTTGTTGGACACACACACACACACACACACACACACACACACACACACACACACACACACACACACACACACACACACACACACACACACACACACACACACACACACACACACACACACACACACACACACACACTATTCACTATGTCTTTAAAACATTGTAATTATAATAATTCTGAATGCTTTTGTATTGTGTCCTTGTACTGTAGTTGGGGGGGGGGGGGTCTTTTCCTTGTGTTTGCTGTATGTAGAGGACCCATGTGCCTAATTATGAGTTAAATTATTACGGTAGACATGAAGTATGCTCCATAAATCAATTAACCAATGATCATTAGGCATGGATGATGGCACACAAGTCGATATGATCAAGCTTGACAGCCAAAGCATAATTGCACGTTTCCACGGAGTGGTGCTAAACACCAGACCAATCTAATGGTCATTCCAGTCCAGGCCTTTTGTTGGTGTTCTTTGTCAGAAAAACTACACAGAGCGTCTTTGTCAGAGCTATCCAGGGCATAAAATGCCATTAAAATAATTAAAGATGTTGCACCTTCCCTACTAGTGCCTTTAAGCAACCATTAGTTTGGGTAACAACTGTTCAATAGTATTATTCATGGAAGTTTATGCATACATTTCATACTTAGCAGTTCCATACATACATTTCACTAAACTCCCACCATAAAAGGTCTTTACAGTTGTCTGTAGATTCCCTAGATGAGTTGAGCTGAAACACGGTCACATTAACATCAAATATTGAGGACGTTGAGTGAGAACATTTGTTATTTTTAATTTGTTTACCCAGATTTTGAAGGCTTTGTATTTTGAAGAACAGAACGCTTCAAATCTCTACTGTGTGCATTGATTCTTGGATATGTCTTGGATAAGGCATTGCAATGTTTACCACAGTTTAGTTTACCCTGCTGTAGTATACAGGTAGTTTCACAAATGAATCTTGGGCCTTATTCACAGAGCTATTACCAGCAGAGGGCAGCATAGCTTTAAAAGTAAAATAAGTCAGTGATAAACATAGGCCTATTGTATTACTTGTATACCAGTAAGACCATGTGTGTCTTAATGGCACACAGGAAGCAAATATGGAGTGTGATGCACGCACGCCCAGACATTTCTGCCTGATTCCTCGCTCAGTGCGTTTCAATTAAATAATCTAACTATGCAGGCTCAGGCTGTAAACATGTATCCCCATCGTGTGTGTGTGCGTGTGCAGATGATATATTCGCATTGGTCTTGGTTTCTTCCCCTCTTAAAACCAGCATCCCCATTAAAGGTATTATTTATAGGCAACTTGACATCTTTGTTGTGTACAAAATCTTTGTTTGTGTAAACATCTTTGAATGTAAACCTCCCCACTCTATTGGCTCATTATGAGCCAATAGCAGTCTCTCTCTACTGGAGACTGCTGTGCTATGATTGGCTAAAACATCATGTTTTGACAACATGATTTGTTGACAAGACTGACGTTCTGAAGAATGAAGTTGCAAAAAATATAGCTATAAAGTTGCCTATTATACCTTGTTAAGGAAAGGTAGCCAACAATGATCCGGAACAGTGTTGGGTCTGCCGTGCCCATCTGGTAGAACCTCATGGGTCCATTTGGTTGTACCTCAGGCCGCCCGCCCGTCACCCTGTCAGAATTATGTTTCCCTGTGACATCCAGTCCATTCTTCATGTTTCCATTCTTTCCACTTTCCTCCACAGTTTTCAAATCCTAGAGCGCCCCCGTCCCCGACCCAGGCGTGTTCCTTCATCTCGGAGGCTAAATGCACCTGGACCAGGGGGCTTGTGGTTATGAAGTGGCTGGGCGAATCCAAGAACATGGTATTGAATGGCAGACGACATGGAAGCAGGTTTTCCAGTGAGCAGCCCGTGAGCCAGCAGAGCCAGACCCGCTCTCAGCACGCACAGCAGCAGCAGCGGACGTCCTCCCTGCGCCCCGGGAAGAGCCACCCCAGCAACAGGAGATGTAGTCGCAGTGAGTGAGACGTTCTCTATGCATCTGAACCGCAGTGGCTTTCATTCACCCCGTATGTCCATCTTGAAGGGGGTTCCAGATGGTCCTCACCTAAACAAATGATGGATAGTTGGTAACCAAATGGACCCTCAGGCGACCCCTATAGGTGTTTAACTTCCTTGACAGATTTGACACGACCTTTGGAGTGATGTCCATTGTTTGCTTATCACTCCAAAAGTCATTTTAGACTATATAAATAAATAAATAAAAATTAATAAGCTCAGAGTGACTCGCTGTACTCTATCTCATGAAGTCCTTTAAGGGGTGATTGCACTAAAATATCCAGAAAACTTCTTGCACACTTTACAAACTGAATTGCTAAATGATAAGTCTAAATGCATTTATCTCTGAATGAGTCTGCAAACGGTAAAATGTGAAAAGGTATTTCAAACAACTGAAGCATAACATCAACTCGGTTTATTCATTTCCTTAAGGTAAACATCTTAACCTGTTTTTTGGATATGTTTCGTTTCCACAAATTCACAACAGAGGATTTTCTATATTATTTCATTAGTATTGAGTCTAATGGGAACAAGCCTTCTACTGTCAATCTGTCAAAGTCAACCAAATGGACCCTTCCCAGGTCCAATTGACCATTGTTAACTATTCTTATTGCATTGCTTGCAAGTCTACACAACTTGTAGATCTGGATCAACATTTGCCATTTCCTATGGCACAATTGAGGACAAATGGCCCCAAAAATAATGGTTCCTTGATATGAAAAGGGTTGAAAACCACTGTTCCGAACTGTAAACCGTGTCCCAAGTATGTATAATCCATCTGTAAGCTAATGTTCATCACCACCAGGCCAGGGGGAAGATATTGTATCAATATTGTGATGATACTGGTATATTTTATTATTAGTATTATTATTATTCTTGTTCTGGCAGGGTTTGCCACGGCCAGCCTGGAGGCGGAGAGGCGCTATGTGCCGTCTTCAGGTAATAATAATAATAATGGATTGCATTTTTATAGTGCTTTAATAGGCACCAAGTAGAACGATCCATTCATCCTTACATTGGGAGGTGAAGTGGTGAATGGTCTAGCCCGGCCTCCTCACTTTGCACAATCATAACTCCACCATTGGTGAGCTCACACCGATCAACTCACTGGAGGCAATACAGGGCTCTGTGTCCTGCCCAAGGACACTTTGAGCATTTGAACTACACGGCCCACCTTCTGAGCCCCAGCCGCCCCCGTTAAGACTTAGAAGCCTTTTTCCCCCCACGTCTCAATGGGTTAATAGAGGTTTTGATGGTATGACCCCCCCAGGTATGACCGCCAAAGAGCTGTGTGAGAACGATGACCTGACCACCAGCCTCATCCTGGATCCATATCTGGGCTTTCAGACTCACAAGATGAACACCAGGTTAGTGGACACTCGCCCATATAGCATTATATGGTTCTGTTATCGCTCAACTGACCAAAAGAAAGAGCAGTTCTTAAAGCTGGCATTGGCTTGAGATTTGATTCCTTTGGCACAAGACCACCATGCCAAAACCACCAACCAGGAGCCACCCGTTGACTGCCGACCCCCTGAGAGTGTAGCACCAGGGAAACTACTCTGCATAAACCTCGTTTGGATGCTAAGATCCTTATTTCAATGCTCGCAAGATAAAATGGGTCCACCCTTGCTCCAGGAAAAACACCAATGTTACAATTTGCATCATCGGATAATCAGCAAAGATCTCAAGACATGGGTTGTTTTATCCAAATCATGGGGAGCTCATTATATATTATAGAGTTATTTGACTTTTAATCCGCCGTTACAATGGAGCTTATCGGCAGTGTGTGTTGTCGCTGAGGCCCTAGGTTGACTATAGCCGCGGAGCCGCGGAGCCGCGGCGAATGAAATCAATCGGTTTGTCTGGATTCTATTTGGCAGTATGTCCCGTCATGTGAGTGCCAAGTGGTAATCGATTTTATTTTTTATTTTTTGAGAACCTATGGTGGGTAAATGACTCACAGCAATAACATGCAGCATTTGTACCTGCATTCATCACAGACCAATTTCCTGCATTCATCACAGACCAATTTCCTACAGGTGACAGGGAATATAATTTCAACCTTTTGCCGTTCACTGCAGATTTCGACCCATCAAGGGACGGAACGAGGAGCTGAAGGACATCATTGAGCGTTTCAAGAAACACGACAACCTGGACAAGGCCTTCAGAGCGTTGACGTCAGGAGACTGGTCTCGACACCATTTCCTCCACAAGACCAAAGCCCAGGAGAAGCTCTTCAAACAACATGTTAGACATCATCATCGTCGTCACTATAAAATGAGATGTTCCTCACGGCTGTTGTTTTCAGAATCTCTTCATACAAGTTTGAACCTAATCTTTATTTTTGTTTTCCGCACAGGTGTTTGTCTATCTCCGAATGTTTGCCACAGACAGCGGGTTTGAAATTCTTCCTTGTAATCGCTATTCATCAGAGCAAAATGGGGCTAAAATTGTGGCAACAAAAGAATGGTGAGACATCCTTATATCTGATGGATCTTCATTTCACCTCCAAGCCCTTACTCAACTCCTCTCTGCACCTAAACTCCAACTCCTCTCTGCACACAAAGGTCTTACCCCACTATGTCCCCACCGCCCTCCAGGAGGTGCTATTACGCCACATTTACTATAATGCCTCCAGAACTTACTCCATCTTCATGTCAACATTCATGGTTCCATTCAAGCGACACTCTCCTTTCTAACCCCAGCTTTCTGCATGCATTCAAGCGACACTCTCCTTTCTAAGCCAATAACAAACGAAAAGCCTAAAATAATATGAAGTTTTGATGCAGACTTATGTGCTAATGTATGTTATACTTTGCATATACTTTACTTTAATTCTTTCTCCCTGTCGGTTTTACAGGAAGAGAAATGATAAGATTGAGTACTTGGTGGGATGCATTGCTGAACTGTCAGAGAGCGAGGAAAACATGCTACTTCGCCATGGGGAGAACGACTTCAGCGTCATGTATTCCACTCGCAAAAACTGTGCTCAGCTGTGGTTGGGGCCGGCCGCCTTCATCAATCATGGTATCTGTTTTGGTAGTCTGTCGTGGATCGTTTACATACATGATAGGATGATAACCATAACAGTAATAAAATCTAGAGACCGGACTGGGGCGATAGCCCCGCCCCCCTTGTTGTTCAATTAAAGTTGCTTTGAAGCACCCATGGAGGCGTGGACTTCCGGGTTTAGAATAACATGGCAGTGAATGGGACCCGCATTTTGCCAACCAAATTTTGTTGGCAAAATGCGGAAATGCTGACTGGGCATGATGCCATGAACGTCCATTCTCTTCATTATACAGGCTGCACTTCCACTTATCACTCGGTGCTGTCTTCTTCAGCTCTGGAGAGCTTCACTGGGGATGTGATGATAACTCATAACAAGTGAACTCTTAATTGATATCAAGGATTTCAACCACTTAAACTCTATATACTTCATTGGCCCGGGATCCCACCACACACTCGCAATGCATCTACAGTAAATACACTGTGAGCTTGCAAATCACGTATTTTTGCATTATGATCTCCAAGAATAGGGACCAACGCTAGGATTCAAGCGGTTAAATTTGAACTCATTCCCATGAATGGAGTGTGCCCTGGTTTATGATGTTTTACTTAGATTTGTCTTCTCTTTTTTTTCCAGACTGCCGGCCAAATTGCAAGGTAGGAGCTTTAAAAACATCATCCTTTGGGAAGGTAATATGGCTAGTTGCCGCTTGATTGTAATGTTTTGTTGTTGTTTTTTTCCCCCTCCTTTCAGTTTGTATCGACCGGACGAGACACAGCATGTGTCAAGGTTTTGAGGGACATTGAACCAGGAGAGGAAATCTCCTGTTACTATGGAGATGGATTCTTTGGAGAAAGCAATGAATTTTGTGAATGCTATACGTGCGAACGGTAGGTGCTACCCTTTCAGGTATTTTTCATCATTATGTGTAATCAGAAGAGCCCATAATGACACAATTGTGTAATGGTTGATGGGGAAAGAGGTAGACCCAAACCTCATCCACTCTTGATCTCCACAGCCTGTAAACAGGTGTGTCTTCCAGAAAGGTATGAACTTAGTCTACATAGGATGGATGTGTGAAATACACACAGTGTACTGTGTGTATTGGCACGGAAATGTGGTAATCATGAAAGAACAAATGCAGGTTGTATTGTAGCAAAAAAAACATTTATTGTGGATATGACTTGATTTTCTATAAAACCTATGTTTCCATGACAGAGGTTGTTAAACTATTTAACATCTAGGACTCGGCCGGATTTGGCCACCGGGCCCACATTAAAGCTTGATGTAACCTATGTATGTGATGTAATTTTGTTGTTTTTTTCAGTCGAGGAACTGGTGCTTTCAAATCTACAGCTGGCTTGCCAGTGGAGGTGCCAGTCATCAACAGCAAATACGGGTTGCGGGAGACAGACAAGCGTCTGAACCGGCTGAAGAAGCTCGGAGAAGGATGCAGGAGCTCGGACAGTCACTCTGTCGGCTCGCACACCGACGTTGACTCTCAGGAAATGCCAAAAACACATCCATGTAAGGGCTCTCTCTTCATGCTACAGACTCCCAATGGATGCACACCATTCTGATAAAAGTGCAATAATGCATAACATTGAAATGTACAGCCTATGTACAGTATTTGATATAGTGGTCTATTAGATTTGTTTTCAGTGCCTGATGGAGGGGAAAGGGAATAATGTGTTCCTTCCTTGTGCTAATGTCAGGTGAAATAAAGCAGCTTGGACTCATGCATAGACGGAAGCATGCGTTTCTAATCTTTATCGGCTGATTGATATGCCCCTATAATAAAGAATGATTTTCTTTTCTTTGTAGCTGTAAGGAAAAGAACTTCTACTGGCATGAAGTTCAGCAAAACCAGGACTCAAACCAGACAGACTCTTTCGAGAGCTCTAAATTCTACCTCACCTTCTAAACAAGGTCACATAAACAATAACAGGGTACCAAAGAGACTCAAGTCCCAATCCAAGCCTTCGGTCCAGCTGCGCAGCCGCAGGAGAGGTGCAGAGGCCAAGGCGTCGGACACCAAGGGGACGCAGACGGCGTGTAAAGGCCTCGTCGTCAAGAAGGAAAAAGATCCACAGGGAACGACGCAGCAGACCATGGGCCAGCGGGGCTGCCTGACCCGTCACGCTGCCAAGGAGAATAACAATCTAGTAGGAGCGCCGCCGGGCTGCGATGGGAGCCAGTCTTGCACTTACAGAACTCGCAGGTCCACTCGGACCCTTGTAAAAGCCCAAGAATCTGCAGGCGTCAAGCTGGAGCCTAGCGCTCTGGATGGCTTGAGTCCGGTCCCCGGCGGGGTGGTCATTAAAACGGAGCCGGCCGACATGGAGGAATACCTCCACCACGGGTTAGGGCTGGAGCCGACGGGACTGGAGGCCGGCTTTGGCCGGCGAGGCTCCTGCCCCAGGCGCAAGCGCGTGTCACGGCTCAGGCCCGAGAGGACGGTTAAATGCGAAGACGCGTACGGCGAGTCATTCGTGCCGGTGACGCCGGCCACTCACACCGGCAACCTCTCCGACTGCAGTAACATGCTGCTGGGCTTCAGCGACCGGCACCACCGGGACTACAAGGGGATCGCGAACGGAAGCAAGGGCCTCCGCAGCAGGGACAAGAGCAAGAGCGCCTCTTGCCGCTCGCAGGACAAGGGGAAAAAGAAGCGTCGAATCACCCGCTACGACGCGCAGCTGATCGTGGAAAACAGCACCGGCATCCCCAAGCTGACACTCCGCAGGCGGAGGGACAGCAGCAGCAGCAAGAACAACGACCCCAGCGAGACCATCGGCTCGTCCAGCGTGTCGTCGGCCTCCTCGGCGCTGGCCAACCCGACGTCCTCCTCCTCCTCGAGCAAGATCAGCATCAAGTTCAGCAAGGACCACGACAAGGACAAGGGCAGCTCGTATGTCGCCAAACTGAACAACGGCTACTCCCCGGCCGGCCACAACAGCAGCAGCAGCAGCTCCACCAAGCTGAAGATCCAGCTGAAGAGGGAGGACGACGCTCGGAGAGCGGCGGCCCAGGCCAAGTCGGAACAGCAGGTCTCCTACAACGGAGACTCGGGTCACCAGAGCATGGAGTCGAGGAACGGCGCGCATCGGACCCAAGGCGCCCTGGCGGAGTCGACGTCGGAAGAGGACGACGACGAAGAGGAGGGCGACGAGGACGACGACGACGAAGACGACTACTTTGACAATGAGTTTGAAGACGATTTCATTCCACTCCCACCGGCAAAGCGCCTCCGACTCATCGTGGGCAAAGACTCCATAGACATCGATATCTCCTCTAGGAGGAGAGAGGATCAGTCGCTGAGGCTAAATGCGTAAATGAACTGGCAGAACAGTTGTAGTTGTCTGCTTCCTCTAATCGCCTCCTCGGCTGCCGGTGCTCAGCTATTTAGTCAAGAACTTGTAACAACAAACAAAAAGGAAAAAAAAAACATAGTGAGTGAAAATGGCAGCACAACAGGAATAAATTAAAACATGCAACTTGTATTTGTTTCACATTTCTATTGTATACTAAATCAGACTTAAGCACTTTTTTCTCCGCATTTTGCCTTTTATCAAAGCAAACGTCAAGACATGATGGTACTAGCTTATTCAAAAGACACACGGCTACTGATTTTTGTTTTATATATATCGCTAATGTTGTTTATAACTCACTACTTGTGAAAGCTATTCTTGATTCCTGTTAATTTTTTCTCCCATAATGTTCTCAAAGATTTTGTAAAGAAAGAAGACATACAGCATAGCAACATGTTTTGACGTAGCTCCGGTTGAAGGCACAGTGCTGAAACGTGTCTGATGTAGCCCACAATACAAATATGAAACGAGACAGAAGTCTTACATTTTTTATTTTAATCTCGAGTGCTTCTAGTTTCACTAATTTGCATTTTGTTTGTTTGGTTACAAGCTCGATGCATAAGCTCTGGAGGTTATCACTCCTACTGTACAATGTAAATATAGATAACGACGACTCACTAATCAACTGTTGTTGATGTAAAACAAGTACAGTAATTTAAAGACAAAATGTGGCTGAGAATCTAAAAATAAAAAATTAAAAAAAAAAATTAAAGGAGCTGTTAACCTAAAACAAATCTCTGTTCACTTAAGTTGTATTATCCTTCACCAGCTTCCTAGCAGCATAATTTGAGTTCATAAATGCGGACGACTAAACGTTGCATGAGCACAGTGACACTGCTCATCCAGTCTATTTGTTAGGTGCTGATAGCTGGGGAAGCTGTAGGGTTATGTTTCATTTTATCATTTGTCTTATTACTCTGGTAGAATCCTGTCAAGTAAAAAAAAAGGAAGAGAATTTGTTTTTCTTTAACTGTTCCTTTAAGTGAATGCACTTGTTATATTCATAATGGACATGAATATTGTAGAAAGTGTACAGTATGGTGACTATCCCCTCTGTCTCACAGGCAGAGTTTTCTATTGAGCTTTTTTTTTTTTGTCATGGCTTGTAATTTGTGTGGCAGATCATACGTAATGTATGGAAAGGTTGGTCCAGAATGCATCCTGAAAACATGGCGGCAGACTAGTGTGACGTCTGTGCCATTCTCTCATTATCCAGTGGTTTCCTTGTTAAGAAACACTGGACCCCACCCAGTGGCTCAGTGATCAGAGTGCTTTCTGTGCACGTTGAATGATGCTTGACCATGACACTAACTCTCAAAAGTACATGCGTGCTAATTATGAATTGAGTCCCCTGAAGGCAACCATTGGAAATAAAACATTAAATTTAGGTTGATCATTGAATTACCACAGCAATGCATGTCTGTAACAGATTAGTTGTAGGTGAATAAACTCCAGTTGCTCATTCACTAAGCAACTCAGATTCTTCTGTGATTCCACCATGTAAGGAAAAAAATGTATTACAATATAGTCTCGAGATGAAGCTGTAGAACGGACCAATTCTTGGGTTATTGGAGTTTTGAAACCACTGCATAATGTTTACCTGGTACAAATGAGTGTTTAAAATCAGTACTCCATAGACTTTTGTTTTGTTTAAATCTGTTATGAATTCATAAAACTAATGTACAGAAAAGACTGTTCCATTGTTTCCCCTCAGAAATCTGTGGTTTATTTTCTCTCTCCAATGGCTCGTTTACATTTTAGGAATTAAAGTCAGCTTCCATTGACAGTGGAGGAGGTATTGAGATGGGGGGGCATTCATTCATTAAAATGTATCGACTAGCTCAGAACAGGATATTTTCACTTTACTGCATCTGTGGTGCTGCTACTTTTTGTTGCCCTCAAATACCAGGCTTCTTATTTCAAATAAGACCTCTAGGGCTCTAATTTCGTTACATGCTAAACCCCTTATCCTAAACCTCTTATCCCTTTTTTTTACTATAAAAAACACATTTGGGAATAGTTCAATGTGCCAGTCTATTGACACGTGAGCATGTAGACACCATTTGAACTATTGAAAAATGTTTTTTTTAAATAGTTTAAAAAGGCAAAGATTAGGGATAAGCGGTTTAGTGGTGACGAAAATCTAGGCCTAGAGTCTAGGCCAGTGGTTTCCCAAGCAGTGTGCCGAGACACGCCGGTGTGTGAGACAATTCAGGTATCCCTTGGGATGTTTTGACAACGCACAGCTATACAAAATGTTTTTTAATTTGCTATATAAACCTGTATTTGGGCACCGATTCTGCTATACAGGGGCAAATGGTATTGGCTTGGTTGTTTCATTCACATTGAATTCCGCAACCAGGGTTGTCTACCTAAAATATATTTCAAAATGAGCATATGCAATTGTTTTCGATAGGATTCATACTTTCATAAATCTTCAAGAAGTTGTAGAAAGTACCGATGTACTCGTTCAAAGCAGCACTAGTGTGCTGCGGGATTATAGATCGCTGTGTACTCCTGAGTTTACAGGTGTGCCAGAGATTTTGGCTTGCCCATTTGTGTGTCTTAGGCACAGAAAGTCTGAAAACCACTGCACTACAAATATCGATGCTGGCAGCAGAATTTCACAGCTAAAAGCATCTAAAGTCTCTAAAAAGCCGCATGTCTTAATTTCTTCATTTTAATGAATTGTTAATTTGACAAATTATGTGGAAAATGGTGTATCCTCCAAATAGCCTTAAAAGGCTGTGGTCACATATTTACACCCACACAATATATTATTTAAAATATGTAATGTGATCAAATTAAGTGAAGAATGAAAACATTGACATTTTGGCCCCTTCTAAGGTAGAGACAGGTTTTGTCAATGGCCATTCTCAGTCATTTCTGTATATTATTTTATTGTATTATTTCTGTAGTGTGCAAGTCGCCAGGAACCGCCACGTAGATCAAGGGATCAACAGATGATTGTCAAACCCACTTTTTCTTTACTCTTTCATTTGTACTGTCCAATGTCCATATCACCAGCAGCTGAACCTTTCCATTCTGTTCCAGGTGTTGCGTCTGTGTGCTCCTTGTCCAATAGACCGCTGTCCACATTTCCAATTGAAGACTTTAAAAAAACAAATGTGAATAGTTTGCGGACCTTTTAGAGTGTTGCGTGGGTAGTGGGAAATATGTAAAGAGAATTAAAAATGGGCAGTGCTTATATTGTCCAGTATGTAAATCATGTGAACACATCTTGTACTTATTTAACAGTTTTGAATACTTGAAAACTATATAAAGTTTCTTTGTGACTCTTGTTTTCTGTGCCCTATTTTGAGGTGTGTTGGACAGGATTGAATTAAATATGGCTTTTTAAGAACCATGGAGATTGTATTTATAGCTGAGCTACATAACTTTAAATAATGTATCCACCCAAAAGATATCAATTATTTCTTTTGACACAGTTAAACAAAATACAGCGTAGAATTGATATACTTTTGTATTTGATTATGAGGCAGAGTGACATTCACCAACATTTGCGTGTGTGTGTGTGTGTGTGTGTGTGTGTGTGTGTGTGTGTGTGTAATACACACACACACACACACACACACACACAGAAAAGGTAAATTCTTTACAGAAGTCCCAGCGGAAGTATTTATTCATCCAAGGTATTGCGTTTGCAATCATTCAAGGGAAATTGAAATTCTGTTTAAATCCACCCTGCTGGCAATGAACAGACTGGATTCAAGGAGGGAGAGTATGTTAGAATAAATCTATGGACAGAGACTACGTATATCAACTGTTGACATAGATATAGTGAGATATGTTACTAATACTGTAAATGCCAGAGATGCCCACGAGTCTCGGAAACTTGAGTCCCGAGTTGAGAGTCCCATTTTTGGTGACTGGAGTCGGACTCAGGAGAGTCTTTAAAGGTCCACTTCACCACTTTTCAACATATCTTCATATGTACATTAGTGAGGACCTATTATATGAATATACGTTGAAAAGTGGTGAAGTGGTCCTTTAACTCGAGTCACCATCTCTGATTAATGCTCATGGAAATACACATGAGTTGTTAATGTGATGACTGGTATAGTTCCATTGTCAGATTAATGGAACTATACCAGTCACACTGATTAAAAACTCGTGTGCTCTTTAATCTTCAGTCACTGATGAAAGTGGAAAAAACACTTGTAAAGCCAGCAAATAAATTACCACCTTAGGATTCTGATAAATTTGATGTTGTATGAGGATTACTTGATGAAGTATGGTTCTGGTCTGGTTCTACAGTGATGGTTTGTGTCTTTGAATGATTTAATATGCTCAAGTTTGTTGTATTTTATTCCTTTTGCAGTATAAAACCACATAATACAGAGCTGTCAGATCCAAATCATAAAATGTTTTTTTTAACTAGTAACTTTTGATGTATTCAACAGTTCACTGGATATGAACTGTACACTAAACACACATGGAGTGGCGGAAAAAAAAAAAAAAAAAAAAAAAAAAAAAAAAAAAAAAACATTGTGTCTTATTTTCTCTATGGGAGATGATGGTGATCATGAACAAGTTTTAAATAAGCTAAAATGTATGCCAGTCCAGACCAGGTCCATATGCAGAGATGAGTATTTAAAAAGGAGGGGGGGAAAAGAACAGACCAAGATCAGAGCCAGCCTTGGTCAACTAAGTATTAGTTTACTATTAAGTATAGAGCTTCACGCTCACAAAGGGCCAGTGAGTTGATTGTGTCATTCTGGTGGCCCTGGTGCTCTCCAACGAAGCAGTGGGATCATCTGTCGAACGGGAGCATTTTAAAAGAAGCCTGCATTGTTCAGGGTCTGAACCTTAAACCATGACATAGGAGAGATTACACCATTCCATTGTAAGATGTGGCCAAAGTCTGTGTGATCATATCTCCACCCTTAATGCCACAGTGAAGTCCAAAGAATAAAGACGTTTATGGGTGTGAATATAAAGGCCCATGTAGACTGTGTGACATTGCTGACTGTGAGCGTGTTCTGTGGGGGGCATTGTACTGCAACCAAGCATGGTACTGACCCTGACCTCACTAACCGCGGCACCATACAACAGGTCAATCAATGCTGAATGCTGCCTATCTATGGGGTTGTCAGCGGACTGCGTGCATGGTGACATGTGGGACACACCAACATGTGGGACACATTAATGTAGAACAAGAATCATAATGCTTTGTGTTATGTATTTGTTCCACTTTTAGAATGTTTTATAATGAATGGTGCATTTTCATATAGCACTTTTATCAAAAAAAATGTGTATTACACACTGATGTACAAGGAAACCATGCAAGGCACCAACCTGCACATCTGGAGCAATTTAGGGCAGGGGTTTTCAACAGGTGGTCCGGGGACCACCAGTGGTCCTTGAGAAGGTTCCAGGTGGTCCCCAGGCTAAATGATGGAAAGTTGGTTAACCAGATGTAACTCTTGAGAATGTAAAAATGAAACCAAATGGACCCTTGCGGGTCCATTTGGTTTCATTTTTACACTCTCAAGAGTTAAAATATTCATCATCTGAATTAGCACCACTTAATTAAAAAGTTTACACTGTTTTGTTGGCAAAATACAGCCTGGAATTGTGGACAAAATCAAAAGAACTCTTTAATTTTAGGTTTTTGGTGTGAAAATGTATAATCAAATGGTCGTCCGTGGCTCACATGTATAATCAAATGGTGGTCCCTGGAGTGAAAAAGGTTGAAAACCACTGATTTAGGGGTTCAGTGTCTTGCCCAGTGCCCAAGGACACTTTGACACCGGGGGGGTCTGGGGAAGCCCACATATCGACATTCTGGTTTTCGCCCGTCCACTCTACCCCATAGCCACTGCCACTGTTTACTGCAACAAATTTCATTGTTATACTTTTTTTTATACTATTTTAATTTGTTGAGGAGCCAAAGCCAAATTGATTTGGCTATGCCTAAAGAGAATTATTACTCTTAACGCCTTCATCTCCCCCATACAGCCAGTGGCTCTGGAGAGTGTAACACATTATGCCCTCACAAGTTAAATTATTCTTAAAACATGTATAGTTTATTTACAAGAAGTCTAGACGAGTACAGAATGTAATCAACACATGATCAACTCTTCTACACATTCTGTGTATTTGCCTGTTATCTCCCACAATGGTACCACTGATACAACATGCAATTGTGGACAAAATCAAAACCCAAGGACAACAAAAATTGCAGCTTCAGTTACTTTTGGTTGTGAGAGGCTAAGATGGTTGTCTGTATATACAATGGGCCTTGATAATGAAAAGGGTTGACAACCTCTGTTGTTAGATGAATTATAACCATGGTTTCTGTGCCAGTCTTTTTTCGTCATTACAAATACAGTCACACTACTGTATTTTTCTTCAGTAGTTGTTAAACAGTTATATTATCATCTGCAGACTGTCATAAATTAAGGAGCATAGTTCATAATTGGTATTCATTAACAAATCATTTCTGTGATCCTCAACATACAGCATAGCCTATGAACAATATGAAATAAGTTGCCTAAAGTTAATCTACAATGTAATATATTTGTGTCTTAAAATGTTCTGATGAATTGAAAATGGAGGCCCGGATGCATATATCTATATTTAATTCTTCTTATTATTTTTAATTAATTATTGATATGTGCAGCTACCTGCCATGGACTGTACACATAGGCCTACACGTTGGCTATATCTTTTTGCACCTACTGCACAATCACATATTTGTTTTGTATAATGATTTACCCGCAACACTGACTGTATAAAAGGAAGCAACAGGAAACATTGTTTACAGTAGGCCGACACTCAGAGTTAAATTGAACACTCAGCATGCATTTATTGTTGTACAGTGTGAGCTGTGCACAATGTCTAGTCTGGAAGTGGAACTACTGCCCATCATGCCATATAGTCCTAGTTTGACCGTTATGGGTATTTGGGGGTTAAAAGAGGACACTGACTAAGTGTCAGGGTGACCAGATGTCCCCCTTTGCGTGGGTCCACATTGTGACTGGCAGGCGTGGGGAGGTCCACTCACTTGTAGTTCAACACTCACTCCAGAGGCCCAGATAGTTCCACACTCACTCCAGAGGACCGGTATAGTTCCACACTCGCTCCAGAGGACCGGACCATAGTTCCACACTCACTCCAGAGGCCCAGATAGTTCCACACTCACTCCAGAGGACCGCTATAGTTCCACACTCACTCCAGAGGACTGCTATAGTTCCACACTCACTCCAGAGGACCGCTATAGTTCTACACTCACTCCAGAGGACCGCTATAGTTCCACACTCGCTCCAGAGGACCGCTATAGTTCAACACTCACTCCAGAGGCCCAGATAGTTCCACACTCACTCCAGAGGACCGCTATAGTTCCACACTCACTCCAGAGGACCAGACCACTAGTTCCACACTCACTCCTCCAGAGTACCACTAATTCCACACTCACTCCAGACTAGTTCCACTAATTCCACACTCACTCCAGACTAGTTCCACTAATTCCACACTCACTCTAGAATCTAGAGTGAGTGTGGAATTAGTGGAACAAGTCTAGCAAGCAACCATATCCGGCTATTCAGTTTCAGCCAACTGTATGGGCCAATAATCTAGATGACCACTTGATTGAATGAATGAATGAATGAATGAATGAATGAATGAATGAATGATTGAATGAATGAATGAATGAATGAATGGATGGATGGATGGATGGATGGATGGATGGATGGATGGATGGATGGATGGATTGATTTTAGCATGTTTTTAGCAGAAATTGAGAATTTGCCTTTAGCCTATATGAAGTTGAATTTCTTGCTATTTTTGCTTACATTATTATTATTTTTTAATATGACATCTAGATTATTACTTACACCACTTCTTATTAGTTACTTATTCACATACAATACTCACCCAACCATGCAATACTTCTTCTGTCCCTGAAATGAACAGTTTGGATCTGGTCACCCTAAAAGCCTAGTAGTGGACTGACTCCACACAGAAAGGATTCCCATATCTACCACGTAGTGGCGCTGATTCCCCGTTGCTGTGTGTGTGTGTGCCTCATGGTGGACGCCACAGTGTTCAATGTTCAGTCACACTAGTGTGTAGGATCAGATCAGTGCAGTTCAGCTCTTTGTTAGTGTGTTGTGGAGCAAATCAGCCAGACGGTCTGTGGATCATTGGAGTCAACTCAACTCCCCTTGGCTTGGCAGTTTGCAGGCTTGTTGTTGTTGCAAGACCGAACTCTTCTCCTCCGCACGCTGTGACGTCCAAACCAAACGTAAGTATTGATCCTGATGGTTTTTTAATGTAATAATTTCGCTTCGTGTCAGTCGTTTGTTCTGTCCCCGTTCTGCAGAAACTCGACGTGAAGCTGAATTGTTTGCTTGAAACTTCTACTTGCACAAGACAAGTGTATTTGTGTTTCTCCGCCTCTTGTGCGCGAGAACTTGACTTTTTACTCCGTTTATAAGTTTGTGAAGGTTGATGAGACTCTAATAGTCCATTAGATGTGTATTTCATTGATCAACGTGTGTTAAAGGGACATTCCACCCATTTTCATCATTTTACTAGTCATTATTATACCTTTTAGACATGTTGTGTGGACAATAAAAAAGTCACCCATGCTGTGTTTGGAGGTCTGGAGGGGGAAATCATTAAAGGGGAACTTCACCCATTTTCAACACATGTCATTAATATACCTTAGAGATGTTGTGTGGTGACTCGTGATGATTAAAAAGTTCCCCCAATTCTGTATTTCCTAGAAATGGAGGTCTGAAAAAATTCATTAACATGGTGAAATACATCTGATGACATCATCAAAGATGTATTTCACCATCAGATGTATTTCACCATGTTAATGAGTTTTCTTTCAGAACCCTTTTTTCCCAAATTTTCCTCAGAGGATACAAATGTGAACTTTGCACCCTCTAAGGAAGATTTTGAAAATGGGTTTAATGATCCCCGTTTAATTCCAGTCTGTGTGGTGGTGATGTGGCGCACAGTGAGGGGTCTTTGATTATGAGCTGATAAACACTACACAAATATAACCTGCTTTATATAGCAGTGGTTCTCACAACTTTTTCTACGCCGAGAACCCCCAAATTGACACGTATTATTAGCCCGCGGACCCCCATTTAAAAAAGGAATAGTTTTACAGCTCTCTCAATTAATGACATTTCTATCTCAGGGCATCAGGGACACCCAAATCACATTGTAAAATCAGTGTTAATTGAATTGAGTGTTCAAATGGACACTCCTAGAATTACCCATAAGTTACCCAAAAGGGTCCATTTGGTTCCAAACCAAATGGACCCTTTCCTCAAGGTTCCTCAAGGACCTGTGGGTCCCGGACCCCGTTTGGGACTATATTACTGTTATTATCAACATTATACTCTGCTCATAATTACAGTTATCTTGTTATATTGGAAAGTATAAAAGCTATTGGTATTTTCATATCAAGGACTCTCAAATGAATATTCGCCCTCCACTGAAATCAGCAAAGATCTGTGTTTTAATATTTTTCAAAATGGAATATCTACAAAGCTTCAGCTTCAGTATTTTGTAATAATAAAGAATTAAATGGGGTTAAAGTGTTAGTGAAACTGTTCCTCATTTTTGGCCACCCCCCATGGGAACTCTGTGAAGGACCCCTGGCCTAGGGGGGGGGACCCTGCTTTGAGAAGCACTCTGCCCACTAATGATGTTTGTTGTTTAGGATAGACTCTTACCTCACCAACCTCAAGACACACACACACACACACACACACACACACACACACACACACACACACACACACACACACACACACACACACACACACACACACACACACACACACAGGGCAGCAGCCTCAACCTAGCTATTACATCACAACAACAAAAACACCCTACTTGGACACGTACTGTATTTATATTTAGGCGCTGCTCTTCCATATGAGTATTGATTGAGCTGGACAGCCTTTTTTTTAAAAGCCTCATGACCTGACCTACTGTTGGGACAGGTCTGTTGACTGACCGCTGCTAATGATAATGTACAGTATGTGGGTCAGTTTTGTTTGTGTCCGTGTGAGTATTGGTCACCAGCGAGGACACATAATGGCACCCCTGTAGGGCTGATATTATCATCACCAGACCTGATGGAAAAAGTAGCTGTTTATTTATTTTATCAGCACGGTGTAATGAACTGGACTGCACTGGAGTAAAAGTAGCCCATAAAAGTATTGGCATTTGGCATCAACATATATTTTAGTTTAAAAAGTACTCTTTTTTGTGAGCTTGTACATCGAACAAAGTGATTTATTCTTGGCTTTTTGGCTGTATTAAAGAGTTGCAACGTAAGTGAAGGGAGAAGAGAAAGGGGGAGAAAAGAAACTAAAACTTGTCAAATAATTTTAGTGGAGTAAAAGGACACTATTTGGCTCTGAGAATGAGTGGAGTAGATAGCAGGAAAGCTCAGTCCCGATCCAAGTCGGTCACACAAGGTTGGCCCCATGTTTACGTTTTGCAATTCCCCTTATTAGAACATGTTAAATACAGCATTAAAAGTTGGCACCTATAGCTTGCTACTGACACAGTAAAAAAGCATCACTAGCTTGCTAGTGATTCAGTAAAAAAAATAATTAGTTTTATTTAATTTCATTTCATTTGGGGCCGATCATTCCACACTTTCTAATGGGCCGACTAGGACCGGGGCCGAGCCTTCTGGTATTTGTCAAGTATTGGAAAAGTTGAGCTAGAATTACTTATTGAGTAATTTAGTTGAGTTCGCACGACTGGTTGCATAAGAGTTGCAGCTAGAATTACTTATTGAGTAATTTAGTTCAGTTCACACTGATAAGTCGCAAAGAGTTGCATCTGCCCTAGAGGAGAGCATCCCTCCTGTGTGTCAGGACTGGACTAGCGGGTCTCTCTCTCTCTCTCTGTCTCTGTCTCTCTCTCTGTCTCTCTGTCTCTCTCTCTGTCTCTCTGTCTCTCTGTCTCTGTCTCTGTCTCTGTCTCTCTGTCTTTCTCTTGCTCCCTGTGTTTTTGGTTGGCTCTCTTCTTGTAAATCTTTTCAGCATGGTTGGCGTTCCTCCAAACTGCAGGGCTCTCTGTTTGACCTAAATCACCTTTCCATACGCACTTGGGGGGGGGGGGGTGAGGGGGGGTTCTGGGGCTATTCCTCTGTGTTGGATGAACAGCTGCTGGTGGTTAGCTTTCTGGAGTTCCTCCTAGACACAGGACAGACACACGGACAGGCACACACAGACGGAATATTTATGTTACACGTGTTTGGTTGGTTGGTTGTGAAAAAGGTATTCATCTTCATAGATTGCCTCATATGGGTCTGATGTTGACCCATTAAAACCTCAGTGAGATTATAGGTTTCTGCCAGTCAGGTCTGTGATAAAGTGAAGATGTTGCGGGAAAAAAAAGAACCAGGTGTACTTTCTGGATATCAGATCTTATAAATTCACCACTGGTTGCAACACAACCGGATGTGTGCTTTTAAGATGAGGTATTTCTTTTCAAGACCAGAGATGTTGGTGTCGTGGAGGATAAAGGATACCTGCAAGAGAATGGATCCATGGGGGGCCACAGTCAGTCGAGGGTTAATGCCGTTTTCTGTTTTCTTTAGCCAGCTCTGAGACCTTATAAAAGTCTAAACTTTGATCACACTGAGAAAGTGAAACCATGCTGCGACGTTGCATAGCCTAGAATGAAGATCTGGCTCATATGGACGGCTATAACTCATTCCGGCTTATGAGGGGAAGCAAAATTGTGTTGATAGTTTCAGCTACTTTATTGTATACTATATTATAAAAAAAAACACCTATAGCCTTTTGAATTTCCTTTCTCTTTATTGTAACAGACTGTTGGCCGTTGGGCAATGGCCTACTTGGAAGGATGAAATGCATGCCCCGCTCAGTTATCCCTTAGCCCAGATGTCTGTATACTGTCCAGAGCCTGGGCAAGGGGCTTTTGTGGCGGTTCTGGACAACTGTAGGTCCGACCGACTCAGCGGCGACAATGCACTCCCTGTGCGGGTGTGGATCGCACGTGTCAAATCTGAACGTGCGTTTCATACTCCCGTATTTGGGCACACTTAACCCAAGAACGCACAACGTCATACTCGTAGACGGATAGAAATGTTGAACGTTATATTAGGCATGGTGTGGTGGTAGGCTCCGTGTACATTTCCCAGAACATGCATGAACATGTGGCAATCGTTATGCAATCGTCATGTGAAAGGTGGAGGTTCCTCAAACACTTGATCCCTAACCAGCAGCGTCCCTGACTGTTGGGAGCGACATTTGGTGAACTGTCTGAAAATAGCCCATAAGGTCGATCCACACGCTCACCCCGAGGTGTTGTGTTGTGACATCTTGAGAGGATGGACTTATAGGGAATTACTGTTGGACCTAGTATTGAGTATATTATTGACAGGAGCACCTTTTTGGTGTTTTAAAGGGGAATTCCACCCATTTTCAACATTCTAATATGTCATTAGTATACCCTAGAGGTGCTGGGTGGACATGATAAAAACATTTCCCTATTCTGTGTTTCATAGAAATGGAGGTCTGAAGAAAATAATTAACATGGTGAAACACATCTTGATGACATCACCAAGATGTATTTCACCATGTTAATGGATTTCTTTAGACACTTCTTTTTTTCTGAGAGCGTACAAATGAACCCAAATGAACCCGTTAGGGTTCATTTGGTTGCATTTGTACGCTCTCAGAAAAAATGTTGAAAATGGGTGGAATTCCCCTTTAAGCATTATGTCATACTTTAGCTATTGAAAAAATAGCAGATCTACAAGCTCATAGATCTGCCATTTTGGGACATAGCTGATAGATCATCTGCTATTTTGGGGGAAAATCCTGAATATGTGGCACAAATCATTGAAGATGTATCCTTTCGGAGGATTGAATGTTTTTAAATCTTTGCTTCTGGAGAGGGCCTCTGGAAAAAACACACTTTCAGTTGGGGGTCAGTGGCCAAATAGTTAAGGTCCTGGTCATAAAAAAGGTTGAGCACCACTGACATAGAATCTTGCGAGAAAAAGTTTATGATTTAGAAGACTATGTTTTTTTTTTTTTTTTATTATTATTCAGCCTATGCAGTCCTAAGTTAGTTTAGAGACAATGACTGGGTTTACATGGTTAAGAGGATGAGTAATAAATAATTCATTCGAAATGAATTTATTATGTATGTAGGATGCTGCTGGTTTTATATTCAATCATCATACATGTTTGATTTATCACTGGAAGCTGCTCAGATTACACGCCGGTAGGCCAGGCCTACAGCGAACACCGATCTGACTCTGAACAGACGTGAGAAACGTAACCTGTTTATCCTGTTCAAGTGGAATTACCCTGCAGGGTAATTATAGGTCTAATAGGGTTACAACAGCCACAAAAACCCCAAACCCCTCCATTAGTAGCAGATATAATGTACCGGTAGCCGTCCCTGTTATGATTTGTTTACCTTCATCCACAACTTACTAAGCACAGTCTTGAATGTGTGCGTTAGATAAGATTTGTTTACTAGGATTGTGCATTAAGATGATGGAATGCTGTTTAAGAGAGTAGTAGTCCCCACGCCACCCTAGCCGGGTGGGTCAGTGGGTTCTCAGTGACCAGCAGCAGCCTCTGACCAAGGTCGGGTCACATCCCCCCTCCTCTCCTCTGCTCTCTGCGGACAAAGACCTCTGTGAGCTTTTACTTTACGGAGTGTCAGATTTAAGCTAGTTGTCCGCGAGGCGAGGAGGACATTGAATGCATAATGGTGTGACGTGGTGTCACTTCATGACGAGTGCAGACAAGTCCCCGGCTTCACTGTACCACTCCCTGAGCCACGATGTTTTATCTACTGTAAGCTGGCGCAATGGATTTCATTCAACTCATGGTCCGGGGACTGGTGGTCTGTGGTCCCCCGGCTAAATCATGGAGAGTTGGTAACCACATCACAACTCTTGAGAGTGTAAAATGAAACCACATGGGTCCCCGTAGGGTAACGTTTTCATCTTACACTCTCAAGAGTTAATTTATTGTTTTTTTTCCCCATTACTAGTAGTTTACAAGAGGTCTACACAATTGCAGAATTGGAGAATACCGTAATTGTTATTTTTAGCAAATCTTCCCTGATATCTCTTCTAATTGTAGGCCTACTGGCATCAATGCAGCGTGGAATGAGAGGCTAAATTGACATCAAATGGTGTTCCATATGTGCCTCAAATGCAGAATAAATAGTGTGTGTGTGTGTGTGTGTGTGTGTGTGTGTGGAAAAACCTGATGTCCTTCAACATTACGGGGGGGTTGTTTGCGGTTGTTGTTGTGGAGCTAGCGAGAATTGTAAGGCTGGTGTATTACTCGTGGGTCAAGTTTCTCCCTTTTGTTGCTGCTGAGAAAATCGTGTCTGAAAGCAGCCATTGTTTTGGTGGAGCACTCCAATAGGGGCCCTGGTGGGGGGAGGGGGGCGAGGCCGGCCGGGGCGTCCGTTGAGTGGTCTGTCGTGTCGTCGGGACGGATGGGGAAAGTGGTTGCACTTGTCAGTCAAGTTGTTGCGTGTGTGTGTGCGTGGTGGACGAAAATGTCTGGGAGCTTAATTTATACTTCCAGCCATGCGGGGGTGTTGTTTATATACGCCGTTCAGGACGGGGGAACCTCTTTAGGTAGTGTTTTAAGCATGATGACCAATACTTTGGTTATTGAAAGATAGCAGATCTCAAGCTCATCGCTCCGGGGGAAAAATGTTGGGCAAATGCTTTAATATACATTCTTTCTGAACTACATATTTTCCATGGAACTACATATTTCCAGGTGGGAGTCAGCGGGCAATTACTGTTTAGGCGTCCTTGAAATAGTTTGAGAACCACTGATATAGAAACTGAAACCTGCGGGCTCATGCCAACCACTAGGACAGATCTATGAGATACGATCTACACAGGAACAGATAGAAGGATAATAAGCTCACAACAACGTGAGGGAACAGAACAGATCTACAAGCTAACCGGCAGCATGTCACAACATGGTGTGTGGGTGTGTGCGCGCGTGTTTACATGTCTGGGCTGGACCACCAGCTGAATGCTGATGAAGAATGAAGATCCCTCCCCTCCACGTGAGACTCTGGTGGGACGACAACAACGTTTTAGGCCACAGACCGTCCCCGTTTAGAATAGAGCTCACAGTCAGACATAGTCCACTGAATAAGGAAAAGAACATATAGCTTTATTTTGTTTTTCAACTGATTCTGACAGGGCATCTACCTTTAATCTGCTCACTGCAAATACAGTATATATTTGGGACATTTAGGATATTTGCAATGAACAGATTATTTAACTACATTAGATGAATGTAGTTTTTTTATCTGGCTAGTACAAATAATGTTCTGTCCTGAACCATTTGAGAAACAAAATAAAACAATGTATTCCAACCTCTGCAATGTATTTATTGGACTAACAGACTGATGTTCACATGCTGGAGCAGAATACCAAACACCACTAGTCCCTGTGAGGATTCCAGGTGGCCCACAGGCTAAATGATGGAAAGTTGGTTAAGCAGATGTAACTCTTTGAGAGCGTAAATATGCAAAAAGCAAAAGGTACTTTAGTTTTGGGGTCTGTGGGGCTAAAATGTCATCAAATGGTGTCTGTGGCTGAAATTCTGAATAAATAGTGGGCCCTGGCATCTTTTAGTAGTATTTTCCTGAGTTTCTCTTATTCTCTGAAATCATCTTGTATGCAGTTACTGTATTTGTTTGATAGTATAGGCTAGTAGTGATGTCTGTACTCTCTGCACTACCTAATTAAGTTCATTTAGGACCTTCTGTAATTGCATCAACATGTATTCTGTCCATGGATGTACAGCAGAGTGAAACTAACATTTAGGAAATCATCATGATAATAGCTTTTATATAATCACCCACATGAATTATGTTATTTGGGTAGACTAATCGGGTGAGATGGGACAGGGGCGACCGTACCAGTTACTCTGAAGGACGCAAATAGAACAAACGCTTATATTTCTAAAAAGAATAAAATAAAATACAGCCCATTGTCACATTTAAGTTTAAAGCCATTTGAAGGATAAGTGGTTGTTGTCATAGTAGTGTGTGAGTTATGAGGACAAAAGGGTTTATTGTTGTCTTGTTGTGTTCCCCCACACGCCTCCAGAGTCTTGGAGGAAAAAAAACACATTTTAAAGGGGCAGCAGTTCCCTCAAGTGTTTTGTGTGTCGTTGTGTGCGTGCGCGTGTGTTCAATGATCCAATGTTTTTTGCCATATCCAGATTGGAGTCTGAACAGAAACAAAAGTCACATGGAAGTTTGTAGTTATTTATTTATTTATTATAAATTTGACTAGGGCCACATTCAGATGTGTTTTCAAATGCAAGTTAAAATCTGATTTCCAAAGATGGCGTCTCAGTGTGAACGCTCTGGCCTTCTCTGATCAACCAAGTCACATGTAACTAACCCATGAGGTCTCTCATGGTAGAGGCCCTGAGGTCTCTCTACCTAGCACTACTTCTCCCACCACAGCCCCAGGTTACCAGACCCTGTGCTGCTGCCGATCTGATGATTGTCAGAAGGTTTGTCACTGCAGATGTAAAGACCAACAAAGTCAGTTATAATAAACTCCAGCATTGATGAGAGATCAACGCGCTGAGCAAGCAGTTACAGGCACGGTTTCAGACAGTATGATGTATCACATTCTAATGATGTCACCCCTGGAGCCTAATAAATATTTGATGCGCCTTCTGACACAGTATGGAAGTGGTGGGACCAACCTATGTGTGTCTCTCTTTCACACACACACACACACACACACACACACACACACACACACACACACACACACACACACACACACACACACACACACACACACACACACACACACACACACACACACACACACACACACACACACACACACACACTCTCTGTCTCTCACTCTCTCTGTCTCTCTGTCTCTCTCTCTCTCTGTCTCTCACTCTCTCTGTCTCTCTCTCTCTCTCTCTCTCTCTCTCTCTCACAACACACTACACAATGACTCTTTTTTTGCATTTCATGCCTAACAAGTTTATTTTTTCAATTTGAGGCCTGTTGGGTCACTATTTGGTGCAAACAGTCAGTCAGTTGTGGCTGGTAGTGGTATATAGTCATGAGTCGATTGGAGCTGAAACCTAAGCAAAAAAAAGAAAAATCAACAGCTTGTTTGTTTTTGAAGAGTCATAATGAAAACAGAAGTGAAATCTCGTTATGCTGTGTGCTCTTTGATCCTGATTTTTAGGCTGTCGTAAAAGCTCATCTGGTTAATGGTTGAAACGAAACAGATCTGTCTGGCAGTGTTGTGAACATGTGTGTTGTGAATAGGAATGGAGCTGTTAATTGCATGATGGCAATATACTGTATGTAATCTATAATAAAATGCTTGTGTGCGTGTGTGCGTGCGTGCGTGGATGCACGTGCATGCATGCGTGTGTCTTTCCACAAGTTGCAAGGTCCATAAGTTAGCACTAGAATGAAATATATATATATGAAATAATATATTTTGATGGAACTTGCCACTCTACGAGCAGAAACATGCTTTGTAATCAATGACAACCATACAACCATATTTATTGGTACTAGGTCACCAGTACCAAAGCAGGTCACCATTTTCTGGCATCACTACTGCAGCAATTGACAAAACATGTAAATTGTAATATGTAATGTAACATTCCATGTGCCACACTCTTCCTGATCGGAGGAAGAGTGTGGCACATGGAATGTTATAATATAATAAACTCACTCTCTCACACACACACACAAATTGTAGAACTGTCAAATAGTACTGTGACGTTACACGGTCCAGTAGTCTAGACAAGAAATTACATGGTTGTCATTGGCCTCTTTCTTTTCTTTCCTTTTTAAAAAAATGAGATCCTTGCCTTGCAACAGTGAGCACAATGCATATAAACATGGTCCCCTTTTTCTAAAGATCTGTTTTTGTCTTTTATGCCTTTTATTGTTGATACGGATAAGTGGAGTACGACAGGAGGTACCCGAGGTCATCCAATGATCGGTGGGTTGGCGGGTTTGAATCCCGACTCCTCCTGTCTACCATGTCAAAGTGTCCTTGGGCAAGACATTGAACCCCAAATTGCTTGCAATTGCTGCCTGGCATAGTTTATTGGTTACCGCTGCCGTCGGTGAATGTAAAGTGCTACGTACAGCTGTACAAGAGCACCATTTTCCTTTTTTAAAAAGGGCAAGACAAGCACATAATGCAACTCTTAATCAGCATGTTGGAACGCAGATGGAGTACAAGTGAGTTTTCAGATGTGATTTAAACACAGGCAAGGTTTGAGAAGCTCTGAACAGGACTCAGGAGGTGGAAGCTCCTTCCACAGCTTGGGGGATGCTACAACGGAAAATGTCCTATCCCCTCTGGGATTTCAGCTTTGATTTAGGGATCTTGACTGGTCAGTCTACCTCAGGAGCCCTTGTTGATTCTGGAGTTACAAGTTCTGATACGACTGGTACCAACCCATTGACAGACTGAAAAACAAACGTTTACTCGCTGTCATTTAAACTCCCAGGCTCTCGGCCTTCTTGATCACAGTCTTTACCCCCATTGTCCTGTGCCTTCTCTTTCATATAATGTGCACATCACTCATCGCATGCCCCAGACAAGATGTCATCCGATAGGACTTTTCTGTTTGCAAGTATGGGTTGTCAAGAATGGCCAGAACGTAGGTTTCTTTTTTGTCACTCAGTAGGCATTCCCACATGACTTCTGGGTATGATAACGTTACACACGGTAATAGATATTTTAAATGCCAAATACTGTATATGCACTATATTCTATTTGTCTGCCTTCCATTCAGTGTCATTGAAGGACTACCAGTGTGATCATCTAGCTACTACCATGCGAGAGCGGCTTGCCCGCCTTTGTGGCGCTTCTTCTCTTACAAAACCACGTTTGCACACATCTCACCATGCACAAAACCTCCAGCACCTATGTCCACAAAGCATAGGCTATGCTAGGCTATCATATTTACTGTTCAGTGGCCATTTTTATGAAAATCATTTTTGTGCAAGTGACACTGCCCAAATAAAAATTGCCTGCATTCCTCCCGGACTATGCTACTGTGACGTCAAAATCAACACCCTTTTGGAGCACCAGAGCCATGGAGTACAGACGGAGTTACGCCAACTCCGTTCAACTTCATGGGGCCAGTCCAATGGCGGCTCTTTTACATAGACTTCTACTGAGAATGGGGACAACTTACGCAGTGCTGCAGTCTCTAGTTCTGGGTGACTTGCGCAGTAGTGCAGTCTCTAGTTCTGGGTGACTGATGCAGTGCTGCAGTCTCTAGTTCTGGGTGACTTACACAGTGCTGCAGTCTCTAGTTCTGGGTGACTGACACAGTGCCAGTCTCTAGTTCTGGGTGACTTACACAGTGCCAGTCTCTAGTTCTGGATGACTGACACAGTGCCAGTCTCTTGTTCTGGGTGACTGACACAGTTCCAGTCTCTAGTTCTGGTTGACGGATAATCATTAGTCACAGCCCTAGTTATTTATCAACACTTTTATATATAGGTTCATTTAGGGGAGCTGATTAAAGACTTTAAAACAGCACACTTTACAGTAGGAACTATAACTATAATGTCTGCTAAATGCATTTCATACTAAAATTTCTCAAGACTGATGCTGTGGGGTGACCTGAGTTTCTTGGATTTCTGGCTGTTCTGTTTATACTCTAATACTTTCCAGCTGTCCAGAATCACTGCCTAGAATGTACCCCCTACACACACACACACACACACACACACACACACACACACACACACACACACACACACACACACACACACACACACACACACACACACACACACACAAAAGTGCACAACTACTGTTGTGACAGTAACCCATTTACTTACACTAGTGGGAATATAGGTCAGCTGCTGCCTGCCGTTATCTGGCTCAACAACACCAGCCCCTCCTCTCTTTATTCCACTCAGATCTGCATAGATTTATTGGAGACTCAGAGTGAGTTACTGTGTTTTGATTATCTTCACCAGGCTGAAGGCCCTGCAGGGGGACAGAGAGAGATTATCACGTGTCTGAGTTGTTCTTAAAGAAAATTGAAGATGTTCCAATCTATGATCTAGTGTACATTGTAACTTCAAACGTAAAAAGGTTTGGACGGCAGTGTCTCAGGCAGGGATGGAGTGGCTAGTCTCCAAGTGCCTTTGGGCAAGACTCTGAACGATTAATTACTCCTGGTTGTGCCTTGCATAGTTTACACGTGTGTGTGTGTGGGCGTGGGTGTGGGTGTGTGTGTTAGGGGTGGGACAATTCACCGGAAGAAAAAAAAAACAAACCGTTCAATACGCGTTAATGAACCGCAATATTTTGGTTCAGGCAGACACATTTCCTTAATTATAGTATGGATAATAATATCCTTATTAATAAAGCAGATATTGTCTTGCAAACTAATTTAACTTTGTTGTCTGTCTACAATGCTGCATGTCTGCATGCGACTTAACTGAAACGTGCATTCATTTTATTAGCCTAGGTATTTTATATTTCCCTTGAAAATAGCCTAATAATGAGGCACAAATAGCAATATACATTTTTTCTTCTGTAAATAATGAAAATGAAGAAGAAAGGCCTACTGGAATATGTCTGAATAGGGATTATTTTTAGTCTAATACCTTGATATTTGAGTTAACAATACAAGGTTGTTTAATGTTTTGAAAATCTTGATTTATTTTTTATATTCACGTTCAATTTGCTTATAAACAAAATAAAAGAACATTTTTCATTTTATTTTTAAAAAGCAAAACGCACCGAAACTGAACCGAAACCGTGGACCCCATACCAAGGTACGAACCGAACCGTGGGATAAGTGAACCGTCCCAACCCTAGTGTGTGTATAATGCACAATCTCTGTGAAGAGGCACTATAAATGCACCATTTTGCTATTGAAGAGGAACACAACCTTTTATTGTCTTGGCTGATATTCCAGTGCACATTGCATGTATACTATGGAATGCTTTTCATAACTTTGGCACTACTATTCACGTATATGACAACTGAATGTCCCACCTGGGATCAATAAACGTAATGCATGGAAACGTAAATGTATGGAATACTAGCTAATGTTTATCATACACTGTTCCTATTGCCTTCCCACTGTAAGGCCTGCTGGATTAAAACACCCGAGTCAGGCCTGCTGCCCTGTTTCTGTGGAAAGGTGTTTTCAACATAAAGCTTTCTTCTCAAGGTCTTGATAAGTTGATATGAATGCAAACTTGCGCAATTCGTGACGTACAAACATAAGGCTATGTAATACTTTGCAAACAGTACAGCAAGTGCACTTGATGCATGCAATGCTAAAAGGGCAACCATGGTCAACAACAGTGGTGGAATAAAACAATGAGTCCGACTTTTGTTGTAGTCCATTATTGTTTATCCATGGATGTACAGTATTAAAAGAAGTGTTGTCCAAGATTTTTTTTTAATCCAAATAACGTGTGTATATATTGTATAGGCTTTCAAGCATTACAATTGAAAATCTATAAGGCAAAAAAATAAATCAAATTTGAATTATGCTTTAAGTAGCATGTAACATGTAAAGCTAGGGGGGGATATCATGAATCTGAATCAATTCCAAGCATTAGTTTTGCACTAAAAACACTTATGTGAATGCCACTTGCCCAAATTTGATGGCTTCATCACATTTGTGAGGATAGCTATGGCTAAAACCGAACGATTACTATTGCAGTTTTTCTGCGCTTTTAGCTTAAAATGACTGGCCTTAGTGGCCTACAGGGTGCTTCAGTTTCCCTCCCGTGCCGTAGTTCTTCATTCCTCCTCATAGCGTGCGGCAGTCAATCCGGTCAGATAGATTTCAGCCACGCTGAACTTTGCCCATGATTTGCGCTGAGCCGCAGAGCTGAGCTATCTGTGGTGCCTGGCTGTGTCGCGCTGCTGGACGGAGCACAGCGCTCAACTCATTAGAATGAATGAATGATTGACTGACTGAATGAATGAATGGGGTTTAGACTAGCATTAAGAAGTGTAGAGCTGTCACGATTGCAACATTAAAAAAATGCACAGGAATTTCCACTGCTTCCACAAAGACGTCAACGTACTTTTTTGCCCCTGCAAAAGTACTGCTGTGTCCAAGTAGCCGACACCGTTGCGTGTTCAAATCTAACTTAATATCTCTAGATCAGCTGTGTCACAAAGTGCAGCCCAAGGGACCAAATGCGGACCTGGGGTGAATTTTATACGTACTGCAACTTCATACCTGAATTGTATCATCAATGTATGGGACATTTTTACAATGACTCTTTTAAACCTGGGCAAGTGGGCAATTCCCAGGATATAATCTGTTCCTTGTTCCTGTACCTTGTATTTTCTTCTTTTTTTTTTACCTTGCTCGCTTGGTTACGTTTGATAATATGACATAATGCTGAAAAAGGCTGAGAAACACTTTTTGTTCACAGCACATACCTGATAAAAACATTGATATTCAGTATTGATGATCAAGGTGATGATAGTTAAATAGAATATCTTAAATCCAAAGGTTTGTTATGTCAGTGGCCCGCAACCGTTGGGTCGCGACCTCTCGGCGGAGGGGTCCCCAGAAGGAAATTTGCATAGTTTGCATAGTCCATGCATGCACATTGAGAACCCCTGTCTTATAATGTAATTGGTCCTTGGATGTTTCAATGACTTCTAATGTGTTGGTCCAGTGTGTTGATCTAGTGTCATGATTGTTTTATTCCCATACATTGTTCTGTTCTGCAGATCTCTCGTCATATAAATTGTTCCGTTTTGCAGTTCTCTCGTCATATAAATCGTTCCATTTTGCAGATCTCTCATCATATAAATGGTTCTGTTTTGCAGATCTCTCATCATGGCGAAAGGCTGCATGACGGTGACAAAGTACTTCCTGTTCCTCTTCAACCTCATCTTCTTTGTGAGTACTGGCTATTCATGAATATTCATCAATGTGGTTAGTGTGTGAGATAACACTGCTCATTCATTAGGCGCCCAAATCAGTTATTTGAGCATAAATCAGGCTTTCCCCCGTCCCTTTCTGTGTGTGTGTCTGTCTGTCCTCTTAAGTCTCTCTCTCTCTCTCTCTGTCTGTCTCTCTATCAATATGGCATGTAATTGTGCTCACAAAGGGATCCATTTTTGTCATGTGTGGACACTCCTTATCCCTAACTTCTTCGCCTTTTTTCTACTTTTGAAAAACATTTTTTAATAGTTGTGTCCACCTGTCCAATCTACATTGACATGTTGTGAGCTTGTAGACTGGTCATTCTCAACTATTCAAAAATGTCTTTCACAATGGTCAAAAAATGCAAAGAAGTTAGGGCTAAGGGTTTTAAAAAGCGCATGGCAAAAATGGAGCCCAAAATGTTCAACATTTTGCATCTGAAGCCCTTTTCACACTAAAGGTTCGCCTTGTAACTCGAAAAGAGTTTATGCCAAAACTGTTTTGGTTTGCTGTGATATTGCGCATTGACTTACACGCGTTGAAACGCTTGGGACAACGTCTGTCAATGCGTGACAACGGGCGTCAACAAACATATCACACTGCAGGGACAGGCGTCAAGACTGTCTTGACCTTTTGGTGTGAAAGGGACTTGAGAGGGTTAAATCTCATCAAACGGTGGTCCCTGACTCAGATACCAAATTAATAATAATGGTCCTACAGTGAAAATGAGTATGAACTCGGGGTTTAGGCTTAGAGAGAAACTCTCAGACCTCTGACATGATAAACACTGCTCTTGCGCGTGCGTGTGCACATGTGTGTGCGTCTTATGCAGTTGAGGGCTCTCATATGGTGAAGGCATGCACATTGCATGGCTTTGCAACTGCACGGTCAGAGGACTAGGGCTGCAACTATCCAGTTGCTTTCTTTTTCGAATTAATCAAATAATGCTGGAAGTGAGTTCTTTTACAGTATTCTTTTACAAATACTGTTATTTTTTTAAATTATCACCTAAACCTGAACCTGACCAATGTTGTTACTAAGTCTACTTTTTTCATACTTACATAACAGACTGGTGTACTAGCCTCATTTATCATCATGACGTGTGATGCCGTTGGACATTTATGTAATCAATTAAATGGATTCTTCGTATGAACTGTTGAACTCCAACATTCATATTGTGTATCAATAATCATGTGTGTTGTTGTTTTTTTGCAGCTGTTTGGAGCGGTCATCATGGGCTTCGGACTGTGGCTGCTACTAGACAAAGAGAGCTTCCTCGCTGTGCTGCGTGAGTGTCTTCATCACCTGAAATTAATTAATGAAACTATTATATATGATGCAAACTGACTTCACTTCATGTCCCACATATTAGACAGAACAGTGCACATTGGTCCATTGAAGGAATTAAAGAAAACGGACACGCGCAATGTCCGTTTCTCTTCACATCCTATTCTCTTTCTCCCATCCTTGGTTGCAGAGAATCTCTCCTATTTTCGTATTTTGGTCATTTGACTGGCACTGGCCTCATGACCATGATCCCAAACTATGTGGGAATATGTTGTTTTATTTATTTTTTGAACTTTTTTTTTGGAGGTTTTTTATTTCCAGTTTTTGAATACAAAAGGGAACATAAAGAAACACCCACACAAAAAAAGAAAAATGAAAGTATAACTTAAATAAAAAAAAGAAAAGATACGGTAATTGACAGACTAACATTAGGACATTAACAGTCTACAGGTTTGTCAAGCCCATATTTAGTGGCAGGAGAAGAGGGTATAACATCAGGCAGTACTGTTATTTATATTATAAATGTAAATTATTTGTATTCTATAGTCATTCATCCATTCAATCTTTTTTTTTATGTAACCCTGTTGTATGTATGGGTCGCCCGACACCAGGTCCTTATACAGCATGTTTGTTATTTTCAGATTAATTTCTAAGCCATGTGGCGTGAATCAGACTGAACATGTTTTTGAGGCTGGATTTAAAGGATTCCTCCACTAATCCACTTGTAGCAACACATGTAGGGCAACGATTGGACCCATGATTAACAAGCTGTGTGTGTGTGTGTGTGTGTGTGTGTGTGTGTGTGTGTGTGTGTGTGTGTGTGTGTGTGTGTGTGTGTGTGTGTGTGTGTGTGTGTGTGTGTGTGTGTGTGTGTGTGTGTGTGTGTGTGTGTGTGTGTGTGTGTGTGTGTGTGTGTGTGTGTGTGTGTGTGTGTGTGTGTGTGTGTGTGTGTGTGTGTGTGTGTGTGTGTGTGTGTGTGTGTGTGTGGGGGGTGAGGGGAGGGGGGTGCGTATGAATGCTTAGATTTTCCATTGTTCCACAATGAGAACCGCTAAACATGACTGTCCAACTGATTTTCTGGTGTTGTGGTCTTGCTGGTCTTAAGCAACCCTTACTATCATCCCTAATAGGGATGTTAATGATGTTCAATGATGATCGGTTCAATCATGGGGTGGTTCTCTGTGAATGTAATACTTTCTGTGCGTGGCTGAGGAACGCATACACAACAATGCCAACAATCGCATGGCCCTGTAATGTCAAATACTACATATATTTGATTAAGGAATATAATCTGCCTTTTGTATTATCTCTGTATATGAACAAAATGTAGATTTTCAGGTTAGACATTGAGGGATATTAAGATTATCTGTATTTTTTTTAAATATTTTGTATCACCGCTCAACTAACCGATTAATTGATCAATAACCTTATCAAAACATATCAATCAAAGCATAATCATTAATTGTTCATTTACATCACTATTTAATTTAATGGTAATTGCTTGAAAACAGGCAAACTTTTCATTGAAAATGGCAGATCTCCAACCTTGCAGGGTTTCGCAATGTTACCTTTTTTTGTAACAGCAAATAGCCATCATAGTAGTTGTTCAGCAGGTTCTGATTGTACAGGAGGCTGTGGTTATGTTGGTTAACGGAAGTGCTACACACTTCCTTTTCCCTTATCTGTTTACTTGGTAAATAGGGCATGGATTTGCCAGTAATTCTCAACCTTTTAAAGGTTTAGTTTGTATTTTTGGACATAAAGCTCTGTGAAATACTTAACATTAACACTTTCCAGGGTTTCTAGCCTAATGTGACATGTCACCGTCCCTGCCGACATGGTTTAATTACCTTTGGAAGCATCCACAAAAGTGTGTGCGACTTTGATCCATTGAAAATGCCCCTGGAAATAGTCCCATGACCATGGCAAACGTTAAGGGTGGAGCTTGGGATCTCATAGTAGAAACACTGTTCATTTGCATGGGCGGGACGAGATCTATCTAGACTGGAGTTTGCAAGATGTGCTGCATGGAAAAAAAAATCAGATAATTTTAAAGATGGATTATAAATAGACCCTAAGTTGATCCAGAGGGATGTTTGGTTGTCATAGCAGCACCGCAGTAAGGATGAAACAAACATGCAGGCAGGGGTGCTAGAGAACAAGTGAAGCGTTGTTGTGAATGCACACATTGGCTATTTTCAAGCACAATATTTGGTCTAGAGGGGGAAAAAATAGGGGCCCCAATTATAGACCCCGGGGGGGGGGCGTCCATAGGTGGAGTATATCTATGGCATTTAATTAGTCATTAAAATGTAGAGGCTGGAAGGGAGAGAGCGAGAGATGGAGATGGAGACGCAAATATAGAGACAGTGTGCAAGTGTAATGGAGAGAGAGAGAAGAGAGGGTGTCAGTGGGAGGAGAGAGACTGTCATAGTGTATGACTCTTCAGTGCTCCCTCTCTCTCTCTCTCTGCCTCTCTCTCTCTCTGCCTCTCTGTCTCTCTGTCTCTCTCTCAGGGAGTGTCAGGGAGGACATTGTCTCCTCGTCTGTGGCTGATCTGCAGGTGTTCATCTCCCCAGACACTGGGCTCATTCTGTGCTCCGTGTCCGCATCAGCATGCATCACACACCAACCCAGTATACCCACGCACGCACACACACACACACACCCTTGAAGGCACACACACACACACACACACACACACACACACACACACACACACACACACACACACACACACACACACACACACACACACACACACACACACACACACTGCCTTGCAGTGACGCAGCCAAGAAAAGGAGGGAGGGAGACCGAAAGAGACACAGCACAGACAGAGTTTGTCTCTGAGGGAGTTCTTTCATTTATTTTCTATGTATTTTTTTCCGCCGGGTTGGGTGGCATTGAGTGATAAAGGCACAGACATAATAAGATGTATTGATTGAATGTTTGCTCCCATATATAAGATGAGGATCACTTTTGGTACTGAGTAAGTGAGGGCTGTCACAATGGTGACGTCTCACTGTATGATGATGGCGGTGGTGGTGGTGGTGGTGGTGGTGATTGTCATTCACATGATGAAGAACCATTTCACTCCATGATATTACTATGGGCAGTTATTCTTATTTGGAAATGCCTGTCCATCTATCAGATCATAAGAACTGTGTTCCTACAAGAAACACATCAGCCATGATGACATGGATGTGAAGCAGTGAAGCATTAACTGACAGTATAATTCACAAAGTAGCAGTACTGTCTGTATTAATAGTTACAAGTGAAGATTGACAGGAAAGTGTGTGTGTGTGTGTGTGTGTGGTGGGGGGGGGGGGGGCGCAACAAAGGTAGTCATGAACAAGACTTGAACGCGCAACATGCTATCAGGCTACAGCCTATGTGACAGCGTTTTGGATTAAGGTGTTATATAAATGCACCATTGCACCTCCAACTTTAACCACTTTGAACGCAATGCTCCTTATTCTGGCTGTCATACACTGTCACTGAAAATTGCACACCTATTCATTAATTGTTTGTTTTTATTTCTTATTATTTTACGTGACCCAGTCTGCATCTTTTCACAGCATCGCAGCATCCCAGCCATTAGGTGTTCTGCTTCTCATGAATATACAGCAGGCTGTGGTTCTGTGCTCCACAGGAAGTGCTCCTCACTTCCTGTCTCCCTCATCTGTTAGATTAGATAGAATAGATTAGAATGATAGTGCATATGTCTGTAATTCTCGAGTGGCGCGCTATGAGCTTGTATCTCTGCTATTTTTGAAAAATGGTGAAAACGTGGTGCAAATCTTTGAATATTATGTTATTCAGAAACTAGAAATCTAGACAGGACACTATGGGTAATATTGAACTGCAGGACCTATATAAGAGGAGGATGATGGCAAAGACAGACACATAGAGAGACAGAGTGGTGCTGAGGTTGAGTCAATGAGCTGCTGGGTGGCTGTGAGTATCTGGGATGAAATCAGTGCTGCTGCTGCTGCTGTTGGTGGTGGTGTGTCCAGACTCCAGCCCTGTTTGTTCAAGGCCTGTTGCAGCAGAGAATGTGACTCACTCTCAGTCATGTGATGTTTGCAGAGAATATGTGTGCAACTGTGTGTGCGTGTGTATGTGTGGAGAGGAGGGCTGTGCGTGTGCCCGGGGTGAATGTGTGGTATAAGTTCACTGGTCTCCTTTGTGTCATAATTCAACCACAGACGACGTTCCTTCTGGCACTGAACTGAGGTCATATCGGCCCTGACGGGCAGAAAGCTCGTATCTCCATATTTTCATTATTTTTCATTAATTGATGCCCGATTTAAAAAAAAGTGCCCTGTGACTAAATAATAACTGCATAGTAGAATCCTTTGGGAGACCGGTTCATTTTTATTTCTGTATTTCACTAAAAGTAAAAACACCAAGTGTTGAAAGGAGACTAGCTGTCTGTGTGTGTGTGTGTGTGTGTGTGTGTGTGTGTGTGTGTGTGTGTGTGTGTGTGTGTGTGTGTGTGTGTGTGTGTGCGTGTGCGTGCGTGTGTGTGTGCGTGAGCATGTGCACAGGCGTGTTCGTGTGTTGTCAGTTGTCTGAATGCCAGCCCATTTCTATCAATTCTAGTCATTGCTTTTTACCGAAAACCTAAAGCTATACTCAGTGCAAATCACAACCGCACTACAATTGGGGCATAACTCCAACCCCTTCACCCTTAAACCCAACCTCTAAATATCTAATCTTACAACCCTAGCCCAATCTTTTTTCCTAATTATAAGGCTCACACCCAAAATGGTTTAGAAACCGTAAAACGACTACCATTTATCTTGCCCAAGGACCAAGAAAACTGACCCTCACACAACGTCTTCTGTTTCTCCAATTCTGCTACAGTGTACTTGTGTGCATGGGCCCTCAGTCACCACACACACACACATACACACACACACACCGTTCACCCCCCTCTCCTGGGTTTGCCACATTTTCCATCATAAACTCCATACTTCCCCTTTTGTTTGGGGTTTGAGGGCTTGTCTGCCGCCAGCCTCTGGTTCAGTGATCAGGAGGGTCCACCATTCCTCAAGGCTTTTACTTTTACTTAAGTATTGTACTTAACTCTTTGACAGATTTACCACGACTTTTGGACTGATTGATTCACAACCGTTGTCTGCCTATCACTCCAAAAGTTGTTTTATTTTATTTTTTTAATTTTAATTAACCAGCTCAGATTAACTCACCGTGCACCACCTCATAAAACCCATTGTGTCCTGATTAGATTCTAGTTTCTGATGCTTTTCACAATTTTTCAAAAATAGCAGAACTACAAGCTCATATCGTGCCACTCGGTGGCGCGATATGAGCTTGTAGATCTGCTATTTTTCAACAGATAAAACACCAAAACGCGTTCAGTACACAAAGGGTTAAGTGCTGAGTGCACTACAGTACACAGAAATCCCCTCGCACACTTTCTAGTGAAGTCACTTCACTGCAATTCACGTCACTGCAATTACTTGAAAACCTTAGCTTCCTAGTTACTTTGGCGATTTTGATGAGGAAACCTTTAAAATGTTAAGCGTTGAAGTTGCATCGCGATGCATTGTGAGCTTGTAGGTTTGATATTTTCAATAGATTCTGTGCACATTTTGTTAACATTGTGAAACAAGACAATCTGCAATCAGAGTACTTTTACTTGTATAACTCTAAGTACATTTTGATGCCGATACATTTATTTGTACACTTTACTTATTTTTACTTAGCTCTAAATTGCAGTATTGGTACTTTTACTTCGGTAAAACAGTTGAGATTTTTCAGCCCCACTCAAGGCCGGTCCGCTGGCACAGCCTGAGCCCCGGGGAGAGGAGTGGGTTGTTTATAAGCTCAGATCATGCCAGTTTTACAAGCGTCAACGCAATGACGTTCGGCTACAATACCTCAGGTGTTTATAAAATCTATGCCAGTGGTTCTTCTCAAACCTTTTCTCATGTCAAGTACACCCTAGGTCATATTATATGTTTTTGGCCCTTCTTCTGGAAACGTTTTGACGAAAAATAAATGTCATGTTTCTTTTGTAGCTCTGCTATTTCTGTGGTTAAATCGATTTTGCTGCTCGCAAGGCACAATGCAAATCCTCTCTTGCAAAATCAATCGTGAAACTTTTTTATTTGTTTTCATTTTATGGTGTTTTTCTTTCTCCAAACTCTGGGAGGCATCAGGAACGGGGAGAGAGGGAGAAAACAAGTAGGGGATGTTTGGTTTTGATGTCGAATCTGCTGAAGAAACCTATGAAATGCTTCCTTTAACAGCTTGAGCCTCCCTACTCTGCTTGTCATATATAATAGACAAAAACTCTAAATAATAGCAGATCTACAAGAGCAGCGCGCTGTGATCTTGAAATTGTCGAAAGTTGACCACTTTGGGGGTTTCATTTACTTTAAGTGGAAAAACTCAAGAGATTCTCAACTATGGCTTGGGCGTCCAAAGTGAGGTTGCAGGATCACATGTTAAATCAACTGAAAAGGTCTGTGAATGCATTTTATTTATTGATTTTTAAATCAAGGTTCTGGCAACAGACTATGCTTCCTTTTTACAAAGGCATACAGAAACACGTACACTTGATAAGACACAGAGTGAGCAGAATGAGGAGTGGTCTCGTCTCCTTCACCGTCTCACTCTGCCAGCCGAAACCTGAAGACGCAACGCTGTGTCAGCGAAATCCTGTAACCCCCTGCCCGTATCGCTGATAACAAGACAGGGGTTTGTGATCACCAGAACTCAGAACAGACCCTCGCGCAGCTCTAGAACTTCATACTATATATAGAAGATCCATATTTATGGATATAGTGCTGTCTGTGTGGAACGGCTTTGACCTTTCTTTCTATACACTTCATATTAGAGCAGTGGTTTTCAACCTGTTTTAATGTTTATGAATTCCTTAATTTTAGTTTATTTAGTGCAACATAAACATTAACAGTCCGGCTTTAATGATTATGAATCCCTTTTATTTTGATCTTATTGTAGTACTAGAAGGCCTACAGCCTAAACATTAGATACTTTAGTTGTCACTGTGCAATACTTCAAAACAGATGTCATGTTGTTGATGTCAGTTTGTTTTGGGCTGAGCCTTCATATATTCACCCTGGGCTGCGATACAAAGTGAATGGGGCTGCAACAAGATCCCTCCATGGCATTCCTCCACTGTTTTAAATACACTCTTGGTTCGAAAGCAACAATGCGTTGGAGAGTGAAGTTCTCTGGTGGAGCGGGTTGCCCCCACAACTCTACTATGGATAAGTGGTATGAAGATGACGGATCTAAACTTTCCTTCTTTTTCCCTCTTCATACGCTGCGGTACCTGATGCTTTGCAAAGATGGAACGCTATTCGTTTCACGTATACACCTCCTATAAGGACATACAGAATGTAAAATGGTAAATGGTGCGTTTATATAGTGCCTTTATCCAAGGCGCTTTACATAGGTTCTGCAGCACAATCACCCATTCACACACACATTTCATACAGCAATTAGGAGCAATTAGGGGTTCAGTGTCTTGCTCAAGGACACTTCGACACTAACTCTGCGGGAGCCTGGGATCGAACCGGCAACCTTGTGGTTACCATCCGGTGACCCCTGAGCCACCGCCGCAGTGACGCATACACAGACGCACAGTTGCACGCACACACAGACGTTTCAGTCTGGTTTACAATGCATAGTTATCTGGTTTACATAGTTATCTGGTTCACTGCGGTCACAATTACTTGTAATTGAGAAGATTTTTCTTTCTCTGAGTTTCGCCTATGCATCCCAAAATCTCGTTCTATTATTTATAGTCTTTTCTTTGTGCGGTTGGTTCTGGATAGCGTCTCCAGACTTCTGGAAGCGTACTGAGTTACATTTCTTTTTTTTTCCCCCCTCTTTCTTTCTGGAGAGCCCGAAGATGTTTGGCAGAGAGACGCAGTATTCAACATGCCAACACAAATACTTCTCTCCCTCCTCACTTTATCTCGGCGCACACTTTGGATTGGAACTTTAGTCGTGAATAAGTGAGATATCTCGTCGGTGACTGTAGCTGGTTAACAGGCTTTGGCACCGTGTGAGCGTGGAATGAAGGTTTTCCGTGCTCCGGGGCTCATGTGCGGTGATACGGCAGTGCGATCCAGAACATCTTAAAAACGTCCAAATGTTTGCACACGACTACAAATTAAACCTGAATTCATGGAACAGAGCAGCGGTTCTCAAACTTCTTTTTTTCTTCTTTTTTATTTCAAGGGTCTCCATAACTCTTGTCTGGAGAGATTACAAATGGAATTAGAGGTCAATTTGGTTCTATTTGCACACTCAAGAGTTACAGGACTGTAAGGGAAATATTCCACAGCGAAAGGGATGAACTTCTCAATTTCGTGTCTTTGGTGAATGCTGAATTCCCTTGATTTAACAACAGATGGACCCCATTACGTTTTTGGGCAGATTTTTGTTGCTAGTATTCAAATTAAATCTGCAATGTGCAGGTTGGCAGGTCGTCAGAGTGCATTTGTAGTTTTATTTTATTTTCATCCCATGATTTTTTTTTTTTTTTTGCAAAACTAATCCTTGGAATGGATTCAGCATCATGAAAACCCTTTAGTTAGACATCACATTTTTTTTTGCCTTTTTATAGGTTGTCACACACACACACAACAGATGCAAGATGGCATCTGGCAGTATCTACATGCTGGGGAACCCCTACTCAACATTTCTAAAACCTTGGTATACTTAACATGGCTGTGTTCACATTTGGCTGGCAAGTAGATTACTGTGTATTGAAGCTATGCTGCATGTTTGTTCCACAGAGGACTCCTCCATGGCGCTGAAGGTGGCCTCCTACATCCTGATAGGAGTGGGAGGGTTCTCCATGCTCATGGGCTTCCTGGGCTGTCTGGGGGCCATCTATGAGGTCCGCTGCCTGCTCGGCCTGGTGAGTTCTCCATCTCATCTAAATCGAAGGTTTTTCTAGTTTGTAGCACTTGTTTCTGATGCTAAATTCTGGTTTCTGACGCTAGATTCTTGTTTTTTCCCTAAAGAAAATCCATGCTCCTGTGTCAGTGATGCTCAACATATTTCACAGGACCACCAGAATTATCTATATTTAGCTCCGGACCCCCATCTAAAAAAACAACAACTTCTAGGCATCACCCCAGAAGCAAAGATTTGAGCTAAAATGTTTCATTCTGAAATATTCGAAGATTTCTGCCACATTTTCATGATTTTTCAAAAATAGCAGAACTACAAGCTCATACCGCGCCACTCGGTGGCGCGGTATGAGCTTGTAGATCTGCTATTTTTCAACAGATAAAACACCAAAACGCGTTCAGTACACAAATGGTTAAACGTACCCTTTTCATATCAGAGCCCAGAATTTATTCACCATTTGATTGCACAGGCCACCTTTTGACCACATTAAGCCTCTCAGACCCAGAACTAAAGAATATTTTCTTGTCTTTGGATACAATTCCATGATTTATTGATATTGGGTGATGTTGAGGGGATAACAGGCAAACACTCAAAATAGCAATTCTTCTACATTCTGTAATTGTGTAAACGTCTTGTAAATGTAGTAACACGGATGGCCGCCAGCCAAAGCCTGAAGAGGCAACGCTGTGTCAGCGAAATCCAGTAACCCCCTGCCCGTATCGCTGATAACAAGCCAGGGGGTTGTGATCACCAGAACTCAGAACAGACCCTACAACTTCTACTATACATAGAAGATCCATATTTATGGATGTAGTGCTGTCTGCTTTGACCTTGCTTTCTATCCCCCCCAACTGCCTGTGCCAGAACGTAAAAATCTCTCTTTATTTAGTCATTTTATCACGTAATGCATTTTTTGTTTGCTATTTTTAGTTGCATGTTAAGACAGCTTACATAGGGATCTGACATGCATGCGCTACTTACTGGGTTTCTTTCTGCTTAAAATGAGCCAAAATCCATTTCAAAATAACAATTCTTGTCCATTCTCTAATCGTGTAAACTTCTTGTAAATGTAGTGATACAGATACAATAACTCGAAAGTGTAAAATGGCCACAGCATCATGACTCATTCCATCACATCACGTCTCATGCGTCTCTTTATTATCTCACTGAGTCGAAGGTGACTCATGGAGAACACCTGAACGCGGATTTATTTATTTATTCTACCTTTATTTACCCAGGGTAGGTATGCCGAGCATGAACGCTTCTTTTTTTCCCACCGCCCTGTACCTATGCACGCATGCACAGACACACTGCTGAAGCTGACCAGTACAACCACAATCTTACATTCCTTTCATATGGGCAGCGTGATGACGCAGACGTTGTCGGAGTGTGTTTTGATCCGTCGCCTGGCAAGTTGTCATTAACCCTTTGTGTCCTGAACGCGTTTTGGTGTTTTATCTGTTGAAAAATAGCAGATCAACAAGCTCATGTCGCGCCACCGAGTGGCGCGACATGAGCTTGTTGTTCTGCTATTTTTGAAAATTGTGAAAATGTGCTGCAAATCTCTGAATATGTTATTTTGGAAGCAAACATTTTTAACTCAAATTTTTGCATCTGGGGGATCCCTAGAACAACATGTTTTCAGATGGGGGTCTGCAGCCAAATATGGATAATTCTGGTGGTCCTTGGCTTGGCCTTGGACACAGGAACACAGATTTTTCAGAAAAACTAGAATCTAATGTCAGAGACTATAGAATCTAGTGTCAAAAACTCGATTCTAGCGTCAGAAACTAAATTCTAGTGTCAAAAGTAGATCCTATCATCAGAAACTATAATTTAGTGTCAATAACTAGAATCTAGTGTCGGAAAATACTGTAGAATCTAGCTGCAGCTATAATCTGGTGTCAGGAAATACTGTATAATCTGGTGTCAGAAACTCCAATCGAGGGTCAGGACCAGTGTTGGTCTATATTACTTAGGAAAGTAACTTCTTTACTTTACTCGTTACCCCTTAGACAAAGTAATATCATTACTTTACTTATTACTGGAATCGAAGAGTAATATATTACATATTACGTTATTACTTTCCCAAGTTCTCAAGTCCCCTTTTGAAAAAAATAGAGTACTGTTTAGCGAGCTCTTTTTAGAACGGAATCCAATTTATTGGAATAATAATAGTCTCCAATCCCACAAACTGCACCTGAAAAGAAAGCCAACAAAATCCGACATTGTAAATGTCTTTCTTAGATTAAAAAAAAAAAAGAAAATCTACATTCTAGTGCACATCTCTATTGTTACAGTACCTGTCGATAGCTTGTAAATCTGTTCTATTTTTGCATGCAACAACAAGCTCAATTTAAACAAGTAACTTGGCGTTACTTGCAAAGTAATGCGTTACTTATTACTCATTTTTGCAGAGTAATCTCGTTACTTTACTTTTTGGAGCAAAAGTAATAATATTACAGTAATATGTAATCTAAAATTAGTTACTGCCCAACACTGGTCAGGACACAATGGGTTAAAACACACTCCAGGTCTAGTCAGTCACAGGCGTGTCTCTCTACAAAAAAACAACCAGTTGTTGCCCCTCAAACTTCTGTGTGTACAAAAAAAGGTTTCCGATTGACAATGAATTACTAAGGATGTTCATCACTGTCTGTCTGAAAGGAACTTTCTACTGTCTGAGCAGTCGGGGGGTTCGGTGCCTTGCTCATGGGCATTTCAGCTGTGTTGAGGTGGCCTTTCACTTGCCAGATGAGTAAAAGATTGAACCTGTGACAAAGTTGTTTCTCTTTTATTCTTTCATCCTTCCTCAGTACTTCGCCTGCCTGCTGCTCATCCTCATCGCTCAGGTGACGGCCGGCGCTCTGGTCTACTTCCAGAAAGACACAGTGAGTGTTTTTTTTTTTCAACTTGAGAGAGAGCATGTATTGGCTTTTGGCAGTTGGCTGCGTACTAGGACCGTTTTTGTTTCACTCGCAGCAGTGTTTTCCTGTCACTCAAGGTGCAGCTGTGTTCCTCAGCTCTGCTGGGACAAAAAAAGTCCTCATGATTAGCTATATAGCAGTCTCCAAGTGTCCAATACCGTCTCTCTCCCAGCCACCTGTACATGGCAATTAACTTCTTGTTTATGTCTGCCGTACATCATTTGCAAGTCTATTTACAAGCTGCTTGTTGATCTGCTATTTGTGAATAATATTCCTCCCAGAACTGACTCCCAGAAATGAAGTAGTAGTTCTGGTCAAGTTGTGGGGTCAGTCATTAGCAAAAGCATGAAATTACACATAATTTGTTATGGTTGAAGATTTCTAACACACACACACACACACACACACACACTAGCAGAACTCCCACTGCGGTACTCTGGCAATCTATTAATACAGTTGACACCACTATGTTAATGTTGGTATTTCATTCAACTTAGGTTCCAAAAAATGTGACTTATCTCTTTAAAGTGTCAGAAAGCGTGGTGCAGTCCACACCTGTCTGAATGCCCTGTGTGGGCGTGGGCGAGTCTCTGCCACTCTAAACCTCCTGTGTAAACGCCAGAGGACCAGTTTTTCCTGGTTCTAACCACAATGGAGGCACTATGGCCTGTCGACAATAAAACCGAAAATGAAACCCTCATCCATGAGGGTTGGTAGTGTAGCGTCGTAGGTATGTACTTTATGTACGCACATGCATATGTATGTATCGTATGTATGTACATGTGCACATGCATATGCATGTACGCACATGCACAGTGCTGTGACTGTAGCTGCAAGCAGGGAAAAAAAGAGAAAGGAAAAAAACATATCCGAACTCTCAGACTGAGCTCCACGCGCACACATGTATGCACACCCCCACCCACACACACACCCACAGGGGCGGATTGGCACATATTTTCCCACCGGGACAATTTTGCCTTTGCCAGGTCACCATGGGGGGGGGGGGGGGGGGGGCAGCTGGTTAACCAGATGTAACTCTTTGAGAGCGTAAAAATGAAACCAAATGGACCCTTGCGGGTCCATTTGGTTTCATTTTTACACCCTCAAGAGTTAAAATATTCATCATGTGAATTAGCCCGACTTAGTCTACACAACTAGAGAATGTAGAAGATTAATGGTCATTTTGATCTGTATGTTCCAGGCGAGCATCTAGCGCATTCTAGTGCATTTTGGAAGTGCCACTAGTGCATTTTGGATCTTGGCAGTTGGCAACACTGCCTCCAGCAGCGTGAGGCATTGCCCTGGCGCACAGGAGTGAACGGGAATATGGCAACTCTCCTACTTGAAGGCTCTGGTGTAGGACACCTTTTCTTTTTTGAAGGATAGAAACACTAGTTTGCCTGGCCTGGGCCTGGTGCCCTGGCCTGCCCTGGACTTTTCAAAAAAAAAAATAATAATAATAATAATGTCCAGGCCACTAGGTGGCGCAGGCCACCGGGAAAACTCCCTGTACTCCAGATGGCTGATCCGCCCCTGCCCACCCACACACACATGCACAGCATTTTTAGCATTTTGAACCCTGACCCTAAGGTGTCATGCACTGGAAACGGATGAACCGTGCAGTCCTGTTTATTCACCTGGTGTGTGACATGACATGACGTCGACACAAATTAGGCAGAACCTCAAGAACCTTTAAATGACTTGATTCTAACTCATCACAACGTCAATCCTTCTAATTCTAACCCCCACTCCCGCAATAATAATAAATAAAACAACCCCTTATTTTGTGAGAACGGTGGAAAAGAAATCCTTGCTTGTTTCTCAAATTCTACTATTCCTTTGGGGACATTTAGCCCTTAGAAGTATAGTAATTCACGTGTCTACACAGTACACACACACACACACAACACACACACGCACGCACGCACGCACGCACGCGCGCGCACACACACACACACACACACACTGAGATGTGTTCAGGTAGTTATGATCTCCAGCTTAAGATGGATCTTTCAGACTTTTGAGTGGCCCCGCCCCTCTCCTGGCTGAAATAAAACGGCAGACTGAGCCCAGATGTTACGAGTGATCTACAGTAGCTTACTCTCTCTCACACACACACGCACAGGCAAACACAGTAGCTTACTCTCCCCACGGAACACATCTGTGGAGGATAGAAGACTCGTAAGTCCAAAACATTCTCTTTTGATTATTATTTTGGGGGAAAAAAAGTCTTTCATATAGTGACAATGGCAGATCTACAAGTTAACATTGTGAGGCCTTGAGAGCTTTTAAATCAGAGTAGAGCACTCAATTACGGGGAAATAAAAATAGATATGAGGTTTCTTCCAGACATCAACGATTTGATGGAAAAAGAATGAATTCCAGCCCCATACTCCAACAATTGCCAACCTGTGGGCCGGGGATCACTTTTGGCCCTGCAGATATTCATCCATTGGTATTGATAAAACACTAAGTCTGTCTTGATAACCTTAGCCGTATTATAAATAATGCTCTGTTTTGCCTAGTCTCGTGTTGCCAGTCTGTTGCCTCTTGCCTCTCATACTCACAAGCTTTTATTATGAGCAAAATATAAATGTTTCCGTTATATAGTCTGGAGCAATGGAAGCTCTGTTCGTGAGTAAAATACAATACATCCACTTTCATGTCATCTTTACACTTGTGAAGATTTATATTATATATGAATAGACCTGATCCATCTTTTGATCTGAGCGTATCATTTGCTGATTGTCTTTTTGTTGCATTCTGTTTGGGACAAAATGGGTGCTGCCAATTGGCATCTGAAAGGCATTATCTCAGATTTGCCCCCTCAATGTCCTTGTTCACGGCAAATCAGCTATGTCCAATGGGACTGAACGCCACTTCAGGACTCGTGACCCTGATATTTTTGCACAGAAGGTTAGAGGGCAGAGTGGTCAAGACACCAGAAACACAAGGATCTCATCATACATCAGTTACGGAGATCTGGCTCTTTAAAATAAGCATTTCTACTGTAAAGGCCATATGCATGAAGTATTTTAAAAGAATTTATAAAAAATATATTTTTGTGAAAGGAAATGGCAGCATCCTTACTTGGATTTTCGGGAGGTGTATTTCCAAACTGTGTAGCATTCAGAGATTGTGGAATAGTTGGTTATCTGGTTATGCAAGACTATGTGTGTCCTAATAGCAGTCTACACAAGGTGTCTGGCACAGATATCTGCCTAGCAGTTTGCTAGATGGTTTGTTGGCTCCGGGCACGCAGGCAGACAGACAGGCAGGCAGGCAGGCAGGCACAGTCACAGACACCGATAGACAGACAGACAGACAGACAGACAGACAGACAGGCACAGTCACAGTCACCGATAAGACGGACACACATACCCTCTTGTAGAGAGCTTGCCACAAAAGATCTACGCCATATTGTGTACTATAACACAACTTACTCTGATGTCAGTAAATAACAAAATAACTGTTTTGATGCAGACACATCACATGTTCAGTTGTCTTCTACAATACACTAACTTGTATTGTAAACAGGAAGCTGACGCAAACTCCCTTGGTTGCTACGGATTAAGAAGAGGATTATATGAAAGTTTCCTGAAAATCTCCATTTCCCCACTTCTACTGTATATCCCTACTGTATATCCCTCACGAGATCCCTGGGGGTCCCCGGCCCCCATTTTGGGAACCACTGTGATGAGGAATATACTGTGTATACTGTGTATATAGAGAGAATACAATTTGTCAACTCTTTCCGCACACACTGTATTTGCTGTGTTTTTTTTTATGTGCACTTGCATCACATCACACTCTCTGTCTCTGTCTCTCTCTCTCTATGTTCCAGATCAATGATGAGATGTCCAAGATTGTCAGCCAGGTCCTGGACAACTACGGCAAGAACACGACGACCGAACAGGCCTGGGACTTCATCCAGCGCAAGGTGAGCTGCGGAACCAGGACTGCAGGTTCTGGACTCCTAAACAGAAGTAGTAGATCTATGTCACGCTCTGCAAGATTTCGTATCTGTTATTTTTTATTTAAAATTACACAGAAGCTTTCCCCAGTTTTAAATATAATGCGTATAATGAATTCCTATGGACTGGGTTGGCATCGGAAAATGTTGAACAGGAAATTGGGTCGGAAAAAAAAAACAGGTTATACAGTATACTATATTTAAAAAATGATTGATAGCTTGAAACATACTGTATGTACAGTGAGGAAAATAATTATTTGATCCCTTGATGATTTTGTAAGTTTTCATGATTAGAAAGAAATGAGCACTCTGTCATTTTTATGGTACTTTTATTTAAACAAATAGAGACAGAATATGAACAAAAATGTCCATAAGAAAATAATATTTAAAGGTTATAAATTAATTTGCGTTAGAGCTCGTGAAATAAGTATTTGATCCCTAAGCACAATCTGACTTAGTACTTGGTGGAGAAACCCTTGTTAGCAAGCACGGAAGTCAGACGTTTCTTGTAGTTAGTCACCAAGTTTGTGCACATCTCAGGAGGGTTTTTAGCCCACTCCTGTTTAGATATCCTCCCCAAATCCTCAAGGTTTCGAGGCTGTTACTTGCCAACTCAAAGCTCAATCTCCCTCCATAGATTTTCTATAGGATTAAGGTCTGGAGACTGGCTAGGCCACTCCATGAGCTTAATGTGCTTCTTCAAGGCCCATCTTTAGTGCTCTGGCTGAGGGAAGGAGGTTCTTGTCCAAGATGTTGCAGTGCATGTCTCCATCCATCGGCCACACAATGCAGTGAAGTTGCCCTGTACCCTTAGCAGAGAAATATCCCCAAAGCATAATGCTTCCACCTCCATGCCTGACGATGGGGATGGTGTTGTTAATGATTTGAAGGCAGCTAGGACCACAGTCACCAAGAAAACCATTGGTAACACAGTACACCATAACGGATTGAAATCCTGCAGTGCCCAGCCATGTCCCTCTGCTCAAGAAGGCGCATAGAGGCCCGTCTAAAGTTCACCAATGAACACCTAAATGATTCAGACCAGGCTGCGGGGAAGGTGATGTGGTCAGAAGAGACCAAAATTCAACTATTTGGCATCCATTTGACTTGCCGTGTTTGGAGGGAGAGAAATGCTGAATACAAACCCAACAACACCATCCCCACCGTCAAGCATGGAGGTGGAGACATTATGCATTGGGGCTGTTTCTCTGCTAAGGGTACCGGGCAACTTCACTGCACTGTGTGGCGGATGGATGTGGCCATGTACCGCAGGATCTTGGAGAAGAACCTCCTTCCCTCAGCCAGAGCACTGAAGATGGGCCGTGGCTGGGTCTTCCAGCATGACAACGACCCAAAACATACGGCCAAGGCAACAAAGGAGTGGCTCACGAAGAAGCACATTAAGCTCATGGAGTGGCCTAGCCAGTCTACAGACCTTAATCCTATAGAAAATCTATGGAGGGAGCTCGAGCTTCGAGTTGGCAAGCAACAGCCTCGAAACCTTCAGGATTTGGAGAGAAGATCTAACCAGGAGTGGGCCAAAATCCCTCCTGAGATGTGCGCAAACTTGGTGACCAACTACAAGAAACGTCTGACTTCTGTGCTTGCCAACAAGGGTTTTTCCACCAAGTACTAAGTCAGGTTGTGCTTAGGGATCAAATACTTATTTCACGAGCTCTAACGCAAATTAATTTATAACCTTTAAATATTATTTTCTTATGGACATTATTGTTCATATTCTGTCTCTATTTGTTTAAATAAAAGTACCATAAAAATGACAGAGTGCTCATTTCTTTCTAATCATGAAAACTTACAAAATCATCAAGGGATCAAATAATTATTTTCCTCACTGTATATAATTTTCGGTGCTTTATTTGTTTTCCAAATGTCCCGTGGCTCCCCCTGGTGGTCTGGGCCCCCATTAAAAAAAACTTGAATACAGGTACATAAGAGCAAAACTCCTTTTTGTTTAGCTTCCTTTCAGACAGTGCAGTGGCATAGATGGTATAACATTCAAAACAACAAAACAAAGGGAAAGCATAAAGAGTGCAAGAAAGAACTACCAAAGAGTAGGGAAACGGTAACATGGTGTACATTCGCATGTTTTCCCTGTAGCAGCAAAGTTAAGTAACACTTCTTTCTGAAGAGCTTAAGTTCACACACAGTGATATACTGTATGTTCCATAATATGCAACACAGTTTAGTTTAAGAAGGTTCAGTTTGAGGCTAATACAATGAATTTATTCATTAAATCATATTCGATGCCGTATATTTTGACCAGCCATTCGACCAAGACGTGACGCTGAAACAGTGCCACTTGAGCTCAGGTAACCTGATGATTGGAACATCATCATCCAGGGCTGTGTACTGTGCATGTGTCAGGGATTGGGTTTCCAGCAGGAAATCACCTGAACATCTGAGGTATTGTTTGTTCGTCGCTGGATTATAAATGATGTTCTGCGACTACTAGAGTGTCTGTCCTTCAGCGGAACGGTAACTGGACCGACAGGAGCATGCCTGATGTAGCCTGAGGGTTAACTGACGCTTGACACCTGCCAGGCAGTCGCACAACAAAAAGTCACAGCTGAACAAAGCACTGTTTCCGACCAATTTGTATGGGTCAGCAGTAGCATATATCCCTGGATTTCTTGAATAGCTTGAAAAAGTAGTGAAAACTGCTTTTCTTTGATATCGGTTATTATGGTGGTACATGGAGAGCCAAACGTTTTCTGAGGACGTACTACAGTATGAATAGTTTGTGAAGCTCTCAATCTAAAGAACATAAATTGGTCTCAGAACAGTGTAGTGTAAGTACTTACATGTATGTATTTAGTAAGTGATTTCAATTAATTCAAATACTGTTCTTTACCCCCCCATATAAGGCCATATAAGCAGTTACTCCCTCTCCCCCAGTAAGCCCGGACCGGAGGGTTTTCCAAATCACCCAAATCACTGAATGCTCCTTTAACCATTCTAACGCGTTAGGAGCAGTGGGTGCTACAATACAGCACCACAGAGAGCAGCTAGGGGTTAAGCGTACAGTGTATCTGTCTGTCTGAATGGCATACATAAAGATAAGTCATAAAATGTTGTGTAATGTGAATAGTTGGGATGACAGAGTAAGTGTGGCAGTTCATTGCGATGTGTTGACGCATATTGTACCAACTTTTTTTTTTTTTAGTCCTGGCTCCAAACCATTGTTTCACAAACGCTGTGTCGCAAACCCGTTTTAGGCCATCTACACATTTTACTGAATCCTGAGAAAAAAAATATCCCAACATTTCCAAAAAATCATATAAAATATTGAATGTAGGAGGTCTGTAATTTATGCTTATTTTCAGCAACATTATGATCTAGCCACAACGCATCACTCACAACAGCTCACAACACATTACTTGAGCTTATTTTTTTTTTGGTTTGGTCAAAGTTTAGGGCACGATCCAAAAGGAAATTTGGTTTAGTCGGTTACCATCATGGAGATGATGTTTGAGTTTTCATACAGGAAGGCTTTTCACACAATTGTGCAATCATGCCAGTACAATACACGTACTGGCTTTGTGACATCAAATACATAATGTGAAGGCAGAGCACCATGGAGGCTTTCCAGATGGTAATGGTGATCTGCTGTCCTATCGGCTGGGGCAAGCTGTGCATGTTAGTCCTGACCTCGAACAGTGAACTAATCGATCAAGGGAGTCTGATTTGATTTGACTACCGATCATTCAGTGGAACCTTTGCAGGATTCCACTGAGAGATTGGCCCAATTTATTAAATTAATGAATAGTTTGCCAAAATACGATTTTTGTCATGATTTATTGTGAGAAACCAAGAAAGAATGTGCATTTAAGCACAGCCCAGATGTGAGGGGATTCATTGCATAACAGTTTTTATTTAATGCAGTCAGACAGCTCAGGCTCATCCGACTGCCAATCTCTGTCGAATCATGCAATAATAATGATGATGATAATGATAATTAGCAATTAGCATCGGGGGAGGTCCCCAGATGTTCTATATCAACTGGGAACCTCCAAAATATTTTTGTTACAGTACAACAAAAAAGTACATTTACTTAATAGTAGAGTTTACTAGATAGTAGAGGAAAATGTATGCCTGCATAGATTTTCATTAATGATTTTATAATCTGGCTTTAGTATATTCTTTCTCTATTACGTTATTGTATTGGCCAATTTGTACTCGGGGGGGGGGGGGGCAGGGCAGGGGTCCTGAGACATGGCTAAAGCATTTACGGGGGTCCCCAGCCAAAAAACGTTGAGATAATATACATTCATTCATACATTTATTACACAGTCACTTAAAAATATAAGCCAGAGACCATCATAAGAGAGGTTTTTTTTTTTACAGTTCTAGCAGTGGTTTTCAATGTTTTTAATTTCAAGGATCCTGAGATGCATTTTGGCTATGGACTCCCATTTATTGGCAATTCTATCAGTGGGGGATCAGTGTTAAACCAAAGTTAAATAAACTCCCGAGTTTAGAAAATACTTGCATGTCATAGTTACAGACCCTTGATAGTCCATTTGGTTCCTTCCTAACTATCCGTTTAGCTGAGAACGCCCCTGGAATTCCTTCAAGCTCCCCATTTTGAGAACCACTGCAGTATGTTTTGTCTATGCTAAAAAATGACAGACACCTCCAACCAAGAGTGTTTGACTTGTTTCCCATCGGTTCGGTCTGTCAAAAAAAGAAAGAAAAAACCCTCAGTAGGCTATTTTAAAGTGAGAAGCCAAAAAGTCATTCCTCCAGGATTTCACGGTCACCACACTAACCAAATCCATAATATTTGACAATGAATTTTCATTCCTGTCTGGTCTGGACACACAGAAGATTACCCCCTTTACCCCCTGGCCCCATTTTCAACATCACACGATCCATTGTGTTGTTCTCTGTCTGTGTGATCTCCCATCTCTGTCTCCCAACACGTCTCTGTTTGAATAAATCACACACATTATTTAATCCTTTCTATGCCGAACGCGTTTTGGTGTTTTAGCTGTTGAAAAATAGCAGATCTACAAGCTCATATCGCGCCACCGAGTGGCGCGATATGAGCTTGTAGTTCTGCTATTTTTGAAAAATTGTGAAAATGTGGTGCAAATCTTTGAATACGTTATTTCAGAAGCAAACATTTTTAACTCAAATCTTTGCTTCTGGGGGATCCCTAGAACAACATGTTTTTAGATGAGGTTCTGCAGCTAAATAATAGATATTTCTGGGGGTCCTTCCTATGAAATATGTTAAGCATCACTGACACAGAAAGATATTTTTTTCCAGAAAAACTAGAATCTCGCGCCAGGGACTAGAATTTAGTGTCACAAACTAGAATTTAGTGTCATGGACTAGAATCTAGTGTCGGGAACTAGAATCTAGTGTCAGAAACTGGAATTTAACTTCAGAAACTACAATCCGAAGTTCTAGTTCCTGAGAGGAACTAGAATCCACCGTGGGGGACTAGAATCTACCATGAGGAGCTAGAATCTAGTGTCGGAAACCAGAATCTAGCGCTGTGAACTAGAATCTAGCATCGGAAACTAGAATCGGATCAGGACACAAAGGGTTCACCTTTGTGTACTGAACGCGTTTTGGTGTTTTTAAGCTGTTGAAAAATAGCAGATCTACAAGCTCATATCGCGCCACCGAGTGGCGCGATATGAGCTTGTAGTTCTGCTATTTTTGAAAAATCGTGAAAAGCATCAGAAACTAGAATCGGATCAGGACACAAAGGGTTAATCAGTGGCGTTGCCGTGCGTGTGTGTGTGTGTGTCTCTACAGATGGAGTGCTGTGGTTGGACCGGGCGTATGGACTGGGACACCAACGGGGTGATCGTGAACAGCTCCCAGCTGCTGTTCCCCTGCTCCTGCCAGAACGTGACCCTCGCCGTGGGCAACATCTCAGACGCAGGGTTCTGCGAGGCCCCGGCCGCCGATGACTGGCCCGTCTACGACGTGGTACGGAAACCCCTCGTTCCTTTAACGCAGTGGTTTTCAACCTTTTTCATACCAGGGACCACCATTTATTCAGCATTTGAGTGACTGAGAGACCATCATTTGATGACATCTTAACCCCAATGACTCAAAGCTAAAAGATTTCTTTTGGTTTTGTCCGCAATTCCAGGCTGGATTTCGCAAACAAAACAGTGTAGACTTCTTAATTAAGTGGCGCTAATTCAGATGGTGAATATTTTAACTCTTTGAGAGCGTAAAAATGAAACCTTCTCATGGGTTAGGGTCCATCTGTTGAAAACCCCTGCCTTAACACAACAAAGTATGCCGGGATCTTTTGGGGCTATTTTCTATCAGTAGTTATTTTCTGATGAATGAGTGTTTTGAAGTGATCATACTAGACATGGAATTACAAGTTTACCAGCATCTTCCAGGAACAGGAAGGGTGTCACTTAACACGCCTGCTGCCAACCAAGCCCGGGTATAATCCGATCTATTACTTACATGTACTGTATATATAAACAAGCGGTGGAACAGCTTTTTTTTCTCCTTCCTCCCTCTCTGACTGTGGCGAATCCTCGTATGTAAACAACATTGAAGCCTATACTGTACTGTCTGCAGGGACTAATAAATATATATTAGAACGCTAGGCTCAATGTAAGTATTAAATGTCAAGATTTCTTCAGCTAGTCAGCCCTAAAACATCATCATTAAAGTATTACACAAGAGAGTGTTCTTTGTCATCATTATTGCACAACTGCAGAAGTGCATTAATGTTGATAAAGAACACCCTCTTGTGTAATTTTTGAAATGATGGATGTAGTCACTCACTACAACCACAAACGAAACCCAAGAAACTAGCAAGCTTAGCCACCTGCACTCTGGGAGTAAAGCACTCTTGAATTCTCTGTTTTGATGTTGGATGTTAAATTAGATATTCCAATATTGCGGGGGTTTTCAACAGGTGGTCCGGGGACCCCCAGTGGTCCTTGAGAGGGTTCCAGGTGGTCCCCAGGCTAAATGATGGAAAGTTGGTTAACCAGATGTAACTCTTGAGAATGTAAAAATGAAACCAAATGGACCCTTGCGGGTCCATTTGGTTTCATTTTCACACTCTGAAGAGTTAAAATATTCATCATCTGAATTAGCACCACTTAATTAAGAAGTTTACAATGTTTTGCTTGCAAAATCCAGCCTGGAATTGTGGACAAAGCCAAAAGAATTCTTTAGTTTTAGGTTTTTAGGGTGAAAGTGTAAATCAAATGGTGGTCCGTGGCTCAAATGCTGAATAAATGGTGGTCCCTGGTGTCAAAAAAGGTTGAAAACCACTGCAATATTGTGTTCGTAGTACAGCTAGAAAGCTATTTGAACCGATCATGTTGCTTCGCTCGAAACAACCTCTTGTATATTTGACTTAATTCCTGACGCATTCCGTCGTCACCTCTTCATTCCAGGGCTGTTCCTCCAGCGTGGAGAGTTGGCTCCTCACCAACCTGGGAGTGATCCTGGGCATCTGTCTGGCAGTGGCTGTGATTGAGGTACGTTAATGATGGTTACATTACAGCAGCTGTTGCTTATGGAGACCGGTCCGGTGATTCACTGCTGGTTCTCCTCCCGGCCATACATGCCTTCGATGTGTCCCCGAGCAAGACAACACTTAACCCATTTTGTCCTGATCCTCGATTTGATTTTCTGACACCAGATCATACAGTAGTTCCTTACACCAGATTATAGCTGCAGCAACATTCTAGCTTTTGACGCTAGATTCTACAGCACTGTTTCCAACACACACGCAATGGCCGTATCTCACACGGATTTGATGGATATCACACGAGCACACGCCACACCCCCATCTTCACACGCACGGGTCTCGAAAATCAGAGCCAAGACAAAGTGGCCCGCGACGGCCACGAGTTCCCCCGTCAAACCGACCAGGCAACCAAAAGCATTTGCGGGAGAACAGTCTGTTACTATTGACTGTTGATTGCTGAGATCCTGTTTAAAGCCCGCCTACTGGCTTTGCCATTTACACAGAATAGCAAAGAGGAACCGGATATCCCCCCGTGCAGTATAGTCCATTCTGATTTGTCGCTGAACTGTCAATCTGATGAAATGCAATGACGCCATTGGCTGCAGTACGGGCGAGATCCTGTCATGGCGTCTCTCTATCCACCGCTCCTTGTTTACAAACACATGCAGGGAAAAGAAAACTTTGCCTTTTTACCAAGGACTGCGTTCGGTTTGATAAATAATGACAGCAGAGCCGTTTTCTAAAGCCCGATACGGGCGGATGCATGGATTATAAAGCAGCACGCTGAGCTAAGGTAGTAGTCTAAAACGAGCTGTTGTGTCCCCCTTGCCTTGTAGTGAACGGTGTTGTCGTTGCTCCAGGGCAGGCTTACATCTGCGCTGGATAGAATCATAGCCATCTAGTAGAAAAGTTGCGACATTGTGGTGTCAGAAACCGAACGTGCTGAATAGTATTTTCAAAGCCCCATTGAGCGACCACTGCAGACAGCATTGCCAGCAAAGATGAGACGTCGCGCAACTGGTATATAGTTTTCAAAGAGGCTAGCGCAAATAAATAAAAGCCTATTTAGGCATGTGTAAAACATGACAACTATTGGGAAACCAATGCTAGCGTCATGTTTGCAAGACTAGTTTCTCAGTGACACTGACAAACTATATTTTTGATTTTATTTCTTTTATGGCGCTGCTTTGTAGTGGCTGTATAAGTTCAAAATTGCTGTAGTTGGCTTTGTTAGGAGGAATATAAATTGATAGATAAAGTAAACATTTTGTTACTGCTTCCTTATTGGTTGTAATTCATGCCATCACAATCAAATCAGAGCCACTTTGTTGATGGGTTGCCTGGTCCAGTTATTTTGTCCAGGTGTATTGTTTGTAGGTTCTATTGTCCAGTAAATAGTCCATTTAATATTGTTCAATTATAGTTATTATCATCATAATCCTATTATGTGCTACTGAATGAAACAGATAGCACAGTGGTATCAAAAGGAAGGAAGGAATGGAAATAGAAAGGAATAGAAATATTATTATAGAGATGTTATTTTTGTTTTTTGTGTGACACAACACCACATATGCACACACTCTTTATCCCACATTGGTGAGTCTGAATATACTTAAATTTAAGTGAAATGAAGGCGAAAATGGCGAAAAAATAGGCTTGAAACGGCAAAAAACGTTTGTCCATGTGACGCGCTGTGGCTGCGGCCCGGCCTCAACCAGGCTCTGCTTCTAGTGGCCCCAAGGCAAATTGAGTTTGAGACCCCTGCTTTAGAATAAGACTACAGAAATGAGTGGGGATTTTGGGAAATGCATTTGATGTGAACATAAATATTTAAATTATATAAAATATTGGTTAATGACATATATTGGATGTAATGTTTGGGATCAGAACTTAATTTAGGGAAATGGATGGTAATAATCGCGAAAACGTGTCAAATCATGGTAAAAAATGCATTTTTTCCCCCGCCACCGCGGCCAAAGGGTCTTTGTGCCAGATCACACTCCAGGCACTTTCCAAAAGTTGGCAGCCGTGGTCTACAGTAGTTTCCAACACTAGATTCTAGTTATTGACATTAATTATAGTTTCTGATGCTGATCTACTTTTTGACACTAGAGTCTATTTTCTAACACTAGAATCAGGTTTTTGACACTAGATTCTATAGTTTCTGTCTATATATTCTAGTTTTTCTGATTTTTTTCTGTCAGTGATGCTGACATATTTCAAGCCAGGGACCACCAGAATTACATTTTCACAATTTTTCAAAAATAGCAGAACTACAAGCTCGTATCGCGCCACTCGGTGGCGCGATACGAGCTTGTAGATCTGCTATTTTTCAACAGATAAAACACCAAAACGCGTTCACTACACAAACGGTTAAAATGCATCACTATCTGAGCAGCCATCAGCTGATCCCTCCCTCGAGGAGAAACATCTCCCTGCCTGTAGTCAAATGTTAAATGAGGAGCATTTCTATAGTGCCTTTATCCAAAGCGCTATACAGTCTGTGCATCACATTCACTCATGACGCAGAGGGAAACCATGCAAGGCACCAACCGGTATATCGTGAGCAATTAAAGCTTCAAAGTCTTGCCAGAGGACACTTCTAAACTAACTGTGTCAGAGCCCACAGGGATCGAACTGGGGGTAAACGCAAGGTTACCGGTGTCATACAGTACCTGAGTTATACTTGGGCTGCTGCCGCCCCTAGTAAAAGCATCTAACATTGCAATATGCTTTTCCAAAAAAACCTGCCATGGTTATAGTTTTGTAAAAACCCACAGGTAGACTTAACTGCTCTTGTTGCCCTTCTGTGCCTTTTTAGCTGACAGAGAGGTGAAGCAGGAACCCCGTAAAGCCCCCTAAACCACGCCGAAGGGTCTCCAGGCAAACTTCCTCGAAAAACCATTTGGAGACCCATGTAGAGTAGACAGCGGGGTCGTCTTGTGTCTACATGCGTCTAGGACATATCACACCACCGGGTCGAACACTAAAACTCTTTCATTACGTCTCTCTCGACCCATTGGTGCGCTTTAGTCTTGTACGTGCAGTGTAAGCTGTAACATGCAGTAAGACTAACATTCAGTTCAGTTCAGTTAAGGTTTATTTAAGTCCCTTAAAGGGCAAATAGTGTGCAGCACAAAAAGGCAGGGCAGTTAAAACAGAAAAACAACGAAAACAAAAACATTGAGACAGTACAAGAAAATACACAACTAAAGTGCTGAGATACATTACTAGGCGTACGGCAAGTCAAAGTGCACGAGCAAGTAGATGATCAAAGCCTTCCAGCACATGTGATGATGTACTGGGAGACAGTAAAGGCCAGACGGGAGGGAAACATACTCCCCATGAAGAGGATGAGCAGAGTCAGAGCAGATAGACAGGGATTTTTTTTGAGGACCTGTCTGTTCTATATAAGGTCAAGGCTGCTCACCTGTGATCCAATTATTTTTGTGGCAACTTTGACAATTCTCCCTAGAGAATTTTTATCTCTGATGCTGAGATTTCCGTACCAGCATATAATATTTACATTAGTGTCTTGTCGATGTCAAATTTAGCTAGCTTCCGCAGACAATATAGTCGTTGTTGGCCTTGCATTAGAGTGCGTAGCAATCACTTGCAGCATTGGTTGAATTGGAGCACCCCCTTCATAGAAAGTGCTCTTTTGCTAATGCCTACATAATCTTCTCTTATCTTAAATAACTGTCTTGCTGAGTGGCCACTACTAGTCTACACCATGCTCTCATTTGGTGCAAAGTCTGGAGGCTAGTCGCTTGTTTTCTTTTCCCCTCCTGATCCGGTCTGGTTTGAACAAGGAAAGAGGAGACGGCGTTCAACTCGGCGGTCTTAAAGACAGTGTAATAACAAATTAAGTTCTCAACACTCAGCAGCAGAGGGAGACTGACGTACACTATATGGTGTGAATGTCGGTTCACAACAGAACACCAGATTAAACTGTCATCTGGCAGTTTACGACGTCTCTATTAATCATAATCATTTACATGTTCGGCTAATATATACAGTATATAATTTAATATGTACACTTTTGCTTGACGGAAAGTTTACCATCTGCTGCTTTGTTAATAGTGTTGATGTGTATTTTAAGACAAAAAAAACTGTTAAAAGATGCCCCCTTCCCTCCCTGCAGTGACTGAGGCCTCCTAGTTGAATACCCACTTTTTAAGAGGATAAAATGTTTAACCTGTCATCCATCTTTTTTTTGTAGCTCCTGGGCATGATTCTGTCTATCTGCTTGTGCAAGAGTGTGACACAAAGGGAAGACTACACGAAAGTGCCAAAGTACTAAAGCTGAGTGGACGGAGACACACACACACACACACACACACACACACACACATGCAGATGGAGAGCGCAAATAATGTGTTCTTTCACCATTTGAGTGGTGAAACGTTTTGTCCAAATGTAAAAAAATGTTTGTTTGCTTTAAGATTTTGTTGGATTTATTCTGTTTTTCTTTTGTAATGTTCCATTTGAGGCACTTTTTGTTCCAGTCCAGTTTCCCTGGATCACTCAAGCCTCGTAGCTCAGATGAAAGATTTGCGATGAAACCAAACAGTTTCAGACCTTTTGCCGAGACAAATGGCAGCAGCCTGAATGACTCCCCTGTCTGTCGCAGCTCGGCTGATGGGGGGGGGGGCGATTTGAGTCTTGTGCGATCAAAATGTTAACAGCCATTATTGTAATTTATCTGTTTACCTGCCGCTTGAACACGACTGTTTGCGTTCCAAACGTCCTTTTCCATAACAACAGAGCACCGAGGTCCCAAATGGCATCCCAACAGCGTCCATGAAGACGATAACAAAACACATTGATATCTTTTTTTTTATGGAAATACTCTCACATGTTTTTATCGTTTTTCGTTCCCATACATGAACGGGTCTGCTGTTTTATAGGCTGGTGTACTATCTCGTTGGCTACACATTATAATATAGTACACATTATATAGCTTGGTAGATATAGAGGGAAAGGTTGTGCTTTCAGGTGCTGAGCTTTGCACGTCATGGAAGTAGTCTGACGTGATGTGAGGAGCTATGGGAGCAGCAAACAGCCTCTGTTAGTCCGTTTGATGCGGACTGTAAAGTTTTAGAATGTTGCGAAACCCCTGGTTTGGGTATTTGTCGGTCGCAGGTTTTAACTCGGCTCGTCGTGAATCTTTGGTCTGAACGAGGCTTTGGTACTATAAAACTTATAGTTTTGACTAAAGCTGAAAATGTCCCGACATTGAGTTTGTGTCCAAAAATCGAACCCTAGTAGTGCCCCCTGTTCTGGAGGGTGGGGAAGGAAAGGGGAGCGTTCGTCAGAAATGGCTGTTTCTGGAGAAGAAATTTGGTATGGATGGTTGGAAGAAAACTATGGCAGACAAAAGTACAGAGCCAACTCTGTTTTACAAAGTTGGTATTGATGATGGAAGACATCATTCTGGAATATGTCGAGCAGGTACTGATGGATCATTCTGTGCATTGGATAGAGGCAAGCCTCCTCCTCCTCCCACTGACCTTATGCCTAATCTATATTTGTTTGTGGGCCTTGTTGTTTTTGTGTAAAAGAAAATAGCTTATTTACAAGTTTGCAAGTTTGCTATTTTTGAAGTGAGCGACACCGGCACACAACTGAGTTATAAGTGGCTTTCATAGTGCCTCTGTGCTTTTAGATAAATATTATTTAAATGCTTAAGGTGTCTATGAAGATGTCTTTGGAAGTAGTCCTTCATTGCACCATTATTTCCCCTCGAACAATCTGCAGGGAGACATTAATTTTCTTTAAAGAATGACACAATGTAATTTCAACTTCCTGGTAAGTCCATGCATCCATCCATCTGCCTGTTGATTTGTGGATAGTAGATCCTGTACTTCAGTGTTGGTTGACTTTTTTTGTGAATTTTAGTTTTAAGTCTATTGTATATACAGTAAATATTAGTTATGCTCGTGGGACTTTGAACCCAAGAACACGTTGCCTGTTTCCGCTCAGCCTAGTTTATATGTCCTGGTACGACTGCGTTGCTCACAATAATTAAAGGGTCATTTCACCATTTTTGCGAAAATAATAATGACATTCAGTCTTCCCTGGTGGGCCTTTTAGGTGTGTAACATGTGGTTTTAGATATTTTAGATTCCATCAGTGAGCCCAGTGTCTCTGTCATTGACAGTCACTCCTGGACTACAATTCCCATAGTGCTCCCCTTATCCTCATGTATGTGGGGAGAGCTATCTCACTGACACATGTAGTCCACAGGGTAGTGAGACACTGGGCTGCTACAATCTAAAATATCTAAAACCACATATTATACACCTAAAGACACCCAGGAAAGTGTTCTAAATCTTCTAAATAACATTAACCCATTGTGTCCTGTCTAGATTTCTAGTTTCTGAATAACATAATATTCAAAGATTTGCACCACGTTTTCATGATTTTTCAAAAAAAATAGCAGAGATACAAGCTCATAGCGCGCCACTCGGTGGTGCCCTATGAGCTTGTAAAACGCGTTCAGTACACTAAGGGTTAACATATATTATTTTGCAAAAATGGCGAAATGTCCCTTTAACTGATTCTCAACTGCAAAACAAGACGCATTGTTCCTAGTTTTCCGTTGGTTTGGGTGAGTGACAGTGTTGCACGGCACAGTATAAAAATTGGCCCTTAGAAGCTGGTCACTCCATGGTTATTATTACCTTTTTGTGTAGTCTCTTGTATTATTTTTCTTAGTTTTAAGTGTGGACACAGGATGTTTTTTTTTGTTGTCGTTTACCAGTAATTTCGTTCAGGTATTACAAATATTTACATAAAATGGACCACTTATGATGATGCATGCCAACCCAAAAGTGTTACGACTCTGTTTACAATAGAGCTGCCGGCTGGCCCAGAAGTAATTTCACAATTATTCTTCATCATAGACTTTTCCAAAATGTTTTTTTTTTTCCAAATGTTTACACCGCAGACAGAGCCAACTCAGGTTGTGACAAATCATGACAATAAACACAATGTTTTGGGCCAGTCAAATAATTTGTAAGATGAAAAACGTATCCTGACATTTTTTTTTACTACTTAATAATTATTTGATCGGTCCAAAAGATGTTTGTTGTTGTCATGATTTGTCACAACCCGAGCTGGCTTTGTTCGTGGCAAAATCATCTTTATGAAAATCTTTTTGGAAAAGTCAGAGGAAAATGAATGAAATGACTTCTGAGCCGGGGGAGGGCGACGCCATGAAAGAGGCGGGAATGCACAGCTCTATTGCCTCCAACAGGCAAAAGAAATTACATGGCGCTGTAAGGGTGAAACCTTTTAAGTTCGAACGGTCCCTTTTTATTTGATTAAAACAAAGTAAAACATTGAAAATGGCCAACAAGCTCTAGATTGGCTATTTTCACATTTTTTTTAATAAAATGTAAAAAAAAATAGATATGCAAGATTTCTGGCATAAACATCACAACTGTGACTTCCCCTGTTTTGTCATTTTTAATTTCATGTTCAACTCAAATTTTCCTCAAAACGCGCTTGAGACGTGAATTTTACTTTTCTCTCTTTTTTTTTAAATCAGGGATGTTTAAACTTTGACTAAGTGAAGGGAAAATTGATGCTACACAGTTTAAGTTATATACTTAATGTGAAAGAGAGATTGCTTAGCGGGGGAGGGAGGGTAAACACTTAAATTTGTATGTTTATACAGTAGTAAATCATTTGGAATACATTTATGTACATTTTTAACTTTTCAGCAAACGTCTTTTCAGCAAACATTTTTCCTATGTTTTTATGATGTACAAACGATATCCTGTTTTTTTTTTTTTGCTTTTTATGTACAGTACTGTATGTTTGAGACACATTCCATTAACCTTGAAATAATTTCTAAAAAGGTGTAGGTGTGATTAAACTGGAGTAGTTTGTGTATTATTCTCACCACCGTTGATCTGTTTCATTTTGCCAATAAACCCAGTAGCCAGACTGTTTACGGTGCTGTCTTTTCATTCTTCTAATCCACAGGGATCATCAAACGGTTTATCCACTAAAGGGACATTTCACTGCTGGTATAAACTGCACTCACTGTAGGAAGAGAGTAGCGGCGCGCTTTCATCTCGCACCTTGCGCTGGCTGGAGCTCTGCAAGTTCCAAACACTGGCCTGCATAGTTAACCACTGCAGTTACTGTACAGAGTAGAAAAATAGTGCAACATGCTTTGATCTTGCACCTTGCGCTTTGCACCTGCACTGGAGTCCTGCTGTTAATGCAAGTGGATAGTGGATGGATTTTCAGTCAGCAGCCGTGGGATTGCCGTCAACGTGAATGAAGTAATGCAGATATTTAACGTGTGTGTGTGTGTGTGTGTGTGTGTGTGTGTGTGTGTGTGTGTGTGTGTGTGTGTGTGTGTGTGTGTGTGTGTGTGTGTGTGTGTGTGTGTGTGTGTGTGTGTGTGTGTGTGTGTGTGTGTGTGTGTGTGTGTGTGTGTGTGTGTGTGTGTGTGTAAAGCTTTATTTCAATAAGGTAAGCCAATAAGATGCCCTGCAGAACATAGTTCACTTATACAACTATCCCATATACATTCCTAATTTGCGCATGCTCGTATATGGATATGTGACACACACAGAGACATGTGCCTGCCTGGTTTACATGGTAATCTCGCTAACTGCGTTCTCAATTATATCAATTATATGATGGCCTACGGTAAGAACACAGCAGTATAGTTTTAGTAACTCTCTCTCTCTGTCTCTCTCTCCCTCTCTATCTCTCCTTTATTAACAATTCTAGACACTTTCCATTCCTGAAATAACCTAAAGTGATGTATAACTCGTGGGGGTGTAACAGTTCTGCCTACATGGCTGGCTGGTTGCAACACTGGTTCATTTCATAACCTATTTCAAACAGGCTGGTATTTCACACGGAATCCACTAGGGGGAACCAAAGCTCTTGTGTTTAATGTAAGTGTTCAACACTTGTTTCATTGTCCCCCACAATAAAAGGTGTGTGTGTGTGTGTGTGTGTGTGTGTGTGTGTGTGTGTGTGTGTGTGTGTGTGTGTGTGTGTGTGTGTGTGTGTGTGTGTGTGTGTGTGTGTGTGTGTGTGTGTGTGTGTGTGTGTGTGTGTGTGTGTGTGTGTGTGTGTGTGTGTGTGTGTGTGTGTGTGTGTGTGTGTGTGTGTGTGTGTGTGTGTGTGTGTGTGTGTGTGTGTGTGTGCGCAAGGTGATCTGTGATCTTTTTTTTTTTAAGTTGATGCAGAGTACGAATGCCAACCTTTGACTGTCTCACCATGAGGATATTGCAGGTGGGCCCCCCAAAAATTGACAACAAAAGGTAAGAGGTCCAATGATCCATGGGTCTGCGGTTCAAATCCCAACCAGCTTCTCCTGCCACGTGTCGAAGTGTACGGTACTTGGGCAAGACAACACAATATTGTGCCTTGGATAAAGGCACTATTTAAATGGCACTGTTTACCATTTTACATGATTTTCTAGTGGGCCCCGGTCCAGAAAAGGTTAGGTACTGCTAATAAATCACAACGCCTTGTGATTTCAGATGGCATTAGGAAGGAGAATGAGACCATGAATGCCAATTAATATTATACCGGAGTTCTGGATCAGCACAGAACTATGCATAGGTCTACTCCATGGGTTGACAATATGGCACATTGATACGGTATACTATATGGTCTATGCCGCCCAGATATATGAGAAACAACAGCTGACAGGAAACGGACAAGACATGCACAAGTTGGTGTGTGTGTGTGTGTGATGCATACACACTCTTCACAGCACAATCCAGAGCAATGATCTCATCATCATCAGCCATCCTAAGCATATAATGTAATTTAGCCTCACAATGAGCAGCACTGAAAGGAAGTCATTATTAATATGGATGTGTCTGCATGGGGTTAGGGCGAGAGGGAGGGTATGGATGAGGGTCTGCGTGGGGTTGCATCTAGAACAGTTGTGTGGGGTGGGGGGTGACCCGTTACAAACCTTCTGTCTCTTGGAGGCAGTGGTTCCCAAATGTTTAAAAATGGTTTAAAAGCAGGGATTACCAACGATTTTATTTTCAATACTAAAGTGGTTCCCATTCAAGGTTCAAGGTTCTTTATTTGTCACTCCATTGTATGTCAGGACATATACAGGGATGAAATAACATTTTCATTGTTCCACAGTGCAATAAGACAATAGACGGTGCAATAAGAAAAGGGACAAATACAAACAATTACAAGAAACAACAAGTGACCTAGTGCAACAGACTAGAGCAGTAAAGTGCAACTGTAACAGCATAAAGTGAGGTGAAGGTGCTAAGCTACAACCAGGTATAATTATAAAGTGGCAAGTAGTGAAAGTTAAACAGACAGCTAGAGAGGACATATACAGTATATATATATACAGTATGTCACAAAAGTAAGTACACCCCTTGCATTTTTTCAAATATTTATTGATATATATTCCTGGGAAAACTTTGACGAAATGACACTTCAGTACAATATAAAGTAGCCACTGTACAGCTTGGAAAATGCTGTGAATTTCATTTTTTCATCAAAATAACTGAAACACAGCCATTAATGTCTAAACTGATGGCAACAAAAGTAAGTACACCCTTCAGTGAAAGTGTCCAAATTGGGCCTAAGTCGCCCAAGTAGACATTTTTCCTCCCCAGTTCCATGTGATTTGTTAATGTTAACACAGTCTCAGGTGTGAGAGGTGAGCAGGTGTGTTAAATATTGTAATATGCAGGACTGCACATTACTGGCGCGCCAGCGCGCGTGCGCGTCCAATCGAGCACATGGCGCGGTCAATTACGGGCTGGGGAACGCTTTTGCGCACCACAGATGGGGCTCATAATAAAAATTAATATTGTTTATGGCCAGAAGCCTTAGTATACATATAAATTCGCCAACTCTGTTCACTTCATTGGGCCAGTCCAATGGCGGCTCCTCTACAATGTATTTTCAACTCCAGTTGTCCCTATTCAGGCTGCATGAATAGCAGTTGGAGTGCTCAGTTTCTGACCCCTCACTGTCGCAACTAGATGGCTCTGCCCCCATTGGCCAATCACACCGTGTCTTGTGGACACATGGGTGCACTGGGCCAGTGTTGCCAACCTGACTCATCATTTGTCACTATATTTAGCTTTTTTCCAGACCCCAACCAGACCCCAACCAACCAGGCCCCAACCAAATGGACGCGTAAGGGTCCATTTGGTTTCATTGTAGTGCATTAATTTCATTCTAATGCATTCGAGTGCGTGTTTGAAGTGACACTAATGCATTTTGGATTTTGGCAGTTGGCGACACTGACACTGCCCAAACGCAGTGTGTCTTTACCTCCTTCCTCGATCGATCTATGCCACTGCTAGTAGCCTTCTAAGCTAGTAGCCCACACTGAGCAACGAGACATTATTCTGCTAACTTACAGCTAAACTCTCGTCAAATGTCCAAGAAGCAAGCGCCATTAAGGAATTATTTTGGTGTTCCATCACCGCAATCTCCAAAGAGACTGCACAGAAAAGACGTCTTTGCTGTAAAGTGGTTGATGCACAATGTTGCTTAGCCCAGCTGTTGCCGTTGCGTTCGCCCCTCATCTTAAACGCAACGGGGCTGTGTGAGTGAGTGAGTGAGTGAGTGAGTGAGTGAGTGAGTGAGTGAGTGAGTGAGTGAGTGAGTGAGTGAGTGAGTGAGTGAGTGAGTGAGTGAGTGAGTGAGTGAGTGAGTGAGTGAGTGAGTGAGTGAGTGAGTGAGTGAGTGAGTGAGTGTGTGTGTGTGTGTGTGTGTGAGAGAGAGAGAGAGAGAGAGAGAACGCATTAAAGGGGAATTCCACCCATTTCCAACATAGTATGTAATTAACATGCAGAGAGAACGCATTAAAGGGGAATTCCACCCATTTCCAATGTTATGTCATTGACATGCACCTTAGAGATGTTGTGTTGTTCCCCCAATATATTCCCTAAAAATGGAGGTCTGAAAATAGGGGTCGATATGAGTCGCCGATACGGGTCGATGGGTCGCCGCATTTTTGGAGCACCAGGTAACATCCCCTGGTGCTCCACTGAGTACCAGACTAAAATAGTTATGTGCAGCCCTGGTAATATCGCCCCCTACATCTCACAATGGTCACTGGAAGTTCAACATGGCACCTCATGGCAAAAACTCTCTGAGGATCCGAAAAAATGATTGTTGCTCTAGATAACATGGGCCTCGGCTATAAGAACATTGCCACCATCCTGAATTTAAGCTGCAGCACCATGGCCAAGGGCATACAGCAGTTTAAGAGGACAGGATCCACTCAGAACAGGCCTCGCCATGGTTGACCAAAGATGTTGAGTGCACACTCTCCGCATCAAATCCACAGGGAGACATCCGGAAATGGTCATAGAAGTTCTGTAAGCATTGCTACAGAGGTTGGAAGGGTGGGGGGTCACCCTGTCAGTGCTCAGACAATACGCCACATGCTGCATCAACTTGGCCTCAATGTCTGTCATCCGAGAAGAAAGGCTCTTCTCATAATGATGCACAAGAAAGCCCCCAAACAGTTTGCTGAGGACAAGGAGACTAAGCATATGGATTACTGGAACCAAGTCCTGTGGTCTGATGAGGCTAACAAACATTTTGAGGGCTTTCTTGTGCATCATCATGAGAAGAGCCTTTCTTCTGGGATTACAGCCATAGAGGCCAAGTTGATGCAGCATGTGGCGTATTGTCTGAGCACTGACAGGGTGACCCCCTACCCTTCCAACCTCTGTAGCAATGCTGACAGAACTTTGACGACTATTTCCCTACGTCTCCCTGTGGATTTGATGCTGAGAATGTGCACTCAACTTCTTTGGTCAACCATCTTGAAGCCTGTTCTGAGTGGATCCTGTCCTCTTAAACTGCTGTATGCCCTTGGCCATGGTGCTGCAGCTTAAATTCAGGATGGTGGCAATGTTCTTATAGCCGAGGCCCATGTTATCTAGAGCAACAATCATTTTTTCGGATCCTCAGAGAGCTTTTTTGCCATGAGGTGCCATGTTGAACTTCCAGTGACCATTGTGAGATGGAGGGGGCGATATTACCAAATTTAACACACCTGCTCACCTCTCACACCTGAGACTGTGTTAACATTAACAAGTCACATGGAACTGGAGAGGAAAAATGTCTACTTGGGCGACTTAGGCCCAATTTGGACACTTTCACTGAAGGGTGTACTTACTTTTGTTGCCATCAGTTTAGACATTAATGGCTGTGTTTCAGTTATTTTGATGAAAAAATGAAATTTACAGCATTTTCCAAGCTGTACAGTGGCTACTTTATATTGTACTGAAGTGTCATTTCGTCAAAGTTTTCCCAGGAAGATCTATCAATAAATATTTGAAAAAATGCAAGGGGTGTACTTACTTTTGTGACATACTGTATATATATATATATATATATATATATATATATATATATATATATACTACAACTAAACTATACGGACAAAACTAAATATACTACAACTAAGCAGCTAGACAGCCACATATAAATATATACTACAACTATAGAATACTACAACTAGCACTATACATTTAACATACTATAACATTCTACAACTAAGCACTACTATACTAACAGCTGAGCTATGACAACATGAGGAAGTGTAACCACACAAACCCTATAGTGTTTGTGTGTGTGTTTGGGTGTTTGGGTGGCAAACATTTTGGGAAAATATGTTACTATAACAATGAATATACACGCCAGTTTTAACCCAATGTACAGTATATCACTTACAGGACCTTTTTTAACCCAGAGAGTGTAAAACTGGACTGAAAGATTGATGCAAGTGAGTTGGGCCTGTGAGTCTAGAATGGCCATAGAATGCTCCTTAAACGTGCTCTGTGGGATCTCGTCTTCCCCTCTTCTCTTGGGGCTTTGTGCTCTGGCTTTCCAGATGATGGCTGTAGCATGGCTAATGTGGCATTACGAGACTCACCTGGACTTTATTGACATAGCTGCAAATGTCCACACGAGATTCCTCCCTGGAGGTTATAATTCCTCCCGACAGTAAGTTGTATGTTTGCTGTAGGACAGGGGTTTTCAACAGGTGGTCCGGGGACCGCCAGTGGTCCTTGAGAGGGTTCCAGGTGGTCCCCAGCTAAGTTGGTTAACCAGATGTAACTCTTGAGAACGTAAAAATGAAACCAAATGGACCCTTGCGGGTCCATTTGGTTTCATTTTTACACTCTCAAGAGTTAGAATATTCCTCGTGTGAATTCGTCCAAGTCTACTCAACTAGAAGATTAATGGTCATGGACAGAAGTAAAATAAATCTTTAGTTTTTGGGGTCTGTGGGGCTAAAATGTCCTCAAGTGGTGGTCCGTGGCTCAAATGCTGAATAAAAGGTGGTCCTTGGTGTCAAAAAGGTTGAAAACCACTGCTGTAGGAGGTTCACTGGCTGTGCAGCAGCAGCAGCAGCGCCAACACTCTGCACTGAGCATACTTAAGCAGTGAGGCTATGCGGTGTGTGCGTTTGTGTGCGTGAGGGTGCGCAAGTTAATTGTTTGGTTTTCATTAAGCTGGTGGATTTAATTTGGAAATATTTGCATTTGAAACACGCCATACCATCGCAGTGTCTCTAGTGGGAGGCTATGCTTCTCCCTTTGACAGGTAAACCCCCTCCCTTTCCCCCTGCTCTGTACATACTGCACTGCAGTGATTTATATTTTGTGATGGTATTAAGAATAATGACGTGAATACTGTACATGCAGCTGAAATTATTTTTCCCCGGGGCTGGTTCACAAGATCCGATACACTACCAAAATACCTAAGTACATGTTTAAAGGATAATTCCACACCAAAGGTTTTTTTGTATCTTTATTTGCAGTTATTTTTTTAAAGTGGTCCAGGTGTGAAAAACATTTTGTGAAAAACACTGGCTGTTTCCCCATACCCCAAAATGAGCTTATAATGTTGTTCAAGTTCACCTATATACATCGCTCCAAAATTTTTGCTATATATTTTTTGCTATATATTGTCTCTCCACCATGCCACTAGTGAGTTAACACTCACACTTTCACTTTTGGTTCAGCAGTGATCCAGCTGTGTCAAAAGGTGGGGGCATGGCACATGGTTTATGGCTGCCGCTGATCCACTGCTGAAACGAAAGTGTAAGTGAGTGTTAGCGCACTACGGACATGGTGGAGACACTATAGCAAAAAATTGCATTTTGGAGTGATGTATATAGGTGAGCTTGAACAACACCCCTTAGCCCCATTATAAGCTTATTTTGGAGTATGGGAAACATCCATAATGGAGTGTTTTCACAAAACAACACCTGGACCACTTTTTCCCCCTTTTTTGTACTGCAAGTAAAGATAAAAAAAAACTTTTGGTGTGAAATTATCCTTTAAATACTTCTAAATTTCAGTGAAATCCACAACACCAGAGCGAATTCGACAAACCATGTGCAAGTTGTAACCCAGATTTGACCCAAACAAGGGACTTAAAGGAAATGCAACAGGCCAGCAGCAATACACCAAGGCCCATCCCCACTCAATCCTGACTGGAGGAAGGCCCCTCTCCTTCGGATTGGTTTAAAGTCTTTTCTCCTAAAAGCCCAAACTAAAACTATTTTTTTTTTCACCCCAAGGGCTCACTGGGGACAGGGAGGAACTCCTTACATGATCACCACACTATGGTAGTGAGGATTAGCCAAAAAAAGAAGAAAGAAATAACAATTTTTGAATTAAGTGAAATACCTTTAATTCCATTCTCTGCTATGCCACCAAAATGTGGAATGCCCTACCAACATTCGTTAGGACCTGTGAATGCCTTGACTCCTTCAAAACCCCACTCAAAGGGCAGCTATATGGACAACTGCAATTTGAAACTGGTCTCCATGGGAAAAAAACACCCCTTTCCCCTCTTTGTATATTTCTCTTTTACCTCCACTCTGATTTGCTGCAATGTACAATGTGGCCACTATTGTAAACAAGTGCAACACTTCACTAGTGTGTCCATTCAACAACTCTTCGGTGATGTTGTAGTTGTGCTTGAATTGTACTGTAAATCTCCAAGCTGTTATCGGTTTTTGTCAAAGTTGTACTTGATTTGTGCCCATTACTGTTAATACAAAAATAATTCATTCATTCCGACACGTGGCTGGCATCTCCCTTAGAGAAAGTGGGTGAGAGTCGCCCCTGGAAAGGAGCCAGCTTAGGTGATTTGGGCATCTGGTTAGGAGGCCTCTCGAGCATGACCCTAGGGATCTAGGGTGACAAAGTGTAAATCTTATTTATTCATTTTATTTAGAATGCTACTGAACAACATAAGGTATACTGTTAACTGTTAACACCTAAAAGAAACCTAAACACCTAAAGGAAAGATAGGTTTGGAAACCCTTAGTTTCTGCTGTAAGTCATAGTTTATCAACGTGTATTCAATAACTCAGAGTTACAGACCCTTAAGAGTCCATATGGAGGTCCACAGCCCCCTAGACTGGAGGACCCAATGTTGATGTGCTTTAAACCTCGGTATGGGATCATTTTGTGGAGGTGTTTGTGGAGGCGCTTTTATGGTTTGAGTGTGTTATTCCAATCAAGTGTCATGGTTTGTGGCTGTGGAGAGACCCTATAGCTGGATGTTTAGGGTACATACTGTACATACCACATGGGCTCTGTAATGGCTGACAGTGAGTCCAGCCTGCTTCAATCTCTGGCCTGACGGACATTTCGCTGCATGTCACTCCGCTATTCTCTCTCTGTGTTTCCTCTCTTACAGATGGTCCGTGAGTATATTGCAAGCGGGGCCCCCACATGATTGTCACAACTCTTAGACACTTTGATGTTTTTCAGAACAGAAAAGGGTGGTGGAGGACCAACAGTACAGTGAAAAGGTAGGTTGGATTAGGCTGAATATATCAGTGGATGTGTTGTAGGCAGTGATGGGAGATTCATTGATATCGTTTGATTTTCGTTGTTTTTAGATTGATCTTCAATTAGATTAATCAATCAGTTTGCTGATTAATCGGTCTGTCTTTACAGGCAAACAAGCCCAAAGTAACTGCCTAAACAGATCTACAAGTTCATTTGGCACATCCCTAGTGGCAGGTAGATTCAATGAAATAATACTCACTGTTTGCTTCCTTAGAGAGCGTCAGTGAACTGTGCTGTGTGTTCACACATCACAAAGGGTTCTTTCTCACGAAAACAAACATTCTCCCACACAAGGATGTTTTTAATGACCTTGCCCTTGTGTGGGAGTCAACACACCTACAGACTGGCACCTCAAACGGACAGCTAGAAGACTATGTGAAATGATGGAATGCAGTTCATGTGTCTGGCACTGGGAAGACTTTGAGAAGAAACAGTTTAAAGTGATGTCCAGCCAAGATGATGAGGCCAACAGAACGTGGCAGAGCGTGTAACGATCTGTCTAGACCGGTCAGTGAGACTTTTATGAAGACAGCACTTAATATGGTCTCTTGTCGGGTAGAAATCTCATGCTTTTCAAGATTTGAAAAAAGCCAAAGTAGCAGATCTACAAGCTATGAACGGTCGAACTAAATTAAAGTAGAGGAAAGGACTATAACATACTGTATATAATAATCAGGGTATTTTATTCAAGTTAAAAAGCCAACGCGTTTGACTCAGAGTGACTTAGAGTCCTTACCAGAGCCTGTAAACTTGATTGTAAATAGCCTACGATTTTGCGATTAGATTTTTTTTTTACGCAGTGCCAATTACCTAATGTGATCCTCGGCTCTACACAACCTAGGACTGGCCTCATTCTTCCTTCAATGCATGAGGATTCAAAGCTGCCTTCTTTTCACCCAACAGGGGACAGTATCCCTGGTTGGACATGGCACATCGAAGGAACACATTGATCCAACCAGTTCCATCAGGTGCCCCAGCTGGCCAGGGGGAGGCAGTCTAGAGACCAGGAGTACTGCATGTTTTTGTGAGGGTATCTACCCTAGGGGACATGAGGAGAACAGGCCTTTTGGGTATGGCCTTGGCCTTAGGAATGGGCACTGATGAAGCGGAGGATTAGACACGCCGGGGCAACCACAGCGTCCCTAGTAGGAATCAAACCTTTCTATCTCTGCCGAGCTACGAGGTTTTAAATGAAAGTATAAAACAAGTTATTTTTTTAATTCAGCAGGAGACAAACAGAATATTTACGAGCAGCCTTTGTTAATTCTTTTTTAAGAGTTAAAATACTCATATAGAAGGATACAGTGTATTATAACTTCTCATGTAGTGTCATAACGGTATGCTACTCGCGCCATCACTCTACTTTAGTTTTGCATAATAATGCACATGCTTCAACGCTCTTGACTGAACAGTAGGTGTGAAGGCGACGCAATAGCAGGCAACGTTCCTTTGGGGCAGTGTAACTGATGGATGGCTCGGGGCACGGAGGCAGAGTTATGAGTTAGTTTTACATGTGGGTGTGATGTGTTCTGTTCCCCGCTGTGCAACCCGCTGCTGTTTTTCTCACCCACTGCGAGAGTGGAGAATGGCTTTGCATTATTTAACACCACCCTCCGGTCGCAACCTGCAAGCCAATTGGAAAATTATGCTTAGCTGCTTCTCTCTAAAGGAAAAACATTAAAATAACAAGCCGCTTGATCTCTGTTGGTTTTCATTTGTTTGATAGCTTTTTTTTCGTGGTGTTTCTTTTCACTGGGACCACACACACACACACAGAAGGTGATACTACTTCATCACCGGTCCTGATGTGCTGTATAGATTGCTAGTTGGTAAATGGTACATTTATATAGTAGTGCTTTTACCCAAAGTGATTTTGCATAGCGCATTTACATTTACACACACACACACGCACACAAACACACAACACACACACACACACAGTATGGCAGATGAAACCATGCAAGGTAGTAGCCTGGACCAGCCTCGTTGCTATGCTGGAATTCAAATTTCAACTTTGTCTGGCAAGGACATGAGTTCGGATTTGTTTTGGGAAAAACATCAGTTTACGCTTGTTGGAACAAGATCCAATCAGAAACAACGGCCGTACACAACAGGTGACATCAGTGAGATTCAAGTCAAGCAAGCCCTAGCCAGACTCAGTTGCCAGTACATTCATAAGTTGAATGTTGCAACGGCAAGGGAGGCTGGGGCCAGGCTAGCATGGTAGCATGTCAAGAGCAATCTACCTTATGCAGCCAAACACTTCCTGGTTGTGCTGGCAGTAAGGGATCCTTCCTGTCGGCAGACTCCCATTCACTTTGCATGTATTGGTTGTGAATTTGTATGAATAAAGTTCACTTCCTTAAACCACACTATTTCATTTGATAATACCATTTCCTAGTTCTTCATAGTTTGTATTATTTGTGGTGTGCTATTGACATGATCACATGAGTAAGAAATGTCTAAAATCTTCAGTTAAAACCGGGAGTTTTTCATGGATTTATCCATGTGTTGCCATATCCACTTTTTATAAGCAAGCCTTTTCAGTAAAGTTGCTTGAAAACAATGGTAGTTACTAGCTGCATGTTTTATTTAAGCCTGTTCCCTAATGTTGCTTAAACCTGTGATTCTCCTCAAACATTTTCATAAAGGATCCCATGTCCCTGGATCACAAACCCCAGATGAAAAACAAATCTCAAGTTCTTGTCTTAAAGAGCCTTAAAGAAAGTCTTAAAGAGTAATATAGTAGCTCATTTGGTTTTCATAGTCCAGGTCCAGGTATTTTCAATTGGTGTTCCATGGACCACTTGTGGTCCTGAAAGGTATTCAATTTTTTCTTCCATAGAACAGCACACTAAAGCTTTGTGCAATGTACAGTAAGCATGCCAACCTTGTCAGTTACTGAAAGTCTGATTGAGGATAAGAAAATCCACAGAAATGGGTGTTAGAATCTCAAGAAAGTTTGCCTGATTTTATCATAATTAGCCTACATCACTGTGGGAATAATAATGCCATATGTCTACACTATCATTAGGCTACTGTATATCGTTAGGTAGGCGCACTCTACTCAGAGTCCAACTTGTATTCTCAATGGCTGATGGGTGCAGATTCTTGCAGATCAATGTAGAGAGAAAATATCCGCACTCGCATATAGTTCATGAGTTTTCTTTTATTTCATTTCTCTATGAAACTCTGAAATGAAAAAAAAAAAAAAAAAAAAAAAACTTGTGAACTATATGTGAGTGCGGATATTTTCTCTCTAGGTTGAATGAAGTAACAGAATGGATTTAGGGTAACTGTGGTGGTCCCCGTGTTGATTCTAAGTCAGGTTGGTGGTCCCTGGTTCACAATCAGTTGAAACCCCATGTCATAGACCATGGTTGCTTATTTCTCTCACACAATCTGGAACAATGCACTTGCTCCGGTGTTGCCAGATTGTGTGAGAGAGATAAGCAATCAGTCAATCATGAGCTATACATCTACTGTACATTACATACTATGCATTATACTCTAAGACTAAATATTGGCAGCTACTTGAGAATAGCAGATCTGAAAGCTCAAAGTGTACCACTGTGATCTGATAGATTTGATATTTTCCAAAATAATTCTTGTTTTATACAGATGAAAAATAAAAACCTGGCTTGGCACAAAAAAATTACAGATGGGGATCTGTGTGCACAGATGCATGGAACATGGGGGCTCTTTGACTCATTGTTCATTTGAGCAGAATCACAGATATGGAACAAGCCTTAAAAATCTACCTAGTAAACTGTCATTACTTGCAAGCAGATTTACTGAAAAAGGTTGCTTATAAAAAGCGGACATGGCAACACTTGGAGAAATCCATGAAGTACTCATGATTTTAACTGAAGATTTTAGACATTTCTAACTTGTGTGATCATGTCAATAGCACACCACAAATAAAACAAACTATGAAGAACTAGGAAATGGTATTATCAAATGAAATAGTGTGGTTTAAGGAAGTGAACTTTATTCATACAAAATCACAACCAATACATGCACAGTGAATGGGAGTCTGCCGACAGGAAGGATCCCTTACTGCCAGCACAACCAGGAAGTGTTTGGCTGCATAAGGTAGTGTGTCAGGAGCAATTCAGGACACACAGATCATTGGACAGCCTGCTATACCACAGTGACCCCTATAGGGTCTGTGAGACTAGTATAGGCATTATATGGGAAAAAGGGAGTCAACATGTTAAACTAAAAAGAAAGTTGCCTGGAATTGTCTAAAAGGGGAAAGGTTTGAAATTTACAGTACAGTATGTCCACCATTGACATTCTATTTAAGGTTTCTAAATGCTTTAAGTAGCAAGTGACATCTCAAACGAGGGCCTTTTCATGATTTTAATGATGCTCATTATCGGGCCAAGTCTCAACTTGCCCAAATGTGTCACATTCCTATCACATTTTTGTCAACACCTATAAGCCAACATCATTGTTGTCTTGATTGTTGTATTGTTGTGCAGAGAGAGAGAGAGATAGAGAGAGAGAGAGAGATGGTTCTATAACAGGGGTTTTCAACAGGTGGTCCGGGGACCACCAGTGGTCCTTGAGAGGGTTCCAGGTGGTCCCCAGCTAAGTTGTTTAACCAAATGTAACTCTTGAGAACGTAAAAATGAAACCAAATGGACCCGGCAGGGTCCATTTGGTTTCATTTTTACACTCAGTTAAAATATCCATCAAGATTAATGGTCAATTGGTCATGGACAGAAGCAAAATAAATCTTTAGTTTTGGGGTATGTGGGTCTAAAAATATCCTCAATAGGTGGTCCGTGGCTCAAATGCTTAATGGTGGGCCCTGGGATGAAAAAGGTTGAAAACCCCTGTTCTATAGATTTGTTCTTTTTCTTTTCAAACAGCAAATTATTTGGCACACACACACACACACACACACACACACACACACACACACACACACACACACACACACACACACACACACACACACACACACACACACACACACACACACACACAAAACAGCAGCCAGAAAACCTGCTGTTTTATGGCGGGTGGGCGTATTCAGCCCAAACAACACTCCTCCATAGTAAAGATCGTGCTTCACGCTCACGCAACGCCGACACACACCAGTCCTATGATGAGTCTCCCAGTAGTATGAAGCTTTTACGCGCGTCACACGTGTGCGCACACACACACACACACACAGACTACTCTCCTGCCTACATTAACGACTGTCACTGACACTGAATAAGTAGTAATATCGCTGCCGTCGTGGAGGATCTGGATCTACAGAAAACAGAGAGTGACTGACTGGGACACAGATCTGCACGGAACACTCACTTCAGCTGTACAAACAGAAGGATTTGACTGTTCTTCTCACCTAGACGACTGCACGTCGTTTTGTTGCGGTAAGATGTCGATCGATCCTTTCACGATCTATTTATTTATGTAGCTTTACTGACTAAACGGCACATTACCACGTGCTATTGAAATCAACGAATTTCAGCAGTTTACCACAGTCAGCCTCAGGCGCTGCAGGTTCGCAACCTTTCTCGACTGAGCTATGGATGGATGCATTG